>CALSBZ010000850.1:36738-54657 GCA_943591055.1 Gobionotothen gibberifrons | reverse complement strand
GATGACAAATCGCACAACAGGTAAGAGGAAAACATATATTGTATTGATTTTAAGATAAGCTGTCCAAAATATATCTTCAACGCAGCAGTTTGAGACAGGCCTGAACTCCTTGTATGCAGAAGATGGTTTCTGCACAGCAATCAATAACATGCTCTGACAAAGACTGATGCGTTGCCGTCAAAGCTCCAGCAAACAGGTTTCATACTGAGACCAACAACTTTAAAAGGAGCTCAGACTGACCGGAACTCAGTGGAATTTGCCACCTGACCCCAGCATAATTAACAACTACTCAGTTTTAGAGTTATGGGTATCATTTTACTACTTCACCTTCTTAACTGACTCATCATTAAGTTAAAAGTTGCAAGTCACTAACTGCCATGTAAAACGTCTCTACTGTATGTGTAACTGTAGAACTCCTGTTGCCTTTCAGTTCCCAATCAATGAGTCAAAGAGTGTTTGATCCTGGGGATCCGCTGTGCGGGCCCGAAGATGACCCACATATCACATGACCTATAAAGGTGGTCTACCTCCGGCACCATGCCTCCTCAGACAGCATAAAATGGGCTTAAAATGTCTCCGACCCCGCGGGATCTGTCCTACAGAAACTTTTGAAGGCCAAAGCTTCTCTGATTGTAATGCCTTTTCATCAGTTACATGACCATAGCTGTTCTGGGATTCTGTTAAAGGAAATCATCAGATATCTTCATATAAGCAGAAAAGAGAAAATCAGGAATACCTGTCAAGTCAACTGATATGTTTGACAATATGTTTGCCTCTGTATAAATGAAACTAAAACGTAATAAACAGTGTTAAAAAAGATGCACACTTTAAGTATCAAACAATAGCCAAAGTGTGTGCATGTGTATGCGTAATGTGTGTGTGTGTGTGTGTGTGTGTGTGTGTGTGTGTGTGTGTGTGTGTGTGCATGCATGCTTGCGCATGTGTGCGTGCGTGCATGCGTGCATGCGTGCATGCGTGTGCTTTGTGAGTGAACCCGTTTAGAGCAGAACATGTGGGAAAGTAAAGTTGCCTCATGAACCTTGATCCTTTGGAGCCAAGTGTGGAGGCCCAGACCACCAGAATCTGATCCCTTCAGCTTTACGGAGAGGCCGAGGAAGGTAACCTACAGCACAGGAGCTGATTTTAATCACATTTCTTCAGAATAAAATCAAGTTTTGTTTGCTTTTTTGCGATACCGTCTAAGGAAAAGCTACCATGAAGGAAGATGGATGAAAAAGTAATTATGAATACGGGCCCGGGTCTGACTAATATGAGATTTTTTGAAGCAGATGCTAATATGTGGTATTAAGAGTCACTGAGATATCAATTTATATTACAATATTCATTTCTGTCTGCATTAATGGAATTGAGCCCTTAAATATGGTTTTTATAGAATTGTGAAAAAGACTTGAAACATTTAACTCTAATATTTGAGCAAGAAGACGAGTGTCCATTTTCGAGAGTAAACCAATAATCATGAGTGAAAACACAAATAATTAGACAAACATTTTAGATATTTAACATGAATTGGAAAAACAAGAGAGTCAAATACCTAGTTTGAATGTCTCTACTATACTTTCTATTAAGACATGTGCCAACATCCGATGTCATATCATATTGTAATGTAATTGGTGAGGTTGCAGTACAGGCTTTTACTATCCCTGACGTCTGTCTCGTATTTAAGAATTTCCAATTCATATTTCAAAAGAAAATGTTGGACACAACATCTGCACAAACAAGCATTTTAGATATTAGTATTTTAGAGTTGGCGAAGGTACAGTAAACTATGAACTGTGTTTAAGCATAACCAGACAGCAGCAACTGAATGCCACACCGACTCGTTTCCAAGACTTCCGAACGACGTAAAAATAATGAAAAGGACAAAAAGGCTGCACACTGCCATTCTGAGGACAACTGCACCAAAACTGTCTGGAGTCCTCGGCACCAGGTGCCAATCAACAGGCAGTTGTCAATCATAGGGGTGACAGCTGGTGGAATGTCAGTCAGTCTGACGGGCGTTACAAAGACACGATGGTTTGCCTCGCTGTCCCCTAATTGGTGCCTTTAGTGAGAGCCATTAACATGCTTTAGCTTTCTTTTTTTATATGTATCTGGTGCTTCATTTTTCTCCCTCCACACTTCACCTTTACAATGCACACTTTTAGATGTAGGGTTTCACAACTTAACATCTCTCTACTCTCTAGTCTTTAGTCATGTCAACAAACTCCAGATGCAAAAAAAAACACCTCCATGTGACACACATCTTTTTAACCTATATGTCATATACATAAACACATTTTTCTGTGAAACTCAAATGCGTTTGATTGATTACAAGTTTTAATTAAATTGTGATTTAACCCCCTACCGAAAAAAACCACAGCGTTGAATCGCTTGCGAAAGCATCAAGTTCTGTTGGAGACCGTTTGAGATGCGCAGCAGGCTCAGACTACATGAATCACTGCGTATACCACCTTCTAGCAAACCACTTTAATCTAAGAGGATGGCAGAGGAACAAAGACAGAGGAAGTGAGTAAAAGGGAGAGAGAGAGAGAGTGGGAGAGGGAGAGAGAGAGTGGGCGAGGGAGAGAGAGAGGCGGGTGGATTGATAACAAGAACCAGACCATTTCCACGTCAGACATATTTGCCAATTGCAGTTAACATATTGCAGCATTGTGGGAACCATTTAATTCTCTAACCTCATTCCTTCTGCCGTTATCACCCTATACATGAACTCTAGGGACTCAGGATTACAATATTTCAAATGAAGTTTGTGTCATATTTGACAACTTAGCACCAATGTGTTTAAACGTGTGTGATCTATGACATGTATGGGAGTCCCTATGGTAAAATCTCCCACAGGAGTCATGCTTCTCCCTGCACTTCAGCCACAGTAAAAAATGGTTGTGTGAGTCAGTTATTAAGCCAGGCAGCAATTAGGCCTACACGAGAGAAGTCAAGTAGGAAAGCCTGTCGATCCTTTGGTCTCTGACCAAGAGGAAGTCAAGATAATAACATAATGCATTCCTAGCCATGTGAGAAAATCCAGTCAACTGTAGAAAGTAATTTTGGTTTCTTTGGTTCCAATTACCATTTTAAAGGATGTTTCGGTAAAACTGCAATAAAAATCTGTTTTGGTGACCCATTAAAATACTTGGGTGGCATACATGATATAATGGTAGCACTAACTATATATTTATGTTCCTTTCCAAGTAGCACTGTCACATGCAAAGACATGAAATAACACAACTTACTAAGAAACTTAAAAATGTATATTATCTCAAGCTTCACATATTTAAAAAGGGATATAAAATAAGCGGTAAGCATTATTGTCAAAGTCATAGTTTTATCTGACTAAAGAAAACAAAACTCTATATTTATTACAACTCAATTCACAATGAGAACAAATAGAAAGTCTCCCTCGGGCACACTGCAGAGGGTTGTCATTATCACACAGTTAAAGTTCAACTACCAACCTGCAGGACATTCTGGTTTAATTCAAATAATGAGACCAATCAGTTCACACCAGAATCTAAAAGAGAAAACCACTGTTATTTGCAATGATCAAAAGGCTGTTTTAATGACTGGGTTGAAACACAGCAGAACGTTTTTACCACTGGCAAAACTTGGAGACCAAGGCAGAAAAAGACCAGAGTGAAAGTCAGAAGTAAATAAGATTTCTGTTCTGTTTGTAGCCTATTTGGGCAATGACATCTATGACTAGCTTGTTGGTCTCAAAAATACAATAAACACACACAAAAAAAAATCACAAATTCAACTCAAATTGGTCCAGCAGACAGGCTAATGGTTGGTTTTGTGTTGCACTAAAATCTATTCCCCTTTAAACAGAAAGCCCATGTGTCCATGTGTGCTGCCCCTAGCAGAAACAGTGGTACTCCCCACTGTGAGAAAAAAAGGGATAAAAGAAAATGCAGCCTCACACAACTGGTACAATAAACCGTATTACATTTCACTGGATTGCTCATAAAGTGCAATAATGAAAAGTGGAAGCATTCAACAATTGATCCAACGTGTAAACGGTTAGTCATAACAGAGTATTTCTTAATATATTTTCAAATCGTCGTCCTCTTCAGTATTCAAACTTTACTGGTGTAATGTGAAGTTCCTTCAGACATTACGGTGTAAGGCAGTGAGCCATGAGACAAAGAGCGCTCTGTCTCTCTGTCTCACTGCAGCTCTGCGGCGGGACAGCAGGACGATTCCTGTCGTTTCCCTGGATGATGGGAATCCTACAGGTGCACGCAGTAAGTGAATGACGATGATAAGCATGTGACTGAACGTTTAATTTCAAACTGGCACAGCCTTCATCGCTCTCTCACAAACAGTGTTGACCCTTTCAGCTGCGTGCTGTATAGCCCCGTTGATCTATACTGACCTAATGTAAAAGCCATGCTGTTGTACATTTACGGCTTTATTACAAACAATTATTCATGTTTTTCGTCTGTTAGGCGGTGACCTAATATTTCAAAAATACAGAAAAGGCAAAAATATGTTTGAATGTTTATTGAAGTCAAATTCAGATTAACATACCTTGCCACGTAAAACATATTGTAAAATATTTACAACTTTTCATTTTTTTCCCAATTAAAATATTTCTTATTTAAATACATTTCTAGAACATGAAATAAATACAAATTATTGAATCAGCTGAGAAACATTTAAATGTATTTTACACAAGGAAAACATATTAGGTTATTTAAAAAATAATTTAAGAAAAATAAGCCTTTTTTTTTTACTATTCTGTAGTCATGTAAGCATGCACTAAAATTTTAAATAAAACCAGTGAGTGAAATATTAACAGAGTTTCATAATCTTTGTTTTATCCTCGATCAAACCTTCATGCATTAATCTGTAAATCATCCTCAGAAACTGATCTGCGCCTCTGTTCACAAAACGCCTTATTGATGGGATGTATAGAGGAGACAGTGTGACATTCCTGTGGGGATTACTAAACCTTCAAGCGCGTGTTGTGGGATTATCCAGACGGCCACCCGTGGTCTTCAGCTGACGTTTAGGTATCATCAAAATCATAAAGACAGCAGGAAGGTCGAGAAGTCAAAGGTAGAATGGTCAGATGAAGACCCGAGTAAATCTCCTGAGGTTCATTACTGTCAGTGTGAAGACACACTGTGATGACCTTAGGACCTAAAGCCGGTAGTAAAGGTAAAGGAAGAGGTTAGGATGAGAATACAGAGTGACAACATATATGCTCATTAGCCCTCTGCAAAACACCACACAGTGAGTTTGGGCCACAAAACATCTACAGAATAAAAGGGCAGATGAAAAGGAGGTAAAATGATTGTACGCAAAATGCTAGTTTATAAAGAGGAAATGAAAGAGATGGCGCATGGTTTATTTTCATAATGAAAAGAGCAGGGAAAAACATCAGCAAACATGATGAAAAAGCAGCAACAAGGCAGCTTCGTTTTCGATGTTGGTGACACCCTTTTTTCTGGGTGTAGCCTGTTGTCCCTCAGTAGTTGTTACTCTTGTTTCAGTCTCACAGAGACAAGGTCGAGGGGCTTGGCAGCCAAATTCAAGCGCAGGGCGAAGTCAAGCTCTTGAGAAATTGCTTCCATACTCTTGGTCCAGATTCTCTACCTTGTTCTCCAAGTCATTAGCAAGAGCAGCAGTTCCTGAGGAAGCACTGGAGGACGTTAAGTGGCTGTTATCTCATGATTATTAACGTATCTGGGCAAAGTATTGACGGCAGCTCACAATGGAGCACACAGTCTGAAGTGTCTGGAAAATGATAGCGTCATTAGTTGTTTGTCTCTTGATTTATTGAAGACAAGAGACAAGCAGTTAGGCTCTCATGAGAGCTGTAGCAGGTAATTGTCACAGTTAAAGCAAACCAGATGACGGTGACATGCTCTGGCTTTCTCAATCTGGGTCCAAATCTGGGAACAAATCTGGGGACACCTCCAGGACTCTGTTGCCTGGTTGTCACTGTTATGGTTGTGTGTATCGAGGTGAGGGTTGACTAGCCACAAGTATATTGCCACATAGCTGGAGAGGCTTTAAGAAAACTTGTTTATCAGAAAAAGCTTAGATTTAGGCTTTTCGTTCCTAAATGGTATCTATTTATTGAGGAGGATGGAGAAGACATAAGGGAAGAAAGAAGGGAAGGAAAAGGAAAAATATGTGGTTCATTATTTTCACTTAATAAACAAACATTCCATTTCAAATGTAATATTTCATTCGTGTACTTTGAAAATGCAGTTCAATATCTTGATACAAGGCTGAATAAAATGAAAAAAGATATTTATAACAGATGAAATATGATAGAATGCAAATGTAAGCGTCCAAATAAGAAAAGAAGTTCAGGTTTTAAGTAACATTCAATAGCTACTGCTGTCATAGTTTGGACTCAGCTCTTAGCCTGTGTCTAGCCAGAGATGCAGCAGTCCAAAAGCCTCTGGTCATTTTATTGCAGTGCGTCAGTATTAGAAAACATTCAGCTGGTGAATGTAGAGAGAGACCGCACAACATTGTATGCATGAGCCGGATGTTCAGGAGAAACCTCCGTAAACCCAAACATTAACAGAAGCTGATAAATATCTCAAACCCGGCCAGGCCCACCAGTGAGTCAATCTTTCTAAAGTTGAATTCTTAAAATGTTCCCACGCATAGAAATGTATTCGTAATTGTTCTCACGATATGTAGTGAACATCTGAGATAGAATATTACAAATATATTATATTGGTGTGGTCTAGTTATTAAGAAGAGGTGGCTGTTTTAACATTTGTGAAATGTTTAACAGGGTAAAAAAAAACTAAGCTGTAAATAAATTCCTTGTATTGTGGTTGAAAATAGCCTGGAGATATTATAAAATGATATGTTATTGTGTTTTGTTGATACAAAAAATTGTATTTGAGCTACTTTAAAATCTGCTAAATATAATCTTGTTCTCCCTCCTCCAATGAAAAGCCATGTCATTGTACTGCTACTGTGTTTTAAGAGAGGCTCCACAAAACAGCTAGGCACTCAAATAAAATGATTGATGAAAAGCTGAAGCAACAAACAACTATAACGATTATTTGTACTGGTTATCTGACTAACCTGCCTTTATTCCTGCTCAGAAGGTTCAGGGCTCAGGGTGTGAAGCAATCTTCGCTTTCGCCGCGGTTGTTCATCCTCTTCATCAGAAAAAGTGTGGTCCATAGAGATGCCCTGGCTCACCAGATTACAACCTGCAAACAATACAGCACACACAGACACATAGAGGCACACACTCTTACTGAATCATGTTTTAATGTGTGACACCAAAGATAACTGTCCTGCCTCGTCTGGAAGATAAAGTTGAATCATTTCTAGTATGTTATTATTTTGCATTTTGTATGCATCTTTGATTAATAATGTCACTTATATAGGCAAATTATCAATCAGTTGATACAAAAAAGCATGTTTACTGTTAATCAAAAAGGCACTAGATTCTATTCTTTCACAATGACCTCTGATGGACTGCAAGTTCCTCCAATGAGTCTGAATTCCTGCACTCGGATGTCTCGATCAACATTTTTTGGGGGGATGTTGGGTGTCATTCTCATAGTCCAAATTCTCCAGTTTCATTGCTTAAACCCAATTCTCCATTTGTGTCATTTGTGTAACATTTGAGGGAGTCTCTGGGCTTCATATAACCTCTGGTAACCCTGGACAACTCCACACTTGAAGTAATGGGACTTTTATCTGGAACAGAGATCTGACATTCCAACGAGGCCTGTCATAAAATGGTTTACATCCAGACAGACTCAAAAACACACCTGTTTGCCCTTTAACGCTTCTGCTAGCACATTCAGACTCAAAGATTCCCAGATTAAGCAGTTGTGTTAGATAAAAAGAAATACTTAAGAGAATTGATTTGCTGTCAGATTGAGAGATTGAAGGCCGAATGTTGACGCTGAAATGATTGCTATGATATATGGGGTTAAATTAACGAAGTCTGACATTACAGAACATCTGATGGATGATTGTTTTCCAATTCTCTCTTCCCCTGTGTCAAGCTCCTCTTCTTTCATCTTCTGTCACCTCATTGTGAGTGATATGCTTCCTCTGCTGTCACTATCAGATGCTGGAGGGAACAGGTCAAAGAGAGAGTTTCTTTTTTTGACTCCAAATCTGCCCTGTCATTACTCTCTTAAGAGGCCTCTGCAATATGAAAACACACCCCGAGGCACGAAGGTTAACTGGGGCCGTGCATGTCAAAGTGTAATTGTGTAGCCAACTATGTCGGGAAAGTTTGTGTTTGTTAATGCAAATAAAAACTGCTGTTATGTAAGCAGTTGCTGATGTTGGTTTACCTGAAGACAGCCAAATGGGTGGGGCCTGAAACTAAACAAATGTCAGTGAGGTCTCAAATGTACTAAAGTTTACCTTGAGTAGTTACTGTATGTGTTTACTGAATTTGTAAATACAAAACTTAGTCCTGGCTCTTGTCCTCAGATTATCGGGAAGGTGGGTGTGAATTGGTTTGATTGCTAGGGTAACCAGAGTAAAGCTGCACAATATAAGCAAGAAGAATTAATAATGCATTAGGCATGTATCAGCATATTGTAACAAATTTGACATTAAGTTGTGGCGTGTTTTCTACGATGGTCAAGTGATGGCCAAAAGAGAAACGCCTAGAGACACATTTGCCGGACAGCTGAATTAGTGTAAATACTACAATTATTTTGGAAACACACCCATAATGCAGAAAATGGAGAGAATATAAAAGCAAATTCACAATGCGTGAAGATGAAGATAAGTGCCAGGAGCTGAGAACACAAGAAAGCATTGTAAAACACTTCAAACAACAAAGTGTGTAAGCCAAGACCCATGCTGCGCAATCTACAATCGTCATCCCTCTGCACTGAAGGGGGAGTGTGTGTGCATGTTTGTGTTAGTGAGTGAAAGTGAAGAAAATGAGAGCCAAACAACAGGACCTGCTAAAGTCACTGCATCATCAATATGTTTCGCAACTGTATTAGCATCTCGGGGGAACTTGAGTTTGGCTCTGAACACAAACGCAGCCATTCAGCGAGCGATCAGTAGGTTACCCCAGCAGATTGCAACTCGTAGTACAGGGGGTATGACTCAGATATTGTGACATCACGCCGGCTCTGCATGATGCAGAGGAAGAGGAAAGACCACCTCCTGGCCGGCTGTGTTGAAGCAATAACAGCAGACTGGGTGGGTTTATGACTCAAAGAAAAGAGTTTCCCAGAACCTGGCTTCCCGAGGGTATGCTCTCTGCTCGCTGTGCTTTTAAGTTTACGTTAAAACCCCCTGCTTACATGATCAATTACATTCAACTGTCAAGTTTATTAGACAATAAAAAAAATCAGTTCAAGGAAAGCTTAAACTCTTTTTAAGTCTGCATCAACACTGACTCACATTTTGTCCTATGACATAACAAGGAGTAACAGGAATGGGCGAAGTGTTGCCGTGTTCAATTCTTACACCCTGCCCCACCAAACATGGCGCATGCATAAGTAACGGCGACATTGGAGTGCAATGCAGTGATGGTCACTGTGACGGTACATTTTTATAAAGGTGACCTATGAGAGTCCCAAATTGAGACAGCTATTGATAAATGTATGTTAGTATGTGTATGATTATATCATAATTATTTATATATGTATTTTTACTAACAATCTTTTCCTTCTTTTTTAAGTTATTTTCTTTTCCTCTAATCTGCATTTTTCACTATGAGAAAAATAAGCAGTGATTTAAGTATGAACAACATTGCCACGTGATCCCAAATGATGCTTCAGCCTACAGTGTGATACAGTAGAGCTCACACACATTTGTGTGCGTTAACACCCACATATAAAACGTAATGCCAATTCTCATCACGTTATGAATTGCATTGGTTAGGCTCTGCCCTATCCCTAGAGGAACACTCTAGTTGCTTTATTCTGAGTAATAGGAGGGTAAGGAGATGTTTCAGTCTGGTTATGTTCACTGATTATGCTGTTGCAACATATTCTTACGCAGGAAAACATGAAAACAATAGACTGTTCTATACAGATTGTTCTGTAATTGATTATAAACTAATCATTTGTATTAGCCAATTATTCACAAAAATAAAATAAAAAGCAGTCCTCTTAACACATCACACACACACACCTGTGATGAGAAGAGTTTGCTCCTGAGATGGATGGATCCTCTGAAGCGTCTCCTCCTTTCTGTCCTGACTGTCGTCTTCGCCATAAGTTGTGTCATTGTCACTAAAATAAATAAAATAATTTGAGAACAGAAACTTTTTCCTATAGAAAAATCTGAGTGAGAAAGAAGAAAAAAACTAAGAACAAAAATGTAGTTGAGTTTTGAATATTCTCTAGAAGACACTGCCTTTGGGTAATCACCTCTCAATATTTTATAGTATTGACCACAAGCAGCTATGCCAAAAGCTAAGCAGCTATTGTGAGTAAAACCTTTCATCCATACACTGTGCACTGCAACGATAGTCTATATTAACACAGGCATGTAAAGTAACAATTTAGCAACTGTGTTCTGCAAAAGCTAAAGATATGGCAAACCCAAACGCAGAGCTGACAGCCCTGTGCTGGAAATAACATGTGCAGCTAAAGCAATGACCTGAATGTTGATTTACCCATTTTACAAAATTCAACAGTAAATAAGCTAAATTGATTGCACACTATTAAAGTTTTCATTTGAATATTTAACAAGTACAGTGTAGCTATAAAAAACATCAGTGGATCTGAAAATCAGAAAATCATAAATTGCAGATTTATGCATTGACAAAATATGTGAGAAACACATTAAATAAAACAGATTTCACTGGTTCACCTGCATTTTAAGTAGAAAAGCTAGCCAGTTAAACCAGAGCATGACAGAATAATAAACGCCATGCGAAACCAGTCTGCTGACCTATGTGTACCCTCTCCATCTTCAGTGGGCTGGAGATGGCGGACAGCTTCCTGCAGGCCTCTGATCTTGGCCTTCTTCTCATTCAGCACCATGACAAAACGTGAGTACATCTTCCCCTCCAACATCTCCTTATCCTCCACTTGCTGCCCCAGCCTGGTGAGAACAATACATAAGTGTATATGCAAAAACATATATCCAAGTGATTGGACTCCCACTTGCACATGGAAACAGAAGGACAGATGCATGTTTTGAAATGTTTTTTTTGTTTGTGTTTTCTGGGAGTAATTTGTTAAGGGCAGTGATGCTGATGCCTCCACCCCGTGGAGACATAAGTAATGCTTATCCTCCATCTCTGACAATGCTTCATTCATTGGCTAATCAACCACAAAAACAGACAAACAATTACACAAAAAAAAGAAAAGAAGTATATTTGAACTGAAATATACGCACAAGTAAATCATTTGAGGTTAGTTCCCAGAAATTACAAGCCCGGTTTGCATCACAGGGTGGAACCCTTAATTCTCTCAAATGGGTGACCAGTGATGATGTCATTCTGGTTGATTGCTGTGCTTACAAGCAGCTGACAGGCCGACTTAAAAAGCAAAGAGAGTTTGCATGCAAACAAGACAACCAACAAACAAATACCAGCACATCTTAAGAAAATAATGACATGCTGTAGGGGTTCTTTCCATTTGAACTTAATAGTTGCTGTCCATCACATATTCTTTCATATTTAAAACCCATTAGCTAAAAACACAGCATTGGTTTCCTTCCTCCTTACTCTCTGAGTATTCTCTGGTGCTCCTGTTTCAGTCTACGGTTCTCCTCCAACAGCTGGCTGTTCTTGGACTCCAGTTCTGTACTGTACTTTAGAGACTGACCAATCATCTCCCGCTTCAGCTCCAGAGGGTCTGGAGCTGGCTGGAGCTCTACTGAACCCAAATGAACCTGAAGAAATAAATGAAAGAGAAGAATAAGAACAAAGCAATATGAGAGAGCACAAATCATAAAAGAGTGCAAATTGTATGATTAACAGTTGGGGAGCTCAGCAATGTGGGAGGACCTCAGTAATCGACTGTCCTTACTCTGCATTGACAGGTTACAGTTAAGATAGTTAATGGCACATGGTAACATGGTAGGCATAACCTCTGCAAGCCTCCCTTTGAGTATGACAGACTGGGAGGAGACAACAGGACAGATTTAAGACTACATGTCCAAATGTCCCCTTTAGTACCAGGGGCTCCTCTATGAAAAACTGGGGGAAGTTACCTGGGAAAACCACATCTAGCACTCCAATCTTGAAAAAGTACTTAATTCATTTAATAATGTATTAATGCAATAATATCACAACCAAACCAGCTTCTTCTGCTTACAGTTCAAAACGAGTAAGCATTTACACCTTAACGTCATTCCAAGAAGATGTGAGTGGGGGATTCTTTTAAAGTCGAGGTATTTCTTCGGTTGAAATACAGGATGCATTTATTGGTCACCAGTAAACCATGCAAGATCGTTCACAGTTTCCTCCTCTCTGTTGTATCTTGTCTGTGAATCTTTGGAATCACAGACAGGCTTCAGATGTCATAAAACATTCCTCATTCGGTTTACATTTTGGCATTAAGTCCCAAAGCAGGGCTCAGGCATTGCAGCGAGCGACCGAAAATTGCGGTAAAATTCCAAATATTTAGTTTATGCGTCAAATGTTCTAAATTCCACTGTGGCAAACATAGCACAGGCTAAATAGGATTGAATCTACAGAAAACAGCTATGATTCAATAGAAAAAACCCTGAAGCTCAGAAACAGCGGTCAACTTGAAGTGTGCACATCAAAGCTGCCACACCCACGCCAATGTTCAAATAGCTTTGCTTGATTGTCATCTTGGAGATTCTACGAATGCGCATGCACACACAATAACAAGAACTCATGAGTACACGAGCACACAGTTATCGTTCATAATGCACTGGGAAACCAGAAGGTGACGAAGTGCTAAATCTTCGGGGTCGCCGACCCAATGTAATAAAGCCGCCATCTTCAAAAGCTCTCATAAAATACTTGTCATTTTTGTCCCGTGCCAGTTCTGTCCTGGCAGGCCACACAGCTGTTTTCCCCTCCATTGTTGAACCTGGACATGTTAAGTGGACCTTTGCTTCACATCGCTGCAACAGATTCCCTACCTTTTTCTTTGGTAGTGTCTCTCTGTCCCTAACAATACAAACGTGTCTCCATTGTTTAATGCTTGAAATACCCTGCTTATATTGAATGAAACCAAGAGCAAAGTAGCAAGACGAATCAGCTTCAGATATCTTTTGTGTTTTGCAAAAGTAATGATAACACCATGAACTAATTTAGCAAACATGCTAAAAAGTCAGCTTTTAGCTTTGTCACTGTTAAAATGTTAGCATGCTAAAGCTAGCATTTAGTTTAAAGCACCACTGTGCCTACAAACAGAGCCATTAGTGTGTCTGTAGACTTGTCTTTTTTACATGTGGTCTTCTTCTTGTGTTTAGGGGCTTGGATGCCATTAACCTTCAATACCTTACTGCTCTCTGCATTAAGAAAAATGCACACAGTGAGCACAGGGGCTCATGTGCGTCCTCACATGTTTTTGGAGCATGAGATGAGAGAGCAGACCAGGGATCACTCATCACAAAATGAGTAATGGTCTAAAACTCTGACTACTGACAGCCTTAAAGGTAATGATTCCTTTCAGTGGCCTGTAATTCCAGGATAACATCAATAAAGATGAGGAAATAATTCTGTAAAAAAGTACTTTGGAATAGTGATGGAGCTTTTTCAGTGCTACTGCACCCGGGCTGATCAAATAAAAATAAAATCAGTGATTTAAGTCGACCTAATAGGATCGGGACATAGAGGAGACCACCCAGGAAATAAAGAGGATGAGCTTCACGAGAACTCATAAAAGATCTAGAAGAACATCAAGATGTCACAGTGATACGGTGCAGGCTCCTCGCAGGGACTTGTAGGACATCCGTGTAACACTGAGCCTCTTAAGTCATCTGCAATTTGGCATAGTGATTCAGTGTTTGTGCAAGATGGTCCACTATTATTAGGAGACAGCTAGATTGGTGTAGAAAGAGGCCCAGTAAGAATGCCTCATGAGCGCCTCATAATTATTAGTTTGAATCATTTTTCAATGTCATCACGTCAGCTTCAAAGATATACTAACTTGCACACTACTGTAGGCTACAAATTATTATATGCACACATACTGTAGGAGACTGTGATAGCTGTGAAAGCTTTGATCTTATTTCAAAATCCCTCCTCCCCCTTTTACTACCTGTGCCTCAATCTTCACTTTGCTGCCAGAGGAAAGTCATTTGGTAATAAATCAGCCACATGAGAATGTATAATGTTAAGGCTTTGGACTCTGACATGCTGAATACACTAATATTTCCACACTTTAAAGAAACGTGTAATGTCCTACATTTACTGTACATGTGTTGTGTCACTACATTAACATGTCATATGTTAAACTTTGTCATCAAAGTGTTACCCACTGATCCAGTTCAAGACCATAAATCTTCCTAACCGGCGTGTTAACATGGTATTACCAGTTTAAGACACCAGATACAGAGATGTTAACTGCTGAAGACACAATCTTTATTTACTGGATTAACATTGATGAAACTGAGGCTGCTGTTTATTTCTTCTGTTCCTTCTTTGATATACCAAAAGGTTGTGTGTTTAAATGTCTTTACTTCCAGGGTTTCTTAGAAGACTTCCTGCAGTAAACATGTGAATTCCAGATTACCAAAAGTGTACCTTTATCTTACTGTGCAGCAAGCAAAGAGGAAGCAAGAACTAAACAAAATATAAATCTGGAAAAGTAGGCAAGTCTGAACTTCACATACCAGTGTCAAATAGTAATAAATGTTGTTTTTTCATTGATTACATACATAGACAGGAAAGGGCTAAATAGCTTTGTTTTCTTGAGCCGTTGCCTCCCTCCTGAGAAACAGAGATAAAGATAAAGGTCAGTCTGCTCACTGTAGCCAGAAAGGTGTGGGAGGTCAGACTGTTTGTCTCTGATCCACGACCCACTGCCACATTTTTCTACTGTTACTTAAAAAACTACAAAACTGTTCATTGCTGTTTTTTCAGCCTCTATCAAGATTAAACATATGACCCTTATTTGACAGGACGGGCTGATTTTTTACATACAAAGATCAATGCTTTCTTAATATATCTGAGATGGATACCATGTCTTTGTAAAAATGTAATGTACTTTTTAGGATGAAAATGTAACAAAAGAGACCACATTGTATACTTAGCAAAACATGTGAATGTAAAATCTTCCAGGATTTAGGTTAAGTTTGTCCTACATTACAGCCATGTCTAATGTGGGCGTGGTCTAACAATCTGTTTTTGTGTGCATCACCAGACAGCTAGCCAGATCATAAGGTCAAACCCGTGGAGAGGGGAGACGTAGGTGTGGAGGACAAAGCCAAAAGAACTACAGCCAAGTGAAAAAGATACCACAATGTGAGCACAGAGGACACAAAGCTTTCCTTTTACACTGTCCAACACATCAATGGAGACCAAATCTACGATAGGTCAGAGGACAAAGACCCCGTTAATCAATATGCAGTAATCAATAATATAAAAGTCAGTTACCATCATTGGAATTTATAGATTAAGTTTTCAAACAGTAGCTGACAAAAAGGAAGCTGATTCAAATAATATTGTTTTTATTGTTAGCTCATTTCATTTGATCGCAAAATTATTTTGTCTAGGGAAATGAGTGGGCAGTGTGAGCGTGATGACAAAGACACAGTGTTCAAGGATGGGCAAGGGTGCTCAGAATGGAAAGTGTGGGCATAGAGCAGAGATCAACTTGTCCCATCAGCTCCATCGCCCGCCGAGCAGAGGCGTGAGGCAGATAAAGAGCAGGAGGTGAGGGGCGACAGCATTCAGACGGTCCCAGATAACTTGCATGTTCCCGTAAACACAGGGCAAGTGGTGGCACAGTACCAGAGCAGATAGTGGCAGAAAATTGTCAAAGATCACTCAGGTATCTGCCAAGAATACTTGGCTTAATGACATTTAAAACAAGGCCTATATGCATCTCTCAACCAGCAAATTAACTGATCTAAGAGAAGAAGAAAAAACATGTAACCATAGATAATATGTCTGAAACCACAATGAAATCTATTTGGCCGCTACATGGGATTTGCAACACCCATAATGGGTTAATTGGGTAATGTTAATTGGGCTTATGAAAACAGCTGCAGGCAGATGGTGCTCTTTTACTAAAGCATACAGATGATGCATTAAACAATCACAAAGGGAAGGTCTTATGTTATAATGGTTTCATATTAATTATAGATTTACTAGCTGACTAAAAAGGACCTCCCTCAAAAAGTTATTTCGATAAACAATTTAACGTTTGTATTTGAAAACATAACCTTAGGCTCTGGTAAATTTAGATTGATATTTAATATGATATATGCCTGTATCACAACTGTTTCAATACCGCAATGAGTTGTGTCTAAATGTACAGAGGATCAGAGGCTGGCCAGCACACTGGAAGAGGAAATACCTGTTTTGTAAAATATAAAGGAAACCATGATGATCTCCAATGTCTGTAGTTAGGTGCCAGTAATATAGCTATTTGTTTTTAAAATCCAGAGGTATGTTATTATATATACACATGGCACTGGATGGTGTTTGGTGTAGGACACACGATTAGAGAGAAATAAACATCTGCCACCAAGCATTGTAGAAAAGCTGCTTTATGTAAAAAAAAAGAAAGAGGTGAACTTCAACAATTAAAAATAATGTATACTTTAAAAAAAAAAAAAAAATAGCCACATTAAAGTTGCTAAAAGTATTATCATAATTGTATATGTAAGGTTTTTGCTTTTGGCCCACACATTTAGAAATATTAGTGTTTACAACACTCAAATGCTGTGAAGGAACAAACACATTCAAAACAAGCATGTATTGTAAACTTCACACTTCATCATTTGGGATACTTCAATCATAATATAAAAACATTGACTTGTGGCGTAATGCTGCACAGCTGGAATCCCCAGTGAACAATAACACAAGTGGTTTTAAAAAACATAAAACATTGACAATCAGTGTCACATGCTTTCACCCAGACTCATCCAGAATCCTGTGGCTTTAACTGCCACAACTGTAAAGCATTAAAGCCTCTGTCTCCCTGGATCGAAAGTCAGTCTGAAGTGAGAAATGTGCAGCTCAGTATTCTCAAACACAGAGTGACAATATTCATAAAATGATAAGAAGCCTCTGGATCCCTGTTCCAACATGTGTGTGACCATCATGCTTATTGTCAAAGCGCTTGATAGCATTTTCCTGTTTGTTCTTTAAAACTAAAAGAGAGGCAACACAAGGTATTAACTGATAATGTCAAATAAAGTATGCCAGGCCTTAAACTTACATACTGTGCTCCTATTGCGTAATCAACTTGTGTAAGGGAAAATCTCTAAAACTCTCTACAGACAGAGACGATCCTTTAACGCTAATAACATGTTTCAAAGTCCTTAGAAGTTTAGGTGTCTGTTTAAGCAAGTGTCAGAACTAAAATATTTAGTTCTCCATCAATGACAGATTGGTACTTAAACAGACATTAAGGAGGAGATAATGTCTGACTTGGCAATGTAAAACACCTGCTTAGTAGCAATTTAACAAGGAACACCCAAATGACATTCATCATTACAACCTCTGGGGTCATATTCATAAAATATTAATGTCAGGTTAACTTTGCCACCTGTTTTGTCTCCAGCCTATTTCTCCTAATCCCGAAGGAAACTTTTGGTAATTTCTGCAACCTCAAATTACCTGGCTGGGAAAATATGTTCCACTTTTGAACCTCTAACGTGTTGAAAAAAGGAGAACGAAGGAGAGCAGGAAAAAAAAGAAGCAGGTGTTAAGCAAAAGTGGTAGTTAGCACTCAATGCAAATAGTCCCTCTGTTTTCTTAGATTTGTGTCACACACACACACACACACACACACACACACACACACACACACACACACA
>CALSBZ010000850.1:4138-36338 GCA_943591055.1 Gobionotothen gibberifrons | reverse complement strand
ACACACACACACACACACACACACACACACACACACACAAGCAGACTGGGAGCTGGACAAATTTGGACAACTGTCAATTATATTTTGTGTGGTCTAGTTGCTCCTTTTGGCTTCCCCCTGCACAAATGAGAGAGATTATTTATTTCATGATAAAAACCTTTGAAATTGTTTAATTTGGAATACAATAGTCAACTGATGGCTGCTGTATATTTGTGAGTCGCTCTTGTGCTTGGTGATGTAATCAGAACTAAAAGTGATTTAATAAAGTGATGCAAAAAGGGTTACAAAAATCAAAGCATTACAAATCCATTGCAAACTAAAATCAAAATTGATTATCTATGATTCCATTAAGAAAGCCCTGTGTGTGTTTCTCAGTGTGAAAGAGAAGGCATAAAAGCACAACAAAAATATGTATTGCTTAAAATGTTTCTTCTTTTGTTTCTTGATCAATTTATCATTTCATTATCAAGATGATCTTTCAAATGAGATGATCTTTCAAATGTCCCATGAAAAATAATTGTTTTGTCAAGAATGTCAAAGGCCAATAGCCTGGTTGTCTCACCTAACAGACACAGTATGTCTGCACTCTGCACATGTCCAGACACGGAAACATGCACACATAGGCACACTTGTATACCCAACACTCACCGACACAAAGAAAGCCAGGGGGAGTTGGGGAAAGAAAAGAATACGACTCTAATCAACTGTTGTCTAAGATTGTTAGATGGGACGGTCCTGTTCATAAATCAGAGTTATATGGTCTCTAGTTTTCCTAACCCCCCTGGCCTTCTCCCTCTGGCCTCTGTTCAGTCCCAGGACCAGGTGACCTGCCTCCCGGAGGCAATAGAATCCTCTCACGAAAAGTAACACCAAATCAATTGGAAGCGCTATGACCTGTACTCCTTCAAACCTGTCACTCACTCTGAACTATGCAAGAATCCCCTTAGCACAGCATGTAATGTATGTTTCTGTCAGAGACAACATGCATTCAAGAAAAGATGCGCTTTTATGTGGGGAACCAATTGTTTACATTAACTCAAGCTAGCTCCACCTTACAATTTAACAAACCTTCAATCAGCAAACCTTTTTCCCCAAATGTTTATGAGCTGTGGCCGTTAGACAACTGCCTTATATTGTTGCTATTGGACGACTGAATGATTCCTATCTCTGGCTTTTTCCAAAGTGGCCTGAAGGCAACCAAGCCGTTCTAATTCTGCTTTAATGTGGGGACAATATAAACCTCATCCTTTTAACAACCCCCTGTAAAAAAAAAGAGACTTCCTTTCTATTTAGTTGTCGTGAGATGTGTTTAACCTGAGGGGACAGTGACACAGGGGAGTGCATGATGTGGAATTTAAGGGTGAAGTACTGATAGATTGACATCATTAAAATGCATTAGAGCTAATCTGTAGGTATAGATTCCTTAAAATAACCACCTTTAGTTAATGAGTATGCTATACGTCAGGGCTTCTCAAACTCCGGAACAAGACCCGGATCCGGACCGAACTGCAAATCAATCCGGACCGAACCCTGTGTCCCATTCAAAAAAAATTAAATTATACAAAATAAGAAAATAAAAACTTTCGGATTCTGATGTAAATTAATGTATATTTTCTTGTGTCTGACGAGTTGTGAGAATGAACGTGCATTACATTTACTTGTGTGCGCGAGCGTGACTTGCATTGCAGACCACAAGTTAACCGCAAGTTAACCGCAAGTTAACCGCAAGTTAACCGCAAGTTTACCTTGACGGGTAAAGTCAAGGTAGGCCCCCGGACTTTACTGGCATTGATCTGGACCAGTGACCTTGTATAAAATTCAAAAGTGGAACTTTAATAAAGAAGTTTGAGTACCCCTGCTATACGTCTTTCGGTACGACATGTGTTATCCATCACTGAACAATGAAACAAAACAGTGAAACAATTTCAGTCAGTGTCATCAAACTACAGATAATAAAATATAAATTAATATGTTTGAACGTTTTTAAAGAATAATGTCATTCACGTTACAAAGCAATTGTTCAGAACTGCGCATAGGCGACAACATGCCAGATAACGTTTAATTGCGTTGCAGACAAAGTTAAGTCAGGAACACCCTTTTTTTTCTTTTAAATCAACCCTACTTTGTTTTTACCATTCCCCTCTGCATTGACGATACTGCTGTGCTCGAGCAGCAGCCTGATAAAAATATAAAAAATGAGCCATGCACTTTAAGCAGTGCTGTTGTCTATCTGAAAACAGCCTTCAAGCTGCTGATCATTGTCTCTTATATGACCTTTAAAACCTAAACATATAAAGGTTTTGTCCACTAGACCATATTGTTAACCTTGAAGATGTTATAACACGGTATAATATGAATCTACCCAAAGCTTTTGCTCACCGAGATGTCATTACAGATCTTCTGATATGAGAGATGACAGTGATCTGTTGTGATGTGGAATGAATACACAGCCTTGTCGCCTTTTCTCCTTCCTCCTCCTCCTACTCCTCCTCTACTTCCTGGGCCTCCTGTTAGCGCTTGAAGAAGATCCTCAACATATCTGTCCCTTGTGGCTCCCAAGTCGTTGGCTTCTTTTGTCACCTCATCTTCTGAAACTGAACACAAATAAAGGCATTTTTCTCATTTTTGCGAGAAAATCATTTTCAAGTGTTCAGTTGAGAGAAAAGCAAAGAGGTGATGGCAGACTGCAGAGCAAAACTATAAACATTAATTATGTGGCAATGCTTGAATACATGTGAAAGCAGATTTAAAAGGAAGCGTTCGGAGAAACCGAGGGGAATGTCATCAGCTGTTGCACAGCTGCTCACACGGGGCTCAGGGTCCCAATTAACACATCAAACACAGAAGCACTGACGACCCAGAAGCCCGCACATAGCTGTCACAACCCCATCTCTGCCTGTCAACTCTGCAGATGGACGGCAGTAGAAAACTAGAGAGCAGTTAAGTTCCAGGTGTCCTTCCAGGGAAAAGGTACTAATGTGCATATGTTACAACACACACACACACACAGAACATTGACTTGCACATACAAAGACAAGCCTTGTAGAGTTTAATCTACTTTCTACACCTGTAAGCTGCAGCACAGAGGTTGGAAAGGATGATGGAACAAGGTCACTGCTGTCCCTCTGTTTAAGGACTAACAGCTACAATATTGTGGGATGGGGTCAGCCAGGTGCCTCCACAGTTTGGACGGTCTGATGATGATGCTAACCTGGTGACAACCTAGTCTAATCAATGGTCAAAAGATTGAAGTCTTTGTAGAACACACAAGCCAACAATTGTAGGTTCCTCATCTGTTTTTGAGTTTGCATATCTGAAGTCTTTACCCTCTCCGATCCACGCCGAGTGTCCATCGGTGAGAGCTAACGTGAATCCAGCACCCAGGTCTACGGCCCAGTCCACTCGCAGGAAGTAGGGGGTGGCTGCACCTACAGAGATCTGTTGGACTATTCCACTCATGACCTGCAGAAATCAAAGATAGGAGATGAGAAACTCTAACCATAATGAATACATTTTCCAGAAACAGGTCCGTGGCATTGTGTTCAGGTTATGACGTGGGTTTGGATCATGATTTGGACCTCTTACCAAGCCAATTTGATGTTGCAAGTTTGTGTTGATCCTCCAGTTGCATCAATGAGCCTCATTGTTTTACTTCTTGGATTTGGTAAAAACATGTCCCTGTGTGTCTTTAATAGGGCTCTCTCTGTGGTTTTGGCAGGTTTTGTGTGCGGGTTGGGGGCTCCCTGACCTACAGCAAGTTAATTACAAGCTATTAAAGATAAATAGAAGTGCAATACCGAAAAAGGCCAAGTTGTTGTTTGAATTTAGTCAGTGTGAAGAGCTATCCAACGGTCTACAGTACATACAAGCGTCTTTGAGTTGTGAAAAGCACTATATAAATAAAATGCATCATTAATATTATTATATATTGAGTCTGAATACCCTTAAATCACACAAACTCCATCAGATTTAAGTCTGGAAACATCCCTCGAGTATGCTCAGTAAAGCATGTAAAACTGTATGAAAAAAAATGTATTTTTGCTTTGTCAAAATAAATCAAACTATATGATACACTGTAGAAGAAAGTTGAACCATTATTTAGCTGCAGGGATTAATAATAACCGTAAACTTGATTTGGACCTTGTGGACAGTTGGTGGAAAGTTAGATAGTAGAGAAAATTCAACTTTCCAGAAGAACCATAATGTTTGAAAATAGCAAGCAAGGGACAATCACAGCCCTGCAAGTCATGGGTCCTAGCATTCAGTGATGTTTCATCATACTCTTAACTAAATCATTATTTGCCAATGCTAAACTCCTCTACATGCTGAGAAAGCCTGTTTGCTAAATGTCACATTGCCCTCGGCCTTATGCGTTGGCAAACTGATTCACTGCTGCAGTTAAAGTTAAGTATCCTCCCAGAAGATGACTTTGTTCAACAGATCAGTTACAAACGATGTTGAGCTAAGGGTTTCAATATGATCCATGACATTGTTCCTTACATGTACTGACTATTATTCTTCTCAGGGGTCTTGAGAACTTTTACTTTATTACGGATGTCTAGGCTAGAACACGTGATTACTGCTTCCACGTGAAGTGAGAGGTGAGTTGAACATCTCCCCTGCTTAACTACAGGGCATACTGTGTGGGGATACAGGGAAAAGGACAGCTAAATTGGTAGTTAGCTAAGCTGGACATGTTTTCAAAAATGAAAATGAGCGCCTTCGGACTCGGTGTTATAAGTTAGGACGTGACAGCACGTTGTTTTTTTATTCTTTCTTTGCATCCCCCATGCTATATGCTGACAGAGCAGGTAGTTAAGGTTATTTAAAATGAGACATTCAGCAGAGCCCTGGCACACACACATCAGTGCATATGCACAAAAAACCTTGCAGAAAAGTTGACCCTTTGTGCTTTGAGAAGGGGTGTGGCTGGACGAAAGGGGATGAACAAGATGAGGGGGCTGAAGGGTTCAACTTTAACCTCATAAAGTGAGCCCGGCTACTCATTAGTTACTGTAACATCTGCTGTGCAGGGACGATGACCCTGTGGTAATGACAGAAGGACACTCCAATTAAATAAACAGCACTGTATGTCAGGAATGGAGAGCCGCGCAAACCTTCAAAGTCAATCCCAAGGTCTTACTGTTCCGTAACTCAGTTGGCGGACCAAACCACTGGAATGCTTAAATCATCAACGATTGCTCCCCCACAGTTTTGACACACAGCCTTTATCCTCTTAACTTACTCCCTCTGTAATTTCTTTCCTCAACCTTTTCATTGTCATTTCTTTCACATTGCCGCATATGAAAACTGCAAGACATAACTGCAGGAAGTACTAGGTAAATGAGTCACAAAGAAAGCCTCTAATTATGCATAGTGGCTTAAATGAGGAGTTCATAGAGAGTAGAAAAGCCAAGGCAGTTAACTATCTGTTTAATGGGCCTAGACAATTAGGCCAGTCTTCCTCTCATTGTCCTTCCACTGGACTTTCCCTTCATGCTTTCTACAACACAATGGCTCCAAGATTTAAAGAAGAACTCTAATGATCACTCAGGGAATAAAGCAGTGCAGCACTTAATAGCAACGGACTGTGTCATTCGCTATTCATTGTTATTATCACGTACTGGCTAATTTAAGCCACTTGACAAATAGAAACAGTATAAGCAAAGATAATACGCACCCCCATAAATCAAGGCCTAAAGGTTAAGGGTGTGTGACCAGAATTTGACCAATGCATGCTTTTACACAAACACTATGTTTAAAGAACTACTGTAATTGGACCATGGACATTTTACTACTTATATTGTTGCTGCTCGCCGAGGGGACTGTGATATAGTGTTTGTTGTTCAGGGTCCTGCTCTTTGTCTCATTGGCTCCTTCCTGTATTGAATTCAAAAATATGTATTGAACCCATATAGCAGAAAAAGCATTTAAGATTGTTTCAGATCTATATTTAACATCTTTGGAAATGTGTATTCTGTTTCTGAGCAGCAATAGCGCTAATGATGGCTTAATAATTTAATACAAGCTATATGCAACGCAATCTCACCCTCGTTCACAGAAAATTAAGAGTATACAGGTAAGTGCGTTAACTCGTCTAACACATTTCAATAATATAAACTCCACTGAAACTACACAAGGAACAAATATGCTTCAGTTATTGAAACATTTGAGAATAGAAACTGTACCACTGGTTATTTGCAAACGTTTAAATGTCCTGCAACAAAGGATAGGAGTGAGAAGTCAAACAGTGATCACACTAACTTTAACTCCGCATTCAAAACCTTGAAGATATTACTAATTTAAACAAAGCATTCCTTTTAAACAAACATTACTAGCCTGCAAAGGGTTGTCCTCTCGTCCTCAGCTGTTCTGTATAATGTTGTATATAATGACTGGCTATCTATCCGCATAACAGGTCATTTCATATCTCAAATATTCACAAAGGAATAAGTTGCAAGTGTAAACCCCTGCTCAGTCATAAAAGCAACTCTTAGTGAAGATTCCGGTTGTGTAAAAGTAAAGAGACCAATGCATAATACGACCTCCTGTGACAGGACTTTGGTGGCGTAATTCAAATTATTACCATCTGTTCTGAATTCTGAATGTCATATTGTTTTAGGGTCAAAACTGACAAGAATCCATGTGACCATTTAAACTGCAGTTCAGCTTAATTAAAATAAAATAAAACATCTATACTTTATTAAAGAAGGTTTAACTCTGCAATGAATAAGGAACGTTATTCCAAAAGCGTTCTTTTCTTTTCAATTCAAATATTCAAGGATTGCACATACAGAATATACATCATGCCTTGATTTGACTGCAATAATTAGGTATGCTCTGATGAGTTTTATCAGAATTAGCAACCTGCAAGTGTCAATACTGAATATTTGAAACTGATCCAAAGTTTCTGCAGTATCAATGCATAAGAGCTGCTCTCTCGACTCTCGGACAGTGATTCAACACACACTCTGATATGTTACTTTCAATAGAAATCTATAAAAATTCCCTGATTTATCAAACCGGTGGTGAATATGGATCTTTTTTGTATTGTATCAAAAGTTAGAGAAAGGCGTATTGTGACATTAACTGGGATGTAGCTTACATAGTTAAATCCACTGTAAACTATACTTAATCACATGAAGAGCAATGTGAGCGTTGCTTATCTTTTGCTTTTACAAACCTGCAATCCATCGGAAGACTGTCTCTTTTTACACCAAGGTTTTGTCCACACTATTGCAGTAAGAAATGCAAAACATTATTTATGTGTGGTTAACAATCTGACAGATTTCTTCTTACATGAGGATCTCCCTTGGAGTGTATGTGAATGAAGGGTTGATGGGGATTTATGAAACATGTTTTCAATGGAATCAAGATGCTGCCGTGGCTGGTTAGAGGGAAGGGACTATGTTGTGAAAACTCTGAGGGAAAAGTGCACCACAAAAATGTCAGATTTATACGTCACCAAAAGAGTGGAAGATACTGTATATTATGTGGACCTATAAGAAAAAGAGTCACATTTCTCTATTGGATAAAGGGATTTTTTTTTAGGGGTTAGGGTTGAAGCCTTCTTTTTCTTCGTTTTTGTGGAAGTGTCATTATTCACAGCATTATAAAATAATCATAACGTTATAGCTACTTCCGGGTTCTGCAAATGCTGACTCTGCTACGCTCCTAATATCTTTCTACTAAATTAATCACCATAATAACGTATATTTACACATCCATGAATGGAACAAAAAGGTAATATTTGTTGTAACGTAAGAAATAATAATGTACGCCTTGAACTGCAGAACGGCAGAGTTTTAGAGCGTGCTGCTATGTATCCGCTTCTCAAATGTAAGTGGTTTTCACTCAAATCAGACTGAATTAACAACAATTGTAGTGTTGGTAAAACACTTAACCTACATATTTTCCCAAAAGACTTACGGTATTGTATGTGCTTACTACTGCGATGTCCAAACGAAGGCATTTTTGCATGAAACTGAAATCATTGCAGCTCTCTCCCTGTTGGCAATTCTTTGACAGAATGTTCAAGCTTCAACGCCTGTGTTCTCAGCCAATCAGCAATCGGGGTTGAGCGCGTAATTACGTCACGTAAAGTTACGTTAGTTACGTTACGTATCTTCGAGAGAGCAGGAAGTGTGATGTGGCTTTGACTTGACAAAATGGTAAGCTTGTTTTTATTTATAACTCGTCTTGGCTCTTGTACAGCATATTTTAAGCATACTCCTTAACACACACACTACGTCTAATCAGTGTCCCGAAACACTCATAAAGCAACTAACGGCTACAATTCGGTGCAAAGCAGGACGTATGGTAAATGCTAAACTATCTCGCTAGCATAGGTTAGCTAAAATGGGCTAAACGTTTAGCCAATCAAGCTGTAAGATGAATGTTTCCGTGCTTAAATATCGTTACAATACATTTTAACATCACCATCTAAGATGCGTTTCTGTGTCAATGAGAGGGTTTCATAAGAAAGGAACAAATGCTTGAGTATTGTTATGAATTCAGCAGCGCAATGTGCCACGTAGATGCACCATAGTTCATAGAGCATCTGGTGTTTGGCTATAAGGAAAAGTCTGTCGGTGTGCAGGTAACTTAAGTTTTCCCCAAATAACTTATTGAATTGCAATCGTAATGAAAAGCATACTTGTATTAGCAAATGATCAACAACGTTCTACATATACAACACATGAATCAATAACAAACAGCCTGTTCGAGGGGTGATAATTAGTGCTATAGAGCAAAAAGTACGCATGAATGTACTTGTTGATTATTTAATTTGTATATGCACAATCATTTTTAATTATTGTAAAAACAAAAATATATCACCTATTTTATAATTATTATTATTCAAATAAGTTATTGTAGTTTTAAGATGGTAATTTCTGGATTAAATTAGAGCATTTTATGTGAATACTACCTAAAAAGAGACTCTTGGATTAATGCACATGTCAATGTGAGTGAAGAGGTCACAAGACTGGTTGCATCAAAAATCATTGCAGAATCCCTTGGTAGGGTTGGAGTACCTTCACAAGTAGATAGTTCATTGAATTAAATAAATGTATGACTCATTGAGCATTCTTGGATTTGTCTGTGAGATGTCCTGTACTCCATTACAGATATCAAACTGAATGACTGATGAATGTAGTGGGTGAATTAGTTTATATTATCATCATTTTGAATTGCTTACCATTTTAGAAGCCTCAGCAGACACACGGCCTTTTTGACACAGGTGTTTAAAAGCTAGGAAATATGCTTTTAATACACAAAATCATAATTACACATCTTCAACTAACTCTGATTTCTTGTGAGTTTGACGAGGTCCTACACTTTGTTATATATATATTTTTTTTTTTAATGACTCAAACAGAGCATAATTGAGTCTCGGTTTTTTGCACATGATCACCATATGAGATAAAGATTTGTATTATGCCAATATACCTTTTAGGCAGGGAAGTGATCTCGTAAAATTGGCATATGTAGGATATTTTTCACTGGCACCATATAGAAAAACATGTTATTTCCTTTTCCTCAATTTGGCGTTAAGTCTTTTTGACAAGTGTGAGTCCATTTGTGTCTGCAGAGCCAGCCCACATCTTTGTCACACAAGAGGAACAGCTTGTACAACAACATTCCTTATAACAAGTAGCATTACATCAGTGTTGGATTTTATGACTTATTGATGTTAAGGTGCATTAGATCCTGTCTGTACTAAATATGTAATTCTGTGTCATCTTGCAGTCGGCCATTTTCAACTTCCAGTCACTGTTGACAGTGATTCTCCTCCTGATCTGTACCTGTGCCTACATCAGAGCACTGGCTCCCAGCCTGATAGACAAGAACAAGACCGGGTATGATCAGATACTGTTTGCGATACTTAACAATGAAGCTGCCATTGAAGTCTTTCCAGTCATTTAAATACCTGCCTTCATGTCTTCGAAGGAGACCATGTTATAACAAGCTGCATAACCAAATCATTTTTGTTACATTAAAGTCTTAGTTTCATGGTTAACAATTTATAATTGTCTGTCACCAGTCATATCATTCAGTGCATGCTGCTTGTGTACAGCTATCACTGACAATGCAAGGCGAGGCAATCATTCAACACACATATTATTTGTCATGTAAAGCTTATGCATTAGGCTTCATCCTTCAAGGTCCCGTCCCCATAAACGTCTAGTTGAATCCTAGGTGGTCACTTCTGTATTTCAACTTACATTAAGGATATTTCTCTCTGGGGTAAAAAACAACAACACAAGAAATGGTCTGCGATAAAGCTTTAGCCTAAGCCCTGCAATTTTCCATCCCTATGTAACTGCCTTTAAAGAACACTTGCTTATGTTTCCAGCTAATAAGGCGCTCCTCGTTGATGCGAGAAAAGAGGCAGAAGGCCTAAATGTTCTTCACACTGAATCATTATTATTCTTGGATGTACTAACTCCATGATTCACTTCTAATAAGTCTGGCACAGCCCAGGAACAGCCAGACGCATTCTCTCTCTCTCACACACACACACACACACACACACACACACACACACACACACCATTGGAGCAGGGAGGGACACCCTCTTCAGACGAACACATGAGACTGAGGCTGGCAGATGGATGGTTTAATAGTGTCCCTCTTGATAGATTTGTTGACTAAGGCATGAACTGTTATTTTTGTTGACCCATATTGCAAATTATTCTGGTGTGGTAGGGATAGGCTAGAGTCTGAGGGGAAGAATGTATGTGTTGTACAGAAAAAATATTAACATGATATATTTACAAATACATTTTAAAACCAGGACTATCCTAAATCAATCAAATACAAATAAAATGCTGACCCCATCTGGTCAGTTTGAAAGTTGGCTGGATTTGCAGACACCCACCCTCACAAAGGCCAGCAAACGCCTCAGAAAAAAGTGAAGGCCTGGAATGCCAGTTTCCCTCAGCTGTCACTGGAGATAATACGATTTGCCTGACCCCCCCCCCCCCCCCCCTTTCCCCATGTGAACACCCCTGGCTTCACATGGACACTGACATCTGATAGCTGTCTGGGTTTTTGTACCAATGTGGTCACAGTCCTCTTGTAAAGCAGGGACAGGAGTCTGACTTGAAGTTACTGTAGCTACCTCAACATATTAAAACTGCAGCCCCTTTTTCACTTGTTGTATCACCAGATCAAAGCATTTGTGTTATTATAGTGATTAGACGGTCAACTTACACAAAGCAGTCAAATCATTTGAGTCTTTTTTTGTGCTTACCATTTTTTAATGTGTTTCTTTTAGGCTTCTAGGAATTTTCTGGAAGTGTGCCCGAATAGGTAAGCCTATGATTACCGCCTTATTTTACGATACATAATGTGTTTCTATCATAGTATTTCTGAAATGTTGCTAAGCAATTCTGCTTTCAACTTTACATGATTTCTTTGCTCCAGGTGAACGGAAGAGTCCGTGGGTGGCTTGCTGCTGTGTCGTCATGGCTTTTAGTATACTGTTCCTACAGTAGCAGTCCACGGAAAACCACAAATGGAAACATTGGGGAAATGAAGAGACAACGAGGCATGGACAGTACGATCCTAAAGCACAACAGGACCTCCAGTGATTGTCACTTAGATAAAGTAAAACCAGAGAGCAGTCATCACTCACCGTAGCCACGGAGAGAGTAAATGTGTCCTGTGTGGGGAGGGGGGAGCTGATAGCCAAGGAGTGTGTCTAGATCCCTCTGCGGACTCCCAGGTCCTCGTGTTTGCTAATGTGGAATGTTTACTCCGGATGTGTGTGTGTGTGTGTGGGGCCAACGCTTTCTGTTATCTGCCATTTAGTTTAAAGAAGAGTCGGTCACATGCTGGCATCATTGGTGGGATCAAAATGACACATTGTTTGTCCAAACATTTCACACTGATTTATTTTTCCCCTTTCAGTTTGTCACAATTGCATCAACCAGTTGGACATGTTCCACAAAAGGGCCTTTCTAAACTGTTATGCGATTCACATGGAGGCTTATATTTGTAAACAGAGTTCTAGAGGAGTGACTTAAAGTCATCTCGTCACCCTCTTTCTAACCTGCGCCCTGGTTGTTGTATTCAGAACTGGTGATCGTATTCAACAGCAAACAAAATGATACTTTAGCTCTTCAGGTGGTTAATTGTCCCACATGTTTGCCACAAAGAGCTGCTGATGTTTTTTAAGTCAGTCATTTTGCCGCTATTTATTAAAGAACCTTTTTGGAAATCTGGTTTTAGGCTGTTTTTGTCTTTTTTGGAGTTGATGTCTGTTGTGATAATGCCACACTTTAAATAAAGTGTCATTAATAATTAGTTCAAACTTGCAAAATACATGTTGATGATAACTTGCATTGATTTTGTCAATATTTTTATTTTTGAGGGTTTGATTACACATACTGTACATTTAAGATTGCACCTGCAAACTTGGATATAAAGTTTCTTATTAATACATGTTTAGGCTAAGAGGAAACAACCACGTACAATGGGGAACTCTTCCTGTTCTCAAAATTCATACAATGTATTATAAACATATTGTAACCATGACCAATTTTCTCCTGAATCCAAAATCTAGAGTGATTCAACTCAGATTTGGGATTTCAGTTATGGAATTGCTCCATAAACAAATATTTTGAGAAATATATTTCACAGAGCATTTAAGGGGAATTGTTGTTTCAGAGTGGTTGGATAAAACAGTTGGATAAAATAATGCTGATTTGAGTACACAAAGAAAAAATTCTGTAGTTCCACAAAATCCAGATATCTATGGAGCAGCTCCATTATTAATATGTGATGACATCAAACGTAAGACTTTTCTGGTTTCTTGCTTTAAAAGAGTAGCAGGAAAAGTCATGAATCTTTATTTATTGAACCTATAGGCAATGGAAATCCCACATTGACTTCTTAATTTAAAGTTCCCCTTTAGGGATCGCTGCATTAGGGAGCATGTGCAGTGTATTCCTCATGAAGTGAGGTGGACATTGAAAAGGTCGCAGTAACCTCTTTTATAACCTCGCAGTCATCACTCATCTTCACAGTGGTGACTGCAAAGAGCTGTCGTACCACATAACATGACATCGCTAGATATCTATCTAGTATTTAGTTCCAGATATATAGTAGTGTAAGGTGCGTTTTGAATTGAAATCCAGGTCTTTATACATACCTAGTCTTTGATGTAATGTCTGGAAGCATTGGATGAAATTCAGGGGGCCGGAGTATACCCAAAATGTTAATGAAGAGTTAAAACAATGTGTAATTGCCGATTTACTGTGGCAGAATTAAAGCAGAGTGACATTATTTTAAATACCACATGCAAGTATTGACTTGAGAAATAGCATCTAACTATATTTATATCTTCATCTGCAAAATGGGTCAAATGTATCTTGTCTGACACGTTCTGTTTAAACAAGCAGTTGCATTATGGGGTTGTCACGAGAAATTGAAAGGGGTAGAATGCCAAGTAGGTGTGACTAAAACAATCCCACACACACTCTCTCTTCTGTGTGGTACAGATTGAAATAAAGGAGGAGACTTGTTGACACACTCACCTTTGATAGTATGATCACCGATGAGTGTCCAGATCCCAACACCCCACTCCCACACAACCCCCAGTTAGGGAACGTGCATCCCATGGTGTGCATCCGTTTTGGCACACCCAGGCTGAGATAAGGCATCAAGTGAAGGCTGCCGGTAAAGACGTGATTATCAGTCAGTGACGCAGATACAGGAGACACAGAGGAGCAGCTCTCAGTCTTCTGCTTCTATCTTGGGAGGCAGAGATACTGGAGGGACATCACTGGGTCAATGAACCAACTGATGTCTGTGGTGATGATGAAAGGAAAACGATACGGAGGACCTGAAGTCACTTAGCTGATGGCTGCAGCTCTTATCATCGGTCCCATTCTGGATATTCACACAAAAACAACAAACATCGGAGAATATGAATGGGTCATTTGTGGTGGGGTGGTAAAGGATAACCCTGCAACAAAAGAAAGTTAACATACGATTGGAAACTGCAAACTCATAGGCTCGCATTAAAGGCCTTTTGAGGATTAAGTCAGACTTTTTTTACTTCAACTTTTTGAATCAAAATGATTATTAATATCCCCTTTGACTGGAATAACATTAGGTTTGTTCCTGTTGTTTCTAAAATAACTTGATGCATGCGCTGGTTTGAGTTGGCTTATCAAAATCATATGCCTTATGCCCTATATGAAAAAATACCCCTTTTATTTTCAGTAGTTCAGAACTCTGCTTTGGTAAGTCCATAGGTTTAGAAGTTGTATTATTACAATACAAAAGTGTGTACTGTAAATGTTAAATCTGTCCTTATTTGTGTTTCTGTTTAACCTCTGATAAACAAAACAAAACTTTATAGATTGGCTGATTCCAATTCCAATAGAAAAATTTTCCTGGCAATGTGAAAATGGTTTAAAAACAATATTTAGATCTCAATTAAGGAAAATAACATTTGCAACCAATGTAATGTAAACAGTTGACTGATGAATTGAATATGAAAACTTGATGTTTATTCAAATCGTATGTGGCTGGGAGTCATGTCACTATTTATGAAATCATGAAAATGATATTGTTATTTTTTTATGAATTTATGCAAAGAAATCCATAAAGTAGGCCCTCTTGGCACAACCACAATGCTAGGAAATCTCGCATCCTAATCCATACGATTCGTCAGTGTGGTTTTTCATACATTATTAAGTTACATGGATAATTATGACAAATGTCAGCTGAGTCGTAAACAGCCACATGACTGATGCAGATAGCTCAGAGTCAACCTCACTGCGAGGAACAAAACTGAGCTCATTTGGTTTCATTTCTAGATGATTCTTCTTTCTATTTGTAACTTCACTGACGATGGAAATGATTCTCAGGCAATAACAACATTAGGGGAGCTGAGACTAAATCAAATGCTCCTGAACCTCTCACTTAAATTGCAGATGTTTTCCTCAGCAGATAATCCTAATGTTCCTTGTGCAACTCTAAACTATATACGAAAAAATAACATCCACAGTAACTCATAAGTATTTATTCTATATACATCATCATTCACACAGCTCCAGCAAGGTATCGTATTTTTCAGATTTCCCTGTCTCTTTCGTTCTTTGATCAGGAAGGAGAGTTTTCTTGCAGTCGTTCTGAGGACTTCAAAGGCCATCAGGCTTATAAAGTCTCTCCTGCTGGGCAGAAGAGTCCAAACAGACATTGACCCTTTAAATGATCAGTGGAGGCTTTCTAAATCACTCCACTTTTTCTTTCTTGGAGGGAATGTAAGATAGAGATAATGACAGGGAGAGCAAAAGAAAAATACATGAATAGAGTGGATTAGTCCTTATTATAACATAGGAATATATCTCAGTAAACCAACATCCCAATAGCCCTGTATTTTGCTCCTTGGTTATTTATTTATTTAAAATCCTGTGGCTTCTTAGTTTGTCGATACCTTTTCCTCTGTTGTGGCTGCTTCTGGTTTCAACCACAACCCCAAACTCCTCTTTTGACAGAGGATTACAAAGGCCACAGTATGATATATAAAAAAAGCTTGACATCACATTCATACTGTAAAGCCTTTGTTCTGTCCTCACTTCCTCATTAGGAAAGTGCAACCTCTGTTTCCAGCCTTTGAGGGAACAAACGACAGGAAAATGTTGCCAGCTGAAAGACACCAATATCCTCTGAGTAGGGCAAGTCTGGGTCGGCAGGCCTGATGACAATGTGTGACAATATGCGGGGTACTTTTTATAATAGACACTGTAAAGATTAAACATGAACACTGTACATTAGCTTACAAAGTCCAACCCTGGGTCCCAGCCTTCTAAGTCACTCTAACTCCTTCCACATGTAATCTTTTACCAGATATTTTATGGTAACAAGAGAGAATTTTAAACTTAGTCCTGGCAGACAGCTCCCTGTGGCCACAAAACTGGGGCACTGCGTGTCTCCTTTGAAGGTGGCATTTGCAGTTTGTTCAGAGGACATCTCACTCTGTGCTCATTAGCCTTAGGCAGGAGTTGTGACTGCGTAACAAAACAGTCCCAAAAAGCACCAGAGCCCGGGGTCTGTGCCAGCGAGGATTTTGTCTTTGGTAGTAATGGACAAATACCCTGATCTGAATTAACGAGTGAGTTAAAATGTAGATGCTTTGAAATTGGACTTCATACCTAGGAAAATAAGGCAAAGCTTTACAGAAATGGTGTGAGCATTTGGCCTCAGATTCTCTATCAAATGTTATCAGTAATTGGGTGAGTTCTTAATGAATGTCAGTAAAACCACATTGTGTTTTTGCATGTTTTTGCCTGTACACATATGTTACAATTTCTTGTAAATTGTTTGATTAAAACACCGACATTTGGCACATCATTTCATGTGAAACAGTGGCAATCTTAACAATTGGTATTAGTCATTGTTTAGTCTTCTAATCGTCTGGTGATGCAGACACTTTTGCAATAAAGGTGTATTAAAAACAGGTTTAGCTTCTTTAGTACTCCAGACTTACCGTCTTGGTCTCACACAGAGTACATTTTATTAGTTTAATGTTGATTGTTGTATTTATAAGGGATTATTGTTGTGCGTATTACCTAGGTAATCTGAAGATAAATTGAAGAATAAATTGAATTTAAAATACATTTGCTTTAAATTAAAACGCTCTTAGAGCCTCATAATTTGGGGCCTTGTAGGAGTCCTTTGTGACAGGATTATTTTGTGTATTATCAGCAAATGTATGTCTTTACAGCAAGTTTGTCTGACTACCAGAGTTTTAAGTTCCTCTTCAGCTTCCAGGAAGACCAAGGGCTGTTTCCACTTTAGTAGCTCAGATGGCCACTTGAGTCCAGCAGGCAGGTTTCCGAACATGAGTTTTGGTTGAACGTGCACTTTCTACTTTTTCTGTCCAAGCTGCCAGTAATCCTTGCAGATGTTGGAACAACACACATACAGTAACATATTGTGCTTTTACAGCTGAGTGAAGCCTCTTAATTAAAAACAGTAATTCAAAGACTCCAATACTGAGCATGTTAAGATGATGTTCCTAAACCAAAGCTCTCAATACAATTTACAAACACATTTCAAGTATATATACAGGTATTTGGTCAGCACAAACACTCGTGGCATAAATGCAGGAAAGTGAGGAGTACCGCAGGGAGCTTCTTAATAAAATGACTCCCAAAGACAACATTATCCAGGAAAATAACCAGCTTCTCACATGTTCATGAAACTACACGTCCTGTTTTTGTGCGTGAACATACTCACAGTTTCTTCACCTGTTTGATGACCACACACATTTGGCGCGTCAATCCATGGGAAAGTGTTTAGTCATTGTCTTTCAAACACTTAATGATACGTTTTTGCAATGAAGGTGAATTCAAAACCTCAAAACCAGTGTCGGCCTAAGTCTTACACAATGGCATCACAACCATGCAGTCACATAACTTTACAGGTGGGTAGTACAAATAATAGTATAGTGAAGGTAGTATAAAACTGCTTTTTAAACTACCTTTATAAGTTTGCCTCTATTAGATAGCTGGCATTGCCTCATCACAGTCATGTAAACATGCTGTGTTCATCCCTTTAAACCCAGACCCACCCAGTTTACTCATTGGCCCAATGAATTCATATCATCAGTCAGGTCTTCGGCCATTATTCGGAGGGAAATGCTACAACGATGCATGGCAATGGGCATTATTATATATTATTATTATAGGCCACACTGCAAAAATCATCCATCTTATAACAAGAAAAAAAGATGTGATTTGAGTTTATACAGACTTGAAACAAGTGTAATAATCTGCCAGTGCAGTGAGATAATTAGACTTATTAAGAATTCTTAAAATAAGAATAAGAATTCTAAAACAAGACATTATATCTCACTGCATTGTTACTACTTAAGTTATTATGTCTTATATCAAGTGTAAAGACGTATTCTGACTTGAAATTAGACAAATATACTTAGTAAGATTTTGAGTTTTTGCAGTGCTACTTTAAAGTCATTTTTCCCCCTAGAAAAAAGCTGACCCACCCTATTTTATACAGGCCCGCCCTAAAGTACATTTCTGCCTACGCTACTGCTTTAAACTGCAATACATGTTCAGTCTAAAGGCTGTATAACCTCGAGTGGCACGAGTTTGCACAGCAGTGTCTTATGGAGAGCAGTTCAGTATCTACAGTGCAATTAGCTTTTTCCTTGTTCCTGAGAGAGTCTCTGTAAACATCTTTGATTCATCCCAACTCTCCCACATAACCATAATTCACTTCATTAGTTAATGATTCTTTTTGCAGGGACACATCTTACTGAGTCTGCTCTGACTTTAAATGGCTTGTAGCCTTTCATCTGTTTACTGGTCTCCATAAAAAGCAGAGGGAGTACAGTATTGCGTTTGGCGGTGGACTTGTGCATGTACCCTAGACATCACCAGGCCTGGCACAATCACACAGATGACAGCAGTGCTGATCACAGAGCCGTGTCAAGGCACATCTGGCCAACGTAAACATGCCAACGAGCTTGAAGTCATTAGTTTGAGAATTCTGTCAGATGCCCATCTTAGAGTCTAACTTATGGGTGTAACCTCAAATTGAAAATAATAACAGGAATGATCGGTTATTTTTTGCGATTTTACACAACTGCGAGACTCCAGGGATTTCAAGGAATAAACATCCTCATAAGTCAGATGAAAACTTTAACAGAAAATAAATGTTTCTAATTAGTCTACAAGTGTATCACTTGATTTTATTTATTGGCACTCCACGATTTGGCATATTAGTTCAATACACACTGAATGTTATTTGGCTGAATGATGGAAACAGCAGTGATGCAACAAAAACAGTGATGTTGAGTTGGGCTACAAACAGCCAATGTTCATACTCTGCTGGTTAAAGGATTTGGTGCTGTGCAAAGAAAATAACACTCCTCTCTTGAGAGTTGAGTAATAGCAGCTCTGCTTTGCTTGGGCTGTTTGTTTTCTGTTTTTTATTTTGCAAAGACGTTTGAATACCACACAGTGGGTGATCTAAACACATTAGCCTTATAGTCAATAACTGGTGAGTCTTTCGGGCTAATATATAATCACCTATAATACCGATCATGACTATTATACCAATGCAATCCACATGGTTGCATACGAGCCAAATATCCAAATCCTTTACTGACTTACATCAGAATGTCATGTATTGGCTCTACTGATGCTACTAATGAAGGTTTGTAATGGAATACAAACAGGATGTTGCAACAGATCCTGAGTTTAGTTCCTGAGAGTTATTGGTGCACATTGGACGGTATTTATGTGTCTTGCAAACACTGAAGGACTCTTCAACAAATAGAGCCTTTCTATACAGGGCTTCTATATATCACTTATTTCCAGTTAGTGCTTCATGCTCATACATGAAGATTTGGATAGATCCACCTCCTTACTCTTACAGAAGCCATTTGTTTAGAGAGAAGCCAAAGCCAAAGTTTCTCCATCACCAATGATAAAGTTAGTCATCAGAGTATTTCTGCAAGTTTTAGTTTAGTAGCTGAAGTCCGAATCATAGCGAGTTATGAGGACCCCAGTCTCATATATCTCATGGTCTCATTGTAAGGTGTTGTCATGTGTGGAAATGAGTCAGATAGTGTAGATTCAAGTGGTGTCAACATAACCATGATGTCTGAATCCATAGAATGAAATATGGCAGGGTGTAGCAGGAGGGGAGGCAGACAGTCACTGACTCACTGTCTGTGAGTTATTGTCTGAAAATGAATACTTCACCATTGGTATTTGCTCAACTTAACATTTATCATGAATAAGTAAATTAAAAAAAGAGCTCCAGGATTGAGCAATTTATTAGTTATTGTGAGAGTCTTATAGCTTGAAAAAAGAAACAGAGCGGATCTGCAATAACTTATTGGCTATGATTTGTAATCATTAAAATATTCGAGAAAAGAAAGGCAGTATGCCACTTGGACACTGTAATCCATATCTGGCTTATAATGTTTTTCTAACTTTTCTTGGTCTCTTGGATGAAAATCAGTTGCTCTTAACGATTATTGTTTAAAGAATTAAAAAAACACTTCTGACCAAACACTTAATAAAAGATAAACATCTGTGATTCTTTAGTGTCTTTCAGCGTTACACAGATAACATCGCTCACACTTTGACAACGTATTTCCTCAAGCTGTTTATCTATGCCTAACAAATTGTCCACAAAATGAATCTTGTCCACACGTGCCTGTCAGCTCACACAAGCATGAGGATGAGTTATCAGCGAGGAAGTCAACTGGATTTACTTTCTATTCAATTTCACAACATGATGGTGCAGTGCAGTAGACAATGCAGAATGGGGTCTCTTCATTGCCAAAACAAACCAAGTGACTGTGCTGCTAAAGTAAAATGTTTAAATCAGTCTCAGGTCATGGCTATGATTAAGCTGAAGCTAAATGTGTTAACAGAGGCCATGCACTACTCTCTTTGTTGCTATTGTGATTGTTAAAACATTATCATACTGAGAAAAGTGGTAAGGAAATGGAGCAGTGATGCTCAGATGCTGGGAGAACAAAATAAAATAATGGGGTTCCCTATCGATCCATCTGAAGAGGCAGTAGTGTTAAAGCACCTAATACAGATTTGAAGTGTGTGAAGTGTGTAGGATGCACGCAGTTCTTAATCCTTGTGCAAAAACTAAACATGAAAATAGCATTGGAAAATAACTTTAAAAAAAGTAATCTTCACAAAAGTTTCATGTGTTGTACTTATAAGGAAGCACTAGATAAGACTGAAGTCACTCTTAGACACACACCGTGATTATTGTTACGTAGACACCCATAGATAAGCTCATTGAGACAAATGAAGGGTTTCAAATGTAACTCCGGGATCACAGATACATCCTTTATTTGGAGATGTTGTGATCCAATACATCTCCAGTCCCTCCGATGGTCCTTTCAATGTCCCTGCTGTTAATGAGTTAATTTGTTTTCCTCTGTTACCCTAACCACCATTCATTTTTTCTGCCCATGGGTGTGACTGCTATGTGATGTAGTGACGAAAAAGAGGCTCAAATAGCTGAGCAAGGAGGAAAATCCACAGCCAAATGGTCACAGTTGTCGTTAAGATATATGGTGGTATAGCCTTTTTACTTTCAAGATAGGATTGACTTATATAAACTTTTGATTTAGGAGTATCATTCAGCTTACACTGCATGTGCTCAAGGGAAGAGGAAAATATTTACCCAGATGAGACAAGTTTTTCTGATGTGTGAAATGAGAGCGCTACAATGGCTGCTCTGTCCCCTCCTGGTCTCTCAGACATGACTCAGGCTGAGAGAGGAGATGATGTCTCGCAGTTACAGCTTGCCCTGCTCTCTGCTATGAAGCCACAACAACAACATTATGGGAACTAACTACGTCTTTACTTTAGTCATATTATATATTAAAATACACCTTGAATCTCCGCCCTGTTTGTTTTTTCAAATTGCAAAAAGACCAACATCAACGGGTAACAGTTATATTAAACAACCACTTGGTGACCCTCGGTTATTTGACTCACATGTAACTTCCTGGAAACGACTTGAGCATTCAAGTGTAAGAAACATACATGAAAGGCACTGTAATTTGTCTCTTTTGGAAGTGTTGAAACAAACACTGCCACATGCAGATGTTTCATTCATTCTCTTAACTACTCACACTCTCAAAACTGAGCACTAAATAATACATGGTGAAAATAATGATAGTTTACAGAAAGCTCAGGAAATAGTTTGTTTTCAACCAAAACACTTGCAGGGAGGGTTCGAGTTCCCTCACTTTGAAATGTCTTGCGTTTCTTTTTTGTTTGCTGAAGTCGTGAGAATGTTTAGGTTCAGATTCTCAAGTCAGTCAGTCATTCCCATTCAAAGGCCTGTCTCTCAAAGATTGGCTAAATACAAACCTACTCATTAAAGATCAGTTGCTATGCAGCTTTCACAATCTGCTCTTTTTGTTCCAATCCTTCTTATCGGTCTAGTTTAAGCTGCATGAAAAACACAACACAATGAGAAAAAGGCCCTTTTGTGATAGATATCAAATAAAGCAGCTGCGGTCACAAAAGGTACTTACAAAAAGGAGGTACCAATTATAGTGGGAAGTACCTATAAGACTTTGGAAGAGTGGTAGTAGTTGTGCAACATTTGAAGAGCGCCCTCTCACACACGCAAACGCGCCCCCCCCCCACGCATACCCCTGTTCAGTGATCTGAAGTGTGCATCAAGGGATGATAACAAGGTCCATATGTGGTCACCTCCTCCCTCCACTGCTTTGACATGAGGGGGCAGTTTTAACAGGACACCACAAACCATTGACTTACTCTCCAGAAGACACAAAACAACTTGAAACACTTCCTGGCACAATAATATTCTTTGACACTGGGATGTGTGTGAAGCAGCAGAATTGGAAGCTTGTTGCTTCCCATCACAGATCATAAAAGTGGCCATTGGAATTTGGTGTGGCAAATCGCCAATAAAGTCTGTAAAACTAACTTAGAAAAACAAAGATATGACTTTGGCTGTAATTATGTTTTAGAAAAAGGACCATTTGAAAACTAGAACATTGCATGACCTTTGTTCAATATGTTGACTGTATGTTAATTTGCATCTAGTCATCTTGTTCCTGGCAAAAGTGTTTCAGAATTCATTATAAGTTTAGTCAAGCTCCCAATACGTCAGATTGTGCCTAGAGAAAGCATTTCAAACGATGACTGCTCCTTACAAAAAATGTGAAACAAAGGCTCACGTAGCATATGTATTGCGCCATGAGGGCTCTGTGGTGGGAAAATTAATTTGCCACAGAAGTGCATTTTTTGAAGTTCCAGAGAAATGTGTTTCCAAGGTATCAGGTTATCAGTTGCAACAGCTTGTTTATGACGAACTGCACAAGTCCACACATGTTGCTGAAATACAGGATCAACAGGAGGGATACATGGACCCATGGAGCTTGAACCATCTTAGTACACAGCCTGTATAGTAGGCAGTGGATCTTCATGACAGCTGCCAACATCAGCAACTGAATGCATTGTTTGTCACTTACAGTGCTGATAAATAACTGTGCACAACGCCCACAATCCATTTGTTGATATTTTTCCCATCCAGGCCATTTGGATGTAATTAAAGGCAACATGTAAACAGTTCTTGTAATCTGGGAGACTCCGACGCACACAGATGATTTATTGTTAATAATAAAATCACAGCCGTGCATAAAAACTGAAAGGGATGAGCCAGTGTTATGGAGGCCGCATAACTTTAATTTTTATACAAACCAATAGCAACTCACACAGTTTCCCATGGATGCTAACAAAGGGTGATTTATCGAGATGTTAGAGGATTAGTGAAACATTCTTCAAAACAATTGTTGTGTTTGTTTGTTACTTTCTGAATAGGGTTCCGGTCATTCTCTGCATGGTGCAGACAAAACACTTTTGCACAATCCCCAAATGTGCCATATGTTGTGGTCTCTGATGCGTCATTGTGGGAATCTGTCCCTGGGTGTTATGACAACGAAAACAGCGCACATATGCTCCACTAGAGGTAGATGGCAACATGGGATTCCCATAGAAACACAGCAATTCTTGGAAATTACATTTTAGTTTACTGCATGTAGAGACAATTCAAAAGAGCCAATAATTAATAACTCGTTAAAACATAATTATCAGCTGGGAAGATCACAATTAAGAGTTTCTGTTCTGGTCTGCACATTTTATTTTATATTGCTAAGATAAATATTTATTAAAATAAACTATGCTTTCTATTAAAGGAGGGGTAGGTAAGTTTGAGAAACAGCCTCGAGTGCACAAAAATTCAAAAGTACACAGCCGAAAAGAATCCGCCCCTTCCTTCAGAGCACCTCCTCCAACACACATGAACGCGCACAAGATCATGATAATGAATGTAAAACAAATGTATAACACAGTTATTGTCAGTGCTTATATTTTTGAAGCTAGCATGTTTGTTTTGTGAAAATATATTACAAATGTTACGTCTAGCTGAGGAGAGCAGGCTGCGGTAACCAAATCAAATCAAGTTTTATTTATATAGCACATTTATAAATGATTTTTGATCGAGCCAAAGTGCTGTACATATAATAAAAATAGCCTACAGTAGGGACACTTTACAGCAAATACAACAGCACAGATTATTCAGAATATCAATATGAGAAAAACGACACCCTCTATCCTTAGAACGTAACGTTACATATCAGGCAAAAAAAAGGTTATCAATACTACACAGCCCAAGTTGGTTTTGAATGTTTATTTGAAATAAACACATTAGGACACACAGGGGAGAGCAACAAACAGTTCAGTTATGCTGCATACAGACAATTTGTTGTGTGGCAATATGGAGCCCTGGGACAGGGTCACAGAGTGATTATTCCCAGTTGCTGTGTCTGGAAGATACGCGACAGTCCAAGAGAAAAAGAGTCGAGCATGGCGTCAGCTCCGGCCCGGTGTGCTCCATAAGTAGTCGCCATCGTTGAAAAGCAACTCCGATATTGACTCTGGTTTGACTTCTCCTAGTTTCCACTTTCTTTTTCTTCATAATTTGCTGCATTACAGTTCTTCTTTTGCGACCTGTAGGTGAGCAAACTCTGCCATGGTGAACGTGTCCTCCTGCACTGAGCCGCTGCAGGAGGACTGACCGAGGAGCTCACGGGAAACACGCCCAATGCAATGACCGCGCGCGCAAGTGCACGAGTGTGTGTGTGTGTGTGTGTGTGTGTGCACGAGATTGAAGGCTGACAGACAGGTCGGCCAACCAGTTATTTTAGCCGGCCCGGCTAAAATAATTGGTCGTAGTTTTTACAGTATTACGGCTTCCACAGATGAATTTTTTTAATGGATTTTTTTCAAAGCACTTAGAATATGCATTGCTATCAGGATATTAAGAGCATTCCATGGAATATAACAAAAAGTGTATCTCGAGCCGGTTTCTCAAACTTACCTACCCCTCCTTTAATTAAATGGCTGCTTCTGGTATGAACTTGCAGTTATCTTGTAATCCTACTTGCATGAAGGGCAGCAAAAAAGAACCTCCACTTAGGGCAATCTTTAGGATGTTAACTCAGGTTTGATTATGGGCTTTTAGATCTATATCCCGTTTACAAAGGATAAACAAAAGTATTAAAATGTTCAGATGGTCCGATGATCTTCCAAAACATTATCTTTATCCCTCTCAAAAGTAACCTTTTGAACTTTCTTTTTGGTTATGCATTCTTCTTTCTGTATCTCTGTATACACCACTTATACCAAAGCTAATTCCTTGTAACCCTATTTGGAAAACAAAACCGATTCTGATTCTGACTCCTTTCTAAACTTCAGAACAGAAAGCAATATCTGTGAGGCCAGAAGTCTACAAATTATAGGTCACTATTCTGAGCATGAGTAGTTCAGTTTTACTGTGTTATCTTGTTAACTCTTTCACAGTTTATAACTCACCTACCTTAAGTTTCTGAGGACAGACAGACACACTGTGCTACAAGTTAAATGTACTCCTTTCAAATGGCAGCCAACATGAAACATGAAAATTAGGATGTTTGAAAAAGACAAAAAGACAATCGAGTAATTACTGTATTAAATGGGATACGTCACGCGGGTTGAATTTGGCTTTAAACCAGCAGAGGCCCTGTGAGTGTATCAAGACCTGAGCCAGGGTTTCACTGACCACGTCCTGGACCAGCACTGCAGATAATGAGAAACACATGGTCTGACAACCAAGAGCCAAGTCAGACATCAGGTTGTGGTGTGAGATACTGTTCCATACACCTTTATCAAAGCTTTCCTAATCCTCTGCTCTCTTAAACGTGTTTTGTGGACATTAAAATGATTAAACAGGATATATAGATACTATTTTTTCCTGCCTCTGTATTCTGCGTTCTACCTCCATCTAGTGGTTATAAATGAATACATACTTGCTCTGTAGCATAACCTGTTGCCAATATCCAATAACATATGGGGTACAGATATAATTGGGCTGTTTGTTTTAATATAATTGTTTATGCAAGTAATAAAATGTAAGTCAGATCATCACTGTAGATGGCTTTTTGAACAAACAAAGAGAACCAAGCTTGTAATCACATTTAAAAAAAAGTGAAGTAGTGAAATAAGAGTCCAATAGCTTGCATATAGACTCTTATTTCACTACTTCACTTTTTTTTAACTATTTTTCTTTTTGTATTTACTTTTTAATATTTAGTTGCATTATATCTTTCTGTTTTTCTGTGTTATTGTGTTGCACTGTTGGAGAAGCCTGTGACCTAAGATTTTCAATCGACATAACTACTCTGTAGCTATGTTCATATGACAAATAAAGAACCTTGAACCTTGAGTCTGTTCTCTATTATCATGTAATGGATGTTTAATGGATGTTTATGGTAACACTCATTTTGATATGAGTATCATTAAAACGAATAAACCTAGATTCTAAATAATTCAGAGCAAAGTATAACATCTATTCTTTCTGGTATCTCAACCATGGTGTTTTTTCAAGAATCAGACTCACACTTTGTGAAAATGCAATACACACTCTATCTTTACTCCAGCATTGGCACAGTGCTGATGAGTTGTTACTTCTCTCCAACCACCACCAGAGGGCGGTGTTCCACTGCTGCCCAACGGGAGGGGGCAACCAGGTGAGTGTTTTTCAAGGTCAGTATTAAACATCACATTGATTATTTAGGCAGGTAATAGGCTTCTATAAATGAGGCCCATTCAGGTCAAGGCTTTCCTGAACAAACATTTACTTAGATAACACTCTAGTCAAATTCAGTTTGCCTAATTATGTGACAGAGTGTGATTACCCTTCTGTTTAAATGAGTTGATGTTACTAGTAAATCCACTGCACTGCTATGGATTTGCTTTCTCCATTCCAATCACATCAACTAAGACTAAATATGCCATAGGCAGTGGAAGAAGACATCACTATTAATAAGCCCCTCACCAACACACGCACATACGCAAAGCATTCACTGTGGCAGGGAATGACAGAGTGAAGGGTTGGTGTGTCTTCAGCAGGGCTGCAGTGGTTGCACCATTTGCTCACATGCTGGCAGATGCACGCACACACACGCACACTCACACACACACACACACAAACCATCTCTGAACTCATCCATGAGAAAAGGATCTGAGCTTTGGAGAAGCTGAGTTAGCCGAACAGACACACACAAATATACACACACACACACACACACCCACACACTGAGCGCCTGAGCCCCCATTGGTCGGCGTCTCTCCACCCCACCGCGGGAGTCTCAGAGGGGTCTGCTGCAGTACTCTGCTCGAGGGGCCTGGAAACGCTGGAGTGAGAATTTTTTTTTCCTTACTTCTATTTTTGGGCTGGTTATCAGAGGTCCATAGCTTCCCTCATTTTCCACTGTTTTCCAACATACTGGTTCCCAGTGTACACTGCCTGCACAGCTTTAGTGCATGCAGCAGTAAGGCCTGTAGCTCAGACAGGCAATATGATACCACTGAGACAACAAGAATCTCTGCAATAAGCTAGTGAGGAAGGACGCATAAATTGTGCCTCTGCTGCAGGGCCCAGGGGCAGCAACCCAGTGCTCAGCCAGCCATGTAGGCTCAGGCCACAGCTAAAAGAATTTGGAAAGGACCCTTCCTGCAGCCCATCCCCCCATAAGTGAAGACATAACCAGTCTCCTCCCAAGTAAGCAGGAATCCATGACCTGTTTTGATGTTTTGAAGTCAAACCCAAAGGCCTTGTTAATAGTTTTCCTGCCCTCTGTTGTAATGAAAGGGGCAGACTATGCTGTGTGGTTAGAAACACTGCATCAATACAGAGTACTGTATATTACATTGTATGTCCTTTGCAATAACATTGTGATTAAAGGAGAGTATTAAAAACATCCTGGATCAGTATTTGAAGAGTACTTCACACATCACAAACGACAATAAGAGCTCGCTCTACTTATCATAGGAGTCTGACCTGAGGGAGAACACTAAAGCATGGAATAAGGTGGGTTATTTATTAGTTAATAAACACAGGTATGATATAGGCCTACTGCTGAAGCAGAACTGAACAATGTGCATAAAAGAAGGATTAAGACAGCTAAGGTGTCTTGAAAATAAATTGATGATTTGATGGGTCTACTTGCACAGCCAGAAGAGGATCAATCAATCTGATCAGGGGGAACTCTTCATCCTCAGTCCTGGAGTAAAACACAAGAGTATCTGCCCACATTCATAAAATAGAGGGAGGTCCCTAATTCTACAATAGCCTATAGGGCTTCAGATTCATGTAGGAACCTGTCAGAGGGAAGAAGCATGTTTATGAATGAACAAGCTGCTACTCTGCCCGAGTTCAGTGTGTAGTCTGTTTAGCAAACCATATGAATAAGGAGTCCTGTGTGATGTGGAAACATCCATCATTGCATTTTAATCATGTTATGTGGATTTTACACTTTTCCTTCTAATGTATATATAAAAGACTTAATACACTTTAAAATAACAGAGAGAAAAGAGACCATATGCAGTTTGTGAGTTTATGTACAGTGTCAGTGGAAAGTTTTCACACTACAACTCACCAACTGTGAGGTTAGACATGTGATTGACAGTATATGATTTTTGACGTTTGGGTTTTAGGCATTACTTTTTGTATCTCCACGGCCCAGGAGATGGGTATCCAGCTTATTGATAGTGGTGAATGCCAGCGGGCATTAGAACAGCAAGCGGCCATCTGCCAGCCTAGCGAACTAGCAACCCCACCAGCTGCAGTCGCAAAACGCCCTACAAAGCAGGACATGCATGCAGCTTCTGACGTCTGCGGCCACACTGCGCTACAAAGCCCAGAAAAACCAGGAGCGGAAACAATGAGAATCAAGCTTATATACGCCGCATAGTTCCACGACCAGCAAGTTTTTGAGAAGAGGCTGCAGTTAAGTGCACATCAGTTCATTTCGGATGACCGGTTTGTGCGATTATTTTCCCATGTTGAAAAAATATACATAAAAAGACTCATGCAGGGGCACTTTAATACCCCGACATGGCGACGGCAAGAAAAGGGAGAGAGCTTTTTACTATTTTGGAAACTAGCGCGGACACAGAAAGTACCACGGTGTGCGACAGTCAAGAGTCTCCGCTTAATCTTTCGGCCGATGTAAAGTGGTTTGAAATTCCTTACAGAAAGCCAGACTCGGACGAGGAAGACGAAGTGCGCGAGGAAGAGGACGGCGAGGGGGAGAATGGATTCACGAGCACAGCAGCCGCGGCGGAGACTGCAGACGCGGCCAGCTTCATCGCAGGAGGAGGCTGCAACATAATTTTGGTCACTGGTAGTAGTAATGGTATCACGCACGACGAGGAGGAGTACGCAGAGGACTGTTATTATTCTACCTCCACTAACTGCTCTGATACCACCTCAAACGATTCGGATATTGATTTCTCCGATTTGGAGGAGGAGGAGCGCAGGAGTTTTTTCAGCTTTGAAGATGACTCGGACGACGACTGCACTTCTCCCGACTTCTGGGGCGAACCTGATCAGGTAATTTCAATCGAACAATTCTCTGCTGTCAGCGGCCCTCAGCACTCGCTGGGGGACGATGCTGACACCCGTGACTATTTCCGGATACTCTTCCCAGATTCTCTTTTTGAACACATGGTAGAACAAACAAACAAATACGCCCTCTATCGGCAAAGGAGGAGTGGAAAATCAGACCCCCACTGGCACCCCACTGATGTCAGGGAGATAACAGCTTTTGTGGGTCTGAACATTCTTATGGGCATCAATCAGCTTCCAGATACTGGCATGTACTGGGCCAGTGACATTTTCATTGGAAATGCAGGTTTTAAAAAAACAATGACAGCCAGGCGCTTTGAAAAGCTCACACAGTATCTCCAGCTGTGTGACCGTGAGTCTGAGCCTGTGCGTGGAGAGCGAGGGTACGATGCCCTCTTCAAAATCAGGCCTCTCCTTGATGTGGTGGAGAACACCATGTGGGACGCATACACGCCAAACCGCTGTTTGACTATAGACAAGTGTGCCATTGTCATGAAGGGACGTTTCTCCCCCACCCAGTACATGCCCCCCAAGCCCCTGAGGAAAGGGCTGACAGTGTGGATGCTGTGTGACTCGCGTACTGGCTACTGCCACCGGGCCAAGATATACGTAGGCAAGCCCAGTGAAGATGAGGAAGCGGCCTCCCTGGGCTCCAGGGTGGTGACCTCCCTGGTGCGCGGCCTGGAGGGTCAGTACCACCATCTCTTCATGGACAGCTTCTTCACCACAGTGCCCCTCCTCCAGCGGCTGCTGAGGGATGGACTGTACGCCTGCGGGCCCACCCAGCCGGAACGCAAAGGTTACCCAGAGGTCCTGCGCGCCGGTAATGTCGGAAAGCTGACACAGGGTGAGTTCTACCAGTGCCAGCGTGGCAACCTGGTGGCTACAGTGACACGAGATGTCAAGGTGGTTAGCTGCCTTTCTACCAACTCTGCCCCGGGGATTGTTGGTATCAGTCCAGGCTGGCAGCAGGGTGAGACGGACGGGGAGAGTGAGGGGGACAGCATGAACTGCTCAGGTTTGTCCTTTGGTGTGCCTCGGCCTCTGCCCTTGCTGTTGTACCAGGAGAACATGAAGGGTGTGGAGCTGTGTGACCAGCTGAGGGAATGCTACCAGGTTGGTAGGCCATGTAAGAAGTGGTGGCGCTACTTCCTGTGGTTCTACGTCAATCTGTGCATCGTCAACGCCTACATCATCCTGAGGGAGAGCAGAGGGGGCGCTCCACCGGCGGGCTTCAGCGGCAAACAGTTCACCCAGCGCCACTTCCGGGTGCGTTTGGCGCAGCAGCTGATTGGGGACTACCAAGGGGCAAGGGGCATGGAGAGGGCAGCACGCAAGAGACATGCAGACTCACCAATAGAGTACGGACACCGCCTGGAGCGCATGTCAGAGCGCTCTCGTCGCTGCAGGAACTGCACCAACAAAGGACTGCGGCATGAAAGTGTGTTTGGATGCAAGATATGCAATGTCCACCTATGCAGGGGAGGGTGCTTCTCTGAGTTTCATAAATAACATTGTTTTTATATCCTTTGTCTAATCAAGCAACTTGTGTCAATGGATTTTTTAAAACAGTAAAACCATTTCTTATTCCAAAGGTTACCACTACAAGTGCACAATATAGTCACACTTTATGTAGAGCTAGTTTTAGGATAGAAGTATTATTGCACGTATAATAAAGAAAATAAACAAAGAAACTAGATTATTTGATTTAGTATAGAATGTTTCGGCAACTTGCCTTCTGTAACATTGACAAAGATTGCCTTGTGTCACTTTTTTATACGTTTAAAATAATGAGAAGTTTTATATGAAAAATAAGAATTCAAACTTTTCTGCACTTACATTAGATCAGAAAATGTTTATGGGAAGTTTATCTCTCTCCTTTTCCAAAATAAAAACTTCATTATGATGTACTTAACTGAATCACCTGTTTCTTTATGTGGTATTGAAGCATGTCCAACATCACCATAGTTCATTTTAAAGAGGAATATCATTTTAATATAATTAAAAAAACATGACCTTTAAATTCAGTTACACTGGTTTGAAATGCCCTTCGCTTTGATAGCGCCTGATCCTTCACTCACATGGAAATCTGTGTCTCTGGCTCTTCAAGGGGACACAGCTTGGAGCAATTAGAGAGTAGAATCCCCTCAGTACTCTCCAGCCAACGAACCTAGTAATGCCATTTCTTTCTCCAACCACACTACTTACACAGAGCCATCTGTGGCCCTATTCCACTGGGTCCACACTCAAAATGTGGTTCTTGTCACTGACATGATTGGAAAAAGGGAGAAAGACGACAGTTTCTGGGAGAATAATTTTCATCTCTTTTTGGTTGTAATACGACGAAATACATTAATTTTAATCATGTAAATTAGCATTATACAGTTTGTTAAAGCTGCTATCCCAAGAGACACAAACAATTTAATTTAAACATAATATTCTGTGTTCTAATAAATGTGTTTTCCATCAAAGCTTTTCTGTTCGCTGTTATCATGCGAGCTGCTGAAGGCTGCATGTAGGCAGAGATAGGCTGCTTCTGCAGGTCAGAATAGCTGTCTCCTGTGTCTCTTTCTGAGGTTCCTATCTCTCCCACTGTAGCACACGGTCTATCTCTCCCTCCTCAGGCACTGCTGTGCCATCCTACACACACACACACACACACACACACACACACACACACACACACACA
>CALSBZ010000825.1:943951-976998 GCA_943591055.1 Gobionotothen gibberifrons | reverse complement strand
CAACGACAGAACAGACGACCTGGAAAATAATGATTCTTATGATTCATTTTATACTAATAAACATGGCTCCACTATGAATACCACTCTGTAAGTCACATGTGTCAAACTCAAGGCCCGGGGGCCAAATCAGGCCCTTGGTGGATTTAATTTCGGCCCGCAGGATAATTTTTAATTACTATTAAATCTGGCCCGCCGGTATATTGCACGCACACCTTCACTCAATCCTGAGGATTTCCTCAGCTCAGAGCCTGACCCCAAACATTGATGAACTTGCATCCAAGATGAGATGCCAAAGCTTAAACTAATGTGCATCACAGAGCAGCAAACTGAGTTTGAAGGGATGTTTCGTTCTGCACTTTTTTTCTTGCGACAACAGGGCATGTTTGTTTTTTTCTTGGAGGGAAATTGTTTTTTGAAGCTGTTGTTGGCCTGTGGGAAAATGTAATCATAAGAAATGACTCTGAAATGAAGCTGCAGATAGAGCCATAAGAAATGAATGCAACTGATTATTTAATGTTTAATGTTAGGCAATAATTTAAGCTTGGTTAGTTCCAGGTTTAATATGTGCAATAAGTTAACTTCAATACGTTTTGCAGTAAACATTGAACCAGTCCGGCCCTCGACTAGTACCCATTTTTTTATTTTGGCCCACTGTGTATTTGAGTTTGACACCCCTGCTGTAAGGGAACCACAAATAACAGGGGCATGAAAAATGTGTCTTCACAATCATGCATCTGCCTTCTCAGAAAATAAACATCTCTCAAATGATCAATATAAATATTTTTCCACCCAGTATGAGAATCACACATCTCACCAGAGGCTAAAATAAATGAATTGCACAGGAAGCCAGCTGTGACATTAGCTCCATCAACACCTACATCTGTGCATGTGTTAATGCTCTCAGCAAACCTTCCCTGGCTTTTTTTTATGAGCGATGTGTGCAACGATCTCAAGGGTCATCTTGCAATGATGTGCACCATGAAGGGCATTTTTTCCTATGGTGCAAAAACAGTAACAGACACCATGATTTGGTCATCATCTTGATAAATGACGCAGCAGGCAACACAACTGGGGCAGTGAAGTCTCACGTTAATGTACTGTTTTAAATCATCATTTTTTTCACAGTCGTTTCAGGTAACGTGTTATTCACCTCTGTAGTTGAATTGTACATATAGAATGGAAACCTATGTCTTTGTCTTGGGAATTTGTAATCAATTGAAGCACATAATGACAATCTAAGAGTTAACAGCATGAATTAGCAAACCGTCTCCATCTTGTGCTTTCCCATTTAACAGCAGTGAAGTGATCAAATACAATCAAGGACATCCAGCAATTGTTTATGAAAAAAATTCAATGAGGATAAGGATTGGGCCTCACTGCTATCAAACTGCCCGATGTGAGTGACTGGCACATTCAATAAGCCTCCCTGGATCGCAGTAGACACATCTCGTAATTAAGTGGTGTGCCCCACACCCGTCCAACGCTCACAGCAGAGCTTTTCAAGTCAAAAGGGAGAGCAGACATAAAGGAAATGAACAATGCCTTCCAGGCCTGGAGAGGGACAGACATGGTTCTGGTGCATAATGGAACCCCCACTTCAATGTAAGACAATTGTGGCACTAAAGCTAAGAAACATTACCCAGGCAGCTTCTAATTAGCAGCCTGCCATGATGTGCCTGCTGCTGTGATGCCATTTGTCTTCTCAGGAGAGCCAGCAGACTAGATGCTCACCCATGTGCTAAGTACAAGCATGATCTTTTGTTTAAAGCCCACCAGTTTTTAAATAATTGCATAATTGAATACGTTAATAGCCACAATAGAACATACAATAGATGCATATTGTACAGAGAGAGCTGAAAATGGCTTTTATTTAGCTGTATCCTATTCCCCATATGCTAGAAATAGTATTTGATTTAGCTATGCAGAGAACTTAGAAGCTAATGGGTTAATGGGCTACTCAATATTAGCGTATGTAAGCTAATTCAGTTAACTATGCAACAATATAATCAGATGAAGAGATGCCCGCGAAATTATATAGAGCTGACTCTACGTTTGTACATCCAGTGATTTATTATGATTTGTAAAATGATCTGTGTCGGTAACTTAGCGACGATGTTCCCCTTCCTGGCGTTAGCTTTAGCTAAGCTAACCTTTTAGCCTCCAACCCCCATTCTGATTCTCTCAACTAGCTAGCTATCCATTCCACTCCACCCAAACCCCCTCCCCCATGACACCCACCCTGAAAAGCAGGAAAAACGTCAAATCTGGTTTAATTGTTTACCTGGAGTGAGCCTGTGTTCGCCTCCCATGGTCGGAGGAGACATCGAATGCGATGGGCTGTCGACTGGGGGACGGAGGTTGCATCTTTGTGGGGACGGAGTGCCAGCAGTCCCCGGTAGTGGATTGCACCTTCTCCGCTTGGGAGACTGGGGACTGAGGAGGGCCTCAAACTCCATCGACCTCTTTAACGTTGCTCCACAAGCCATGTTTGCTAAAGTGAACTGGAAATATAAGCTGGAGAAAAACGACCCGCAAAAACTGGGGTTTAACGGTCGTTGTTAGTACGTTAAACGTTGCTCGGATTTCTCGAGCCTTTCTTTCTCTCCACAACAACGGATTTTCTTCTCTGAGAAGAAGTAAGCCAACTGCCGAGCCTGCCTGCTGAAATTTTAAAACGTCACAATGGCAGACCGTACCATTGGTGGAAAGAGGGGGGTTCTTAAGTATTTACACATTATTATATTGAATATTTTACTGGTTTAAATTGTAGTTTCTATTCAAACGTACTTCTTAACGCTGTATATAATACAATATTGAAATTAACTGTGATTATGTTCTCATTATTTTCCTTGTTTATGTTACGATCTCTGACGCCCAACCCTTGTGTTGTTGTTAATTGCTTTCCGTTGAACTCAAATTGAAGGTTCACGAGACGTCTGGCGGTGGCGGTCAGGTAAATCAGGTAGATTTCAAATGAACTCCAAAGTAATGTTAATCTCCTTCAACTGAAAGCAGATTTTATTTATTTTATGTGCCCTCTATCAACAACTACCAGACTTTCATTTTGTATGCATGCTAATTTAAAACAACGATTTTTCATTAAAGGGCGCAGTTACCAACCTATTGCCTATTTTGGAGCCTGTTTGATCCACTGTAAAAATTCAGAGTCGTTCATATAAATGGGATTATACAAAAAATACAAATGACACAGTATAACAGTTAATCACACCCCTCTAAAACTGTTTTAACAAAAATCTCAACATTATTACTTTTTTTTAAAGTAATGTAATGCACTGTTCTATTAAATCCAAGAATACACGTTTTTTTATTACAAGACCTTATTCAATTTGTCTTTCCACTACAAAGTTCTTTATTTTCTAGCGATTCACTTACAAACCCTTGAAAACACAAGACTGCTGACTCTCTGGCACTCGACAGAGGTTAAAGATGAAGGATGAGTATGATTTAATTATGAAGTTTGCTTAACAGAAAAAAACAGTACAATGTAAAGAGTCAAAGAAAGGTAAGTCATCTTTAATGATTTTATATGGTGGTTGAAATGTGTTCTGTGTAGTATGTGCACCTGTGAGTTTGAGTGTACTCTATGTTAAATATGTGCTTTCCTGCAGCTGCCAGTTGTCACTACTGCAAAGAGTGTTCTAGTGTCTGTGCTCGTTCCCTTCATGGCATGTGCTCCATTTACCTCGACACACTGCTTGGATTCATGTGGTGAACATTGTGGGGGACCCTCCTATGCAAGGGGCTTTTGTGGAGTCGTGGCATTCATGTGCAGATGGGACAGGCAACCCACAGGCAGGGTCCTCTGTCCGTGCAGGCCCAGGGACAAATACTCAAACATAAACAAGCAAACACTGTTAGCCTTGGCTGTCATTTTTACAGTTAAATACCAAAACACGACCAATAAATATACCACAAAACATATTTACAGCGAGTGACTGTAATATGCATACCACTATGGGTACAGTGCAGACGTTATAAGTCATATTATGCAACTTCTAGGCAACTGTTTTGTCAAGAGATAACACAGAAATATAATAAAATGTCTAACAAGAGTGTACAAAAAATTGGGCTTGATGGATATGGCCTAAATCTTCTATCACAATATAGGTTATTATTTCTCCATATATAATGATGCAGCATGTTTTCTGGTAATACAAAAAAAGGTCTATCTGAAATGACCACACGGTAACGCCTATATTTATATAATTCGATGTGAATAAAATCCTTGACAAATGTACAGTACAGAGGATATTCTCTTTTTAAGAACTTGAAAAAGATATATATTATCTACATTTTCATATCGTTTTGACACTTTATATATCACCATATCGCCCAGGCGTACAATGAATCCACTTTTCTACCATGTGGTGCATACAAAAGTTAAGTCAGCGCTTCAGTTCACAGGACACAGTGGAAAAGGTCAAAGGTTAAAGGTGAGATGGCTACATGATATCATCACAATCCTAAACCCTTTGTCCTTCCTGAAACAAAGCCTAGAGGGGAATGGCTTTTTCCCATTGGAATCTGTTTCTAGTTCGTTGTTCTAACAATATTTAAAAATCTACATCTTCATCTTTTATTTAAATGTTAGTAATGTGTAATGGTTACAAAAATATTTTCCGAGGTCATGGTTTCTCCATACAACTGTCTTGTCATTGAATATAACTGCAAATGAAACACAATAATTGTCATGTTTCCCATTTTATACTCTTTGAATCTGATACTGTGGATCGCCTGTTTTAAATACTGATTTTTGTTCAAAGGCTTTACAACAATAGTCTTGGTAAAAAAAATGTGCCAGCACTAATAAGTGATAGGAGTAAATCCTGCTCATATCTATAGAATATTTTAATCTTACGTACAGTAAAATGTTCTGTAATGTCTGTTAGAAATACCGTAGCTCGCTTCAAAAAAGCAAATTACTCCTTCATTTTAACTGATTTTCTGATATTGTCCAGCTAATTGTTCACCATTTCTGAGACTGAGTGAAGTTGCATTGTTCCGTTTGCGGGTATCTCATGCTCGGTGATGGCAGTACAGCTGATTTCTTCAGTGAAATGTATTCCTGGGGGTAAATCCTGTGTAGTCTTTTTACACCTCCCAATCACACACAGCCTTTGTAGCAACTTCAGCAGAGCAACTCTCAGCTCTCGACAACGCAGTGCATACAGCAATGGGTTGACTGCGGAGTTGACCAGGCAGAGGGTGCTGCAAAAGGCGAAGGCCCTCTGTTGGGTGTGGGTCAGAATCACAGAGACATCAGCCAACATGAAGGAGAGTGCAGGAAGCCAGCAGCCCACTAATATGAGCAGGATCAGGCCAAAGGTACGAGCTAGCCTGATATCCATCCTCATGCGGGCGTGGCCTGTCCCTGCTGCTGCCTGGAGGCTGGTCATGGAGGACTCATGGCGGTGGGCCTTCCACAGGATCAGAGCATATGCACACAAAATCAGGGTCAGAAGCACCAGTATAAAGCTGGTCCAACAGGCCAGGTAGCCGTGGTTGATGTATGGAAACAGGAGCGAGCAGGGTGGAGTAAGCCCTGTGGGACACCTCCAGCCCATCAGAGGCAGGAAGGAGATGAAGATGGTGGCACTCCACAGGATCAGCAGGCAGAGCAAGGCTCTCCGGCGGGTCAGCAGCACCTTATAGCTGGAGGCCTGGTGGATGCAGAGGTATCGGTCCAGAGCGGTCAGCAGTAAACTCCCCACTGAGCTTGTGAAGGCCATGGTGACACCACCTAACTTGAAGAGATAGGCGGTGGGGCCGTCACTTTGCCGAAACAGGTGAAAATCCAGGAAGCTGGTGGTAAAGAAGCAGCTGGCGAAGACATCAGCCAAAGCAATGCTGGCAATGAACAGATATGTGGGTCGCCGCCGCAGGGTGGCGGTGGCAGCGATCACTCCCAGCACTAGAGCATTTTCCAGCAGCGTGAAAGGACCGGCCAGAAAACAGATGGAGCCGATGGCTGTCTTCTCAGCCTGCATGAGGACCATGTAGCACTCCAGATTCTCACAGGACCTGTTGGCTGCTAGGAAAACATAGATACACACTTTTAACTAAATGTTCTATACCTTCATGTATTACATTTGCTGAAAACCCATATTGTATTGAACCATTTCATATTCTAAAGAAAGGAAATGTGTTTATTGAAGCTACATACCTGTTGGTGATGTGGGAACTGCCCTCTCCATTTCAACTGTTACTGTACGGGCCAGCGCTAGATTGTAAAAAGTGTTATTTCAAATAAAAACTTTACAAATAAGGAAAACACCTGAAGCAGAAGAACAGCAAAACTGTAATTGACAGAATTGATCAAAAAACTGTTTCTTACCAACAAATGATTGAAAAAAAAAGATTAACTGTGATTTCACTTTTCCAGTATTATCTTAACTTTTCAGCACCTGTTAGTATGTGGTGATGTTTCTAAAAACAAACGATGATGTACAATTAAGAATTATAAAAAAAACCTACGTTTAAAGAAAACGAACAACAAAAGGCCATCAATTAACTAAAATAAAAGAAGTTAATGCATAAGACATAACAGCCACAATAATACACTGACATATGTAATGTCCTGATTTTAACCACATGTTTATAACATCATTATCTTATAACAAACCTTGTTATTCACATCAGGGGCATGAGACAGGCCACTTCCTGTGGAGAAAAAGATAAGTAGGAAATGTGATGCCTTTTGCTCTTTGTCAATATTGAGCTTAGTACTTAAAGGTAACATTATCATTTGTGAGTCAAGACAGAAAGTCATTAAGAGTTCAGAGCAAACAGACAATGATCATTACAGTATCTGACGGTGCAGATATTTAAGAGATAGTCACAAGGAGCCAGTGTATAAAGCAAGCCATTAAACACTTCTTACTTAAGCAATAATGACTTAATGTTGTTGCCCACTGCTCTTAGTACTAGACTCCGTACAGGATGGGTTAGATGCAGAAGCCAAATGTCACTGTGTGTTGTGTGCTCTGCATGTGTGACCATTAAAAGAGGGTTTCATCCCTCCGATTCTATCTATATTAACAATTCAGGAAAAGATGATTCACCTTAATATGTGGAAACATCTAATACATCCAGTGTGATTATTGTGTGGTACGATCGTATCACTTTTAGCTGCACATAAACCAGCAGCTGCAGATTTAGTTGTAATAAAACTTCTAAAATATGCTATGTGCTTTTTATTCAAACAGATATTTCTCATGTACTGTATGTTGAAGCATTTAGGGTGATAGCCTGCAACTCGTATCTCTGTCTTATTACTAAACTTTGCATTATTAGTGTCTGCTAGACATCTTCTGTCATTTTAGTTATTTGTTTAATGAACTGAGCTTGTTCAGAGACTACAAATGTCATTAGTATTTCAACTATCACTGTAACTCAGTTATATTCAGGTATCAGCATGTTCTTGGCCTATTAACACATTTGACAGGATGAAGACTGCCCCCTTTTGGAAATAGAGGGGATTTTATTGTAACTAAGCAGTAAATCGTTGGGTGAAGGTCACCACAGATGAACAATTTCCTGTAGTGCATCACCTATATGCAATCAATAGATTAAATGAAGTGTGGGAAGCCGATGTGAGTGGATTTGATTAAAGTAACTAATGCTGAGATAAACAGAGGGGCCACCTGTAATTACTTGCATAGAGTGCCTTAAACAGAGTATTTTGTTTTTACCTAAACATGTAAAACAAATGTAAATTTATATGTATCAAGAACAGAAGGAGGCTAACAGGATGCAGTATAACACTGACTAAAGGAAACCACTTTCCAACAATCAGGTCACTTTATTACCTATATTCTATTTTCCATTATTTGTCATCAGATATATGTCATTGCCTTATGAAAGAATAGGACATATATGAGCAGAAGTGGTGTAACACAATTACTTTTCACAAAGGCCATATTGACTTGAGGCACAATATTTCACAATTCAACTGTGGGCCATGTGCAAGCACTTGTGGATATTACACCACCTCGGGCTCTTTTCTCCCTTGAGGTGACAGAGTTTGTGTGTTTTGAGTCTCTAACTCGTATAAAAATGAATAACTCTAAGAAAGCAGCAGCAGTGCATATACAGGAAACTACGTATATAAAAAGCATCCATGTTAGTCACTACTGAAATATGATTTGTGCAATAACCCCTTGAGTCACTGTTTCACCGGCCACATTGTTTCAAAATATCATAAGCCCTTCTAGCACGAGTAGAACAAGTTCGAAATTATTACTTGAAATAGTCGTGGCAGCAGACAATAAGTCAAAAGTAGCACATGTACTGCAAAAGCACACATATTATGTATAAGGCCGTAAGTAAATGAAGACTAAAAAATGAATGATTTCACAGAGATATGGTCACAACGCCAGGGTAAATACAACATCATTACACACTTAACCGGCAATAAAGTTAATTTTAAGAGTTTACCTTCAGCTTTCTCTTTTGTTTGAGGTTGATGTTTTTTCCTCCTAGCAGCAGAAGAACCACAACATCACCCCACAGACATGCAGACCTGACTGCAGCTAAGTGCATGAGTGAGGGTGAGGATGTGATGACATGAGAGCGAGAGGGAGGGAGGGCAAGAGAGAGACTCACAGAGAGAGAAACTGATGGAGAAAGACGAAAGAGCCTAAATTATGAATTAGATGTTTAGCTGGAGTCTGTGATGAAACTGATAACATAATACAGTCTTATTTTCACATGTTTGATTAAATGTAATAAAGGTGAAAGGGACACGGAGAACATTGATTCAGTAATATGGTACAACTGCAGTGATCACACACTTCTTTAGCAACGTCTTTCCTGCAGAAAGGGTCAGGATTGACTCTGGGGAGGAAAGCACTTTAGCATGTGTGAAAAACATGTCGAGAAAAAATTGAGAAAAACACACTTTATTCATGAAAAAATGAATACAGTGACCTTTAAAACATATTGCTTGTCTTTGAATCCATTCCTATGTCTTAATAACACAACGAATATTCCCTGATTTAAGATTATTGAGGCAAACGCTATTCAAATTGGTAGAGAATGAACTTGATTTGACATGTTTTCAAAATTACCATAAATGGCATCTTGCCATTTAATCATTCCTATGTATTCCTTTCCACCTATTTTGCTAATGACTTTCCATTCATCTTCATCTGACAGACAGTATCTACCATCACACATGCACACACTCTCTTTCATCATGGTTTATGCTATTTTTTAACATAATGCTTGAAGGATTACAAGAATACTTGAATTGCTTGCCTTCTGTGTGTATAAAGCATTGGCAAAAGGATAAAAAATAGATTTGATTATGGTTGCTTATTAGTTTAAAGATTATAAGTGTGTGCATTAGAACATATTATATCCTTTGAGTGCATCGGCTGTTTAATTATTGTTAACAGCTAATCCGCAGTAAGTAGGCCTACTGAGGTGTGCAAACCAGCCTTCATTGCAAATCTACAAGGTTTTAGATGTTTTCTTTTATATTGACTAATACCTGAATCCACAGTTAGTGTGAGGTGCAGTACTGCTTGTGATACTACAGGGGGCGATGCTAAGCAATCATCACAGTGGACATAATGAGTGACGCAGTTTGGCTTATGTCCCTCTGGTGAAAATAGGAATATTAGTAGTTCAATAACAATTTAATCAGGTCAGAAAGTCACACACCTGAGGCGTAATTAAATTAATTAAACCTGTTTTCCCTTATTAAACTAAGTTAAATTAAGCAGAAACTGGGACTATAATAAATGACAAGATAAGAAAATAGGTCAGAAAGATATGTTTCGTGATATCATTTAAGATAGTATTCAAGTACGTAATGATGGTCTTGTCATAAGACACAGTGGTATCTGGTTCATGGTGTCCTCTCCTCCTGTGACCTGAAACATCCAGCAGAGCACGAACACAGGAAATGTGATTAGGAACAGAAAACAGAGCTACAATAAGATTGCGTCACTGCATGGCCTGGTGCAGCATATGGATCAGACAAAATAAAAACCTTGAAATGTTCAATTATCTGTTGGATAACATCAGGCTTTTACAAAATCCCTTTTCCCCCTTAACACGAACATCAAGGCTCGGTTTTTGCTGTTTCAGATATATTCCGGTTAAATCCATTAATCACATTTCCTCTCTTCTCATTTCCAGATTGTCAGACCAGACAGCTGCATCAGATTAATGATGTGAAAAACACAAGAACAAAATTACAAATCAAACAGAAATCTAATTACTTCACTGTCAATTATGAAATAATGCATAATTGTTTGATTTAGTTTGGAAATTGAACAATGCATTTGGAAAATGTTTACATTTGGAAATTAAAAAGGGGTTGAAAACTGTAACCTATCAAACTAAAAATGTAAGTATCAAACTGAACACTTCTGAAAGTTAACATTTACCATATAACAATTAAAGGTAACTGCTTTCACAAAGCAAGAGTATGTCGTTAGATATATTAAAAATTTAAATAACAACCTCAAGATTGTAACTGTAGAATAACTCATACAAACAGCTTGACCTCAGTGTCCTCGGTTGTATCTATGGCCCACTGTCGTCCAAAGATTAACAACAAACAGCTGAGTTCTTCTTGTCCTGCAGGGCAGGAAGTGTATTGGTGGTTTGAACATTTCCGTACAGTATAGGAGTATTGTTTTAAGACATTTCAGATTTAAAGACATGTGAAGATATCTGAGCACTTGAGTGAACATACAACTAAAGCTTGATTCTCCACTGTCCTGCTTGAAATAAAGTATTAGTATTAGGGACACATTTGAACAATGCAATAATAACTACGCCCTTGTGTGATTTAAAAAAAAAATATGTAGTGTCATTATATTTCCTTTTTCAGCAGCTATTGTTTCATAGGTGTAGGGAATAAGGTACCAGCACTGGGTCTGAATGTATGGGGTTAATCTGACACGTTTTTTCTTGTTTCTATGTTGTTAAAGACAGGGGTGTGTGTCTTTAACTAGACTGTTGTCAGTTGTTCAGTTATGGGTGTGTACATTCCAGGTAACTCATACTTCTTTTTGTATGTCACTGTGCCTCTGATGGGAAACAGAAAATACATAAATAGACTTGTCAAGAAAAGAGAAACAACGTTTTGGATTGGTTTGCCAGTTACAGAAGATCTCTGATATGTGCCAACTTTGGCTGATTGGTGTGAAACAGTTTCTACTCTCTTATCACCCACTTCACTTTGTGTGGGTGTGTTTCACAAATGTCAGACTATTCACATGAAACCATTTACACATTCACTGCTGTTATTGTCTACAGTATATGCTGTGTGGAAAGAAATGGCACTGTAAACACAACTGTTATTTTCAAGATATGTTTTATGGCTGTCCTTTGTACATATTTTGTTTAAGCCCTTTCTTCAGAAAAGAAAAGGGCCTTTGCAACCAGTCAAATATGGAGACATGTCCCCCTCCTAGTGTCTGTTCTGTATTACCTACAGAAGCCTTTTGACCATGGTTTCCATACATAGCTGACTCTTGACGCGAACATCCCCCCTTCAAAGGTTGCTGTGCTTTGGGGAGTGTCCTTCCATGGCCTGCAGCTGTGAGAACGGCTTGCTGACGCTGAATGTGTTGCACAACTCTTATGACGTTTTAAACAAGGTACAAGGACCATGGACTTATAAATGGGTCAATCTTTCACGACCGTTGTTTTTTTTAATTATCTAGACTTTGACCTGCAGACTACCATTAAACCAACTTTACGGGCATAGCACCAATGTCCCCGGACTGTATGTTTCAAAAGGCAAGATTGTGTAAGTGACTGTAACAAGAACACAATAACATTTCAATATGTATGAAAAACAAAGTAGGCTAACTATAGTCGCTTAATAAAGAGGCCCAATTAAAAGCTTTACAATGATTTGAGAACAGATAATGCTCAAATTGATTGTGACTTAAAATGTACTGTGGGGTACAGGCCTTGTGTGTATACCCTGCTCTAAGTTTCTGATCTTTTTCTATAGTTACTCCCACACACATTTGCTCTCCAGGATACTGGAGTCCATTGTAAAACCTTTTGAGGTGTTGTGGCTCTCAGGGTTGATTCAAGAAAACATCAAGGGGAGGAATGTTCCCACCTAATAACCCCCAATGACTTGCCCACATGTTGCCACAGATTTATGACGCTATGAAGTTTATTTGATACTATTGGTTGATGGTCATATTTAAACATTACATTGGGCTTTTGTATCCAAGCTCACACTTGGTTAAGGCACAAATGGCAATGACATCATAGCCTACTGTAGCCAGTATCTATTGTCACAAAAAATAGTTAACACCAATAAATGAACATGGGTAGGAATCTACAATAATGTAACAACTCTTCTCATAGTTGGAACATTGAAAGGAGGGCTAAATGAATTGTTTTAATATGGTGTAGCAGCCTGTGGGGTTTTTTGTTTATAGGAAGAGGGCAGAGACATGGGGGATGGGCAGCTCTCACAGTCAATGGTTGATGTGTATCATTACAGCCTGTTGCAGCTGTTTCTAAAGCAGCACAACAAGTTTAACCAACGTTAGCGGAAACGGTGGAACAATTAATCCGTTTTACTGTAACAGATATGGAAATTAGCCTACGCTACTTCATAAAATGTAAATCCTGGAGGTTGTTTACCTTCTTATTTCAACGAAAGCTCGACAAAACACAAGACTGAACTACAGAAAATCACTTCATATGATGTTGTATGAGAGCCTATAGACATTTCCTATGTATGATTGCGTAAAAGCGGAACTGTTTTGGTGTTTTCAGGCAGTTGTTCTCTATTATTTTCTCACTTCTCTCGCAGGAAATACCCGAGCTCCAACAAAGGAAAGGAGAGGACGGTCACCGATTGACGTCACCCGTCTGGCAACAGGCGTGAATGCGTCTCGTTCTCTCTTCTGTGATTGGTCGTTCGGTTGGAACTCGACGTGTGATTGGTCAGATATCTGTTGAGAACGAGCTACATATATCTGCTGAAGATTCCATTTTGTTGCAATTCAGACGGAGTCGGGAGAGAAGAGGTGACCTACAGCCACTTTGAATACCACCTAAGTTTCGAGGGAGACGGGATTTGTAGGAAACATAGCTTGCTGTGCTTCTTACACATAGTCCGTCGAGGGGTTTCTAAAGGCTGGTCGCACATTTTCTCGGACGAAGGGCTTCTTTACCACCAAAGCCTGAGGAAGTCGGTAAGAGAAGCTGTTTTTGTGCCTCGTCGCCATATTGAGCTCACAGTCTCTTTGTTTTGATTTGGTGCCAAAGCTATGTGACAGATACTGGAAATACGTTATTAACTTAACCCATGTTACTACTTCTACATTTTAGTTACTTTAATCAAGATATTTGAAAACAAAACATATTTTTTTTACCCGGAAAATCTCCGACACAAAGACGGCTGGCAGGACAAAGCGTCCCCAGGCTAGAGGCACACAAACAAACGTGTCGCAGTTTGCATATCTAACGGTTTGTTGTGATACTTGGGACAGTTTTTAGAATATTTTATAATGACAATGTTTCTAAAGAAACGTAGGTAACCTGTTTTGTTGTTAATTGTCTTGATTTAATGACGCACTCACGTCTTCTCCTTTTCAAAACAATTACATGAGCAAAACACAAAGTGTATTTAGCATCTAACTGGCATTTTCTCCTAAAGGTTACGGCTTCTTGGAGAAACATTGTGTGCTGAGGTGAATTGATGTTCAGCTCGGTTCGGCAGGAAAACAACGATCATTGGCATATGAAAACTTCAGACCTTGCTGGACACAGACGTACAGCGAGAAGTAGACAGAGACCTACTTCGAGGACCTGGGGCCCGGTTGGAGGTGAACGGTTGAAGAGAGAGCTTTGCTTCACCAACTTTCTGACAACAAAGAGGTGAGCTGGGGTTGTTTTGATCTGGGACGTGGGGGAGGGGCGACGCCGAACAGGCTGTCTAGTGTTACTGCACGTACCGTCTGTGCTTGTTTTCATTGAGATGGGCTATGGGTGGGTGGATTAGACTATTTTGCATTAAATTCATATACTATTTAGTGCAAACCGTTGCCAGTGATGTCAACTAATAATATTTTCTTATCATAGGTGACAGTAGTGCAGCAATATGGGAGGCGGAGAGAGATACAACATTCCAGTTTCCCACCCCGAGCGTGCTCTGCCCAAGAAGAACCATCAACTTGGCCGGGCTAAGCAGAGAAGCCGTGACCAGAGCGGAGCAGCAGCATCTGCCGGAGGGGCAGGGGGTCTTCACCATCATGGCCACCGCCGGAGTGACAAAGGCTTAGCCTACCACAGGTCTCCAGAGGCGCGGCAGGCCGCGTCCGCCGAGAAGAACACTTCTGTTCGCTTTGCCGGCAACTATGATCAGAACTGGGAGGGTGCAGTGTCTCACCTCAACACGCTCCTGGCCACACAGGGAAGTCCAAGCTACGCCGGGCCTAAGTTCAGCGAGCCACCCCTGCCCAGTGTATTGCCCAAACCCCCCAGCCACTGGGTGTCCTTCCCAATGGGATCCTGTGACAACAGGGAGATGATGGCCTTCCAGCTCAAAAGTCTCCTCAAGGTGCAGGCCTGAGGAGGGGTGCCCAGACTCGATTGAAAAGCCAATATATGAACTGGGACTCTTTTGAGGGCTCCCACCCACCAGGAACACCTCAGTGCTGTAATACTTTTAGCTGTTTTTAGATTGACACCAGTGTTAGATTGCATTTGCAGTAATGTTTACTGTGAATCTTTTTTCCACACATAAATTTTAAAACTTAATATTTCCAGATATTGCAGCCTTGGAGCCTTGCTGGTCGGTAATGCCTTTAGTGGAGTCAGTTTCTGTGACTAATGACGAACTGGATATCCCTTATTTCTGTTTTGTTTTGTTCTTTTTAATGTTGGTTATCAAGCAGATTCAGTGTGTTTCCCCTTCTAAACAAGTGTTATAATATCGGTCAGGTAAATTCCCATCAGTTTTACAGTCCATTTCTGTGGACAGACATGCTTTTTCATTTACAAAGTTTTTTGATCAGCCTTTAGGGGTCCTGTCTTAAGCTTCTGGTGCTAAAGCAAACTCACATTTGTAGCATTTCTTGATTAGGGTCCACCTTCTTTTCTTTAATGTATCGCAATCCTTGTTTGGGATGGAAAAGGCACTTGACTGCAATTCTGCAGGGAAAAAAGCTATCTTACTGGAGGTAATGCACTGTCTAGTACAGGTCAAAGGTATAACCTCAAACTGAAAGATAAAAGAGACCATGGCACACAGGCCTTGGACTATTGGCTCCTGTACCTTTTTTATTGCGCTGTGCGCACATGCACTACAGGAGCTGATCTTGTCTAAGGCCAGAACACTCTATCATAGCATTATTTTGTACAAGTCCTTTATTGTTGTGGTTGGAAGATGTATGAAGAACTGTGTGTAACCAAAGCAATGTTTTCGCTGTATTTTTTTTCTCCCCTTTTTGGGGGACATCCTCCTGACATGTGGTCGGCATTGTTGCCATTGCCACTTTAACCTTTCAAGCCCGAGTGGTGAATGGGTAAGACTCCCTGTGGTCACTTCTACTGTTAATCTGTTCCAATCATTCATGTGGTTGCTCCTCAGTCTCTGCCTTGTCAGGACAGTGCTGCAGCTCCAACATGCGGAAGAGGGCCAGGCTTAGTTGTGGGACTGTTGAGTTTCACTTTCTCAAGTCATGTGAAATGGTCCTGTTGGCTGCATGCATTAGAAAGCAAGCTGAGGCAGAACTGAGGAAGGTTTCTGAAGTGAAGTGTCTGCAGGGACTCTGTGAGGCAGGAGGCTGGTGTTTATGTTTACAAAATAGGTCTCAGTGGATGACCAGTCCATTATCAACAGCCACTCTGCCTCTTGCCTCTACGTCTTGTTTACCCTCTTGCACTGCAATCAGACTAGTTTTTAATAAGTTACAGAGAAAGATGCTATTGAAAAGATGGAGGCGTAATTGACTATCTCCCGATGGATTCTCTATTTTTGTGATTCAACCCTCAATGAGGCTCTCTTTGCTTTCCCCTTGCAGAATTGGAGCTGTTTATGGCCAGTCTAAAGAAAACAAAACAAAGTACGAGAGCTTGTTAATGTGTTTAAGAGCCATGTAAATAATGATATGTAAAAAGTACTTGTAGCATATGTACATTTGCAGGCCAAATTTGAGGCCTGTTTGACAAAAAGTATTTTTAGTAATAACACTGAATGTATAAGACATGCTAAGGACGTGTCTTGACTTCAATGTCTTGACTTCAATACTGAAGAATATTTTTGTTAAAAAAACTGCATATAGCATTTCTCAGTACCCCTGCACTGTTATCTTTCCAGAGATCTTGCACATGTTTTTTATTGTTTTGTATTAAACAGTGTAGGGTGAACTATGCTTTGTGCAAAAAGTAAAACTGCAAAATGTAAATTTGATCCTAGAGGAGACTTGTCTGTGTATGAACTCGAGTTCTGAATGTGCTTACAATATGTAAGCGTGATGCTTTTAATCTCGAGTTGACCTGTTTGTGCCTAAGTTGAAATCCATGCTGAAACTGAATACTTGCATTAGGTGGCATTGCCACACGATGACCAAAATGTTTTCATCTGAACCATCTTCAGTTCTCCGCTGCTCTTCCGCCAGCTGACAACTGAACCTGGCCCCATAATGTTTAAGTTGTACTTATATTGGTTGTTCATGTACATGTTTAATGTCTTGCCCTGATTGAGTTGTGCATGGCAGTCTCCTCGTTCTAAATTTGAAAATATTGAATTGGCTGTTAATTTGTCCCCCGTTGAAATGTCACTGAATATGGAAAAGAAAAATGCCCCGTTTTAAAATTGGTATGAATTAGTGTTTGAAAAAAGCAAAAGAATGCACTCTGTGAATTGAAAACAAATTTTACAAAAAAAAAGAAGAAATAAATCCCTTTCCCTTCCCCCCTACCTCTGTCTGTGTTTGAATATTTTCTTTGGAGTGAACACTTGTGTCTAGGGTGTGTTGTACAATAGACCTTTGCTCAAGGAACCCTCTCTACTTTAAATCGGGGGTGTCCAAACTTTTTCCACAGAGGGCCACATACAGCTGGGCCACTCACTAGAGGTATACTGCCTCATAAATTATGTTCTAAATCAGCAAAATCAATCAAATGTAGATTGATTGTTACTTGAATATGCTTTAAGATCAACAACAGCCTACATCACAGCTCTCCAGAGGGTTTCATTCATTTTGTTAGCAGCTCATGCTTTAAAACGGGAGCCTCAGATTGATTATAATGGGAAGGGTATTTTTCAAGTAAGTTATTGGGCTTTTTTTCTTATCAAATTAGATTATAAAAAAATTCTAATTTCAACTTTGAACTTATTGAAAAATTAGCTTATTTACTCATGAAAACTGTAATGTTTACATTTATATTTAAGAAGCACAAGTTTCCTTTGTGGGCCATATTTCATTATACTTTTTGAATCTGCTGAGGGTCGATTCAAAATGGCCGGCGGGCCGCATTTTCCCCCCCGGGCCGTAGTTTGGACACCCCTGCTTTAAATTCTTAAAGAGTTCCAACATAACAAAGATTCTTCATTGACATTGTTTATTGACAAATTATACCAAGTAACTAGGATAGCCGTATAAGGAACACTTGAAAATTCAACTGACGGTACATCTTGTTCAAACTAAGTTGTAGGTAATAGCACAAGGTAGCATCCATTGCAACACTCATTACAGCTACTACAGTATACAGCTTTCCTGCTGGATAATAGCAGGAACAACATTTGGTAAATACTGGTAAGCTGGGTCTGAAGTTGTATCTTTATTTATTCTAACACGCCACATGGAGACAGGCATATTAATACATGTATGAACAGAAACATTGGGTAACCCAAAGTACAAAAATATTATTGGCAACGCCAAACTGTAACCTCTTTAGTAACCTATAGCATCCCACATTACAAGTCCAAAAAAAAACAACCTGCTGGGGTTTCCATGAAATGATTTAAAAACAAAAAGCTTTTCACTAAAAAAATATCTCAACTCCTTATACTCTGCGTCCCACCTTTGGCAACAGACCGAAATGTGATGAAACAAAAACAAACGGACACTCTCGTTATCATAGCAGAACAGAACGTCCTCGGACACAGATGATCAGGGCTCTGGGGGGACAGACAGTCAGTGGCCTCCAGACTTGCGTCCGGCCCAGGATCTGGAGCGAGAGCGGGAGCGGGACACGGAGCGAGAGAGGGAGCGGGATGGAGAGCGGCCCACAGGCTGTTTGTGGGAGCTGGAGGTGGGGTGGAAGTCCTCCGCTGGGCTGTGGGACCTCGACTCGCTCTTCTTACCTTTGGCCATAGGTCTGGGGGGGGGAGGGGAGCGGGACGCAGAGCGGCTGCGTGGGCCTGCTTCATGGTGTGTCCGGTGGTGCTCACGAGGGGGACCTCTGTGCCTAGTGGGATTAACAGTACATTTTAATAATAACAAAAGGTGCAGGGCAAATTCGTACATTTTGAAAGATGATAAATTACCTGTCATTTTCACGGCTTCTGCTCCGTCTGTGTCGACTGTAGGAACGAGATCTAAGGTGAGAAAACAAAAACATTTCCTTCATTGATTAAACATTTTATTAAATGGGTCCTTGTAATATACATAGCAACATAACAGTTTATACCATCTCCAGGGGCTAAATAATGTTGAGTCATGTTTTAATATTACATTTATGTTAGTTTGTTAGTGTGTTGGGGAGTAAAATAAATATCAAACCAGAGCCTAAGCTTAGCTTTTTTAAACGTTCAGATCTTTCTTTTATTTGATGCTCGATGCTACATATAAATCAGTTTGTCCTTTAAGTATTGTGGTCTGATACACGGCCCTAATCACTAAACACATTGTAGGACAGAGTTGACTTACATTTGGATGGATCAAACTAAATGATAAAACTAAACAACTGAAATCACAAACATTCAACTCTGTCTTACCTCTTTAGTGATTAAGTTACTCTAGGTTCAATAAAGCAAAGTTGCCAACTCACTCTCTCGGGCTCTCAGACCTCCGAGGTCTGCGCTCATGTGAGGGGCTCCCGGACCTGCGCCGCTCATTGCTGCGGCTCCGGGACCGCCTGCGACGTCTGTCTCGATCATCGTCGCTACGAGGGGAATGGTCTTCCTTGGTCTTCATCTGGTTAGGGGCTGGATGAAAAGATGTGCACCAGAACATTAGGTGATTATAAACCAGACATTTTCCAAACAATGCTAATAAAATAGGTCATCACAAAAGCTTAATGTATGCTGCTTAGATATGAATGCACATTGGTCGTACTCTTTCTGTCCCCCTGGGCGAACTGGATCTCGATCTGACGCCCACAAACCCATTTATGGTCCAGGTTGTGGAGAGCGTCCTCTGCATCCCGGACATCTTCAAATGTAGCTGTATTGTTAAGGGCTTTTATTTTGAAATGTGGAGAGTTGGGACAGAGAAGACTGCACACATGCACAACAATTTACAATAAGGGCTGTAACACAGTTTATTTAAATCAGTGCAGTGCAAAATCAGTTCATGAGAAACTTTCAATTGTCTTCAGTGTGCATATAAACAACATAAAACTCAATCAATTTGTGATCTCAAATTGTGAAGACAAGACAAATATTGATGATCAGATTCGGTAGGATACAAAAACTTTGGCTTGTTACCTTTTAACCTTTGACCTTCAGCTTGATCTTTATTTTCTTGGCAGAAGAACTTGAGGTTTCCTGCTTGTCTTTGCCCAATAAACACTTTTCTTTTCCTCGCTTTGGTAGACAAATGGAAGCCTGGGTGCTCTCTTTTCTCCTCTTTGTCTTCATGCTTTTGCTCTCTTTATTTTCCCAATTCCACTATTGCTTGTCGCCTGGGTGTCTTTGGCTTGAATCTACGCTAAAACCGCCTTTCAACTTTCTTTGGTGCGGGATCTCCAGAACTGTATCTTTATCATTCTAAGGCAACAACAGAAGAAATATTGGTTAGCAATTAGATTAAATCTGAATGCAACAATTATTAGAAACAGGTAAAAAATCACATAAAAAAAGAACACAGTCAGGTCAGGTGTCCTTGAACCAACTGTAACCCTAAAAGTCAGATATTATATTTGACAACCCTTCTGTTAGAAAAGCACAATTTACTGTTAAAATGAAAAGAATAAAGGATATTGAATGTAAGCAAATCCTCTTCCCCGGCGTGTATAGAAGTCAAGTGGAATGTAGACATCTACAATAGGCCCATAACGACCAAACTCACGTCGTATATCCTCTGGCCTAAGAAGGGTCATGAAATAAGCACATTTATTCTGCTGGCTGTCATATGAATGCAGCGTGTACGGTAAACACAAGAGCTGGTGCCAGCAGAGCATATGACAAAACCTATTTGCAGACATATCAAATCACCCTCCCACTCAGAAGGAGGTTCCATTGTTTAAATTGTGTAATAACCAAGCTGGCCAAATTCACAAATCCATAGCGGCCTTAAAAGCTAGAAAATAGCACACATGATTTATTAAAAGTCACAGGGGTTAGAAAATGACCATTGCTAAAAACTAGCGGACGAATCAATAAGTCAAACTGACTGAGGAAAAAGATAGATAAAAAGTTAATCATTAGTAAATTTTTCATGCAAAGAAATGCTTTTTTCAGCCACTCAAACATGGCAATTTCTACTTCAATAAAAATAACATATAAAATGTCTTTGCAATGACCAAACAAGTCATTTAAACATTTGTTGACATTTTACAGACCAAAAGATTAGTCCATCATGACAAAAACAATAGGCAGATACATTTATAATTAAAAATAACATTTGTTTAAAGCCCTACACCACTTAATATAGACACTGTCACAATTATACACAACATTATAAGTGTGACAGTGTTTGCGGTGTTTTACGTTTTTATTTAAAATAACAGGTTGTAAACATTGTTAAGGGAAAATCTCAGATAACAAACAAACAAAGAAACAAACAACAAAGGCATTATGTAGTATTACCCCTTCTCTTTGTAACATATTCCACATTTAAAATGCTCAGTAACCTAAGATGGACATGTTATTGGTCTCTGTCTCAGGTCTATTTTCTGCTGCTGCTCTCCCTGCTGACTGCACTGGGGGCATACATTTGAAAAGAGGTTAAAGCTGGTGGGTGAAATAAAAATAGACCCGCTGTTTAACACACACGTCACGGGCTTCACAGCACAGACACGGTGTGTAGTCACGCTACATTATTAATGCATGTCCATAGTATAAATAGCTAGGCCTACGTGCTTCTTAGGGGGAGTGCCATTTACGTCACTTCCAACAACACAGTCTTTCATATTAGCATGTATTAGCATGTGTTAGCAAAACCCAGAAAAAACACATTTTTTGTCCATTGCTGATTTGCGACCCCCCCTCCCCCCCCTAACGTCAGATAGCCATTTTTGGTCATGTTTCCACACTAACCAGCATTACGTTAGCTGGTCCATGCGTGCATACCATACCGTAGGCTGAAAAATAACAACATACCTGGAGTCATCGGCGATGTTTCTGACGAAGAGAGAAGTGTTAGGCGGTCTCAGGTACCTCGCCATGTTTGTAAAGGCCCGTTGCTTTAATTTGGCAGCCGTGAATTAGTTTACTACAGCTTTTTATTCACAAATCCGTATGCTTTACTGCAGGCTACACTAACTACGTGGTCAAAGCGTTCCCTTCGTACTGCGCATGCGTAAAGCCACGAAGACACATGCGCACCAAACACACCCACACCCAGGATGTTGAGGTGGAAAAAAGTACTCAGATCAAGTACTGTAAAACGTAGAACTACCTGAGTGTAGGAATACTCTGTTACGAGTAAAAGTCCTGCAATCAAAGTAAAAGTAGAAGAAGTTTTGGCTTCAAAATATACTATAAGTACAAAAAAAAGTACTCATGCAAATAGTACCTGTGTTTAAGAATACTGTATTGCTTGTAAAAGTCATGCTATCAACATTTTCGCTTGAATAAAAAAGAAAAGCATTGGTATCAAAATCTCCTCAGAGTACAGAATCTAAAAGTACTAATTATGTTGAGTGGCTCATTCCAGAATAATATATATCATGTGATTTGCTTATAATTATTGATGCATTCAAGTTTGATCAAAGTTGGTAAAGGTGGAGCATGTTTTAATAACTTTGTATACTGCAGTGTAGCTATAGTGAATATTACTCCAGGTGTAACCAAAGCCTTATTTAAGTGTTGATTATATTTCACATCATTAATCCAAATCTGCAAAGTAACTAAAGGTATTTAATAAATGTAGTGGAGTAACATTACACGATTAACCTCTGAATTGCAGTGGAGAAGAATGACAAAGTAGCAACAAAAATGCCCAAGTAAAGTACAATTACCTCAAAATCTACTTAGTAACTTTACAACACTGAATGTTGGGATAAGCCTTTTCAAAGAGAGACATTTTCTCAAACAAGACGATGCAAACCACAATTATTAAGCAACAATTTTATTTAAATAGACATGTGTTTCTTCACTGCAAGGTTTACATCTTTTTGCTCTTCCTGATGAGAGTTGTTGAGCCCATGGTCAGAGTCTGAAATCGGATAAGGGAGAATTAACATATGTAGTTAGAGGCTAAGAGATTCATTACATTATTGAAGCTTATGATATTTAAGGTGAGTTCTGGTAATATAGGCATACCTCAATCAACTCTCCCCCTTGGAGCTCAGAGATGTGCAAGGACTTGCCCATGTTGCAGACCATTTTGCTTCCCTCCATCTTGACAGTGCACTGTGGGTCACAGGAGGAGACAATACATATCACAAACCTCCCCAAAGAATACACGTGTACACTTACTCACAGCACACTTTAAGATAAATATACACTGATATTTCTGCTGTAAACACAAATATGCTGTCCCAAATTAGAAATCATATACATAAGGACCTTAGAAATGAAAAAGAAAACAAGAACTACAAACCTTGAGCTTCCTGCCGTCCATGGTGTTGATTTCAGCCTCCTTGCCGATGGTAAAGGAGTTGGTCACAGACTTCCCAGGGGTCTTGGAGGTGACAACAAAGTCATTACCAGTTTGTTTGATCTCAGTGATTGGCTTGATGTCCTTGGCCATCTTGATAACATCTTCTGAGAGATCTGGAAAGCAAAGCAAAAGATGTGTTTTGTTAAATCCTGCACAACCTAAAAATGAAGAACTGATGAGTCTTTGGAATCAGAATCAGAATGTGTGTTCTGTGTGGTTCAATTAAGCATGTGGAAGTTGTAACAGCATTTAAATAGGCACTCTGTCTCGTTTACCCCTTATAAATATGTTGTTATACTTTATAAGCAAACAACCCTTCTTGATTTTTTATTTTCTCACCCAAGGCCCTGAGGAACGCCTCGTAGTTCTCCTGGGCGTACACCTGCCATGTTCCATTGAAGTCCATGATTTCTAGAAGATCCTACTGGGCTGAGACAACTGTGTGAATCTTAACACAATGTGGAGGATGTGACTTGAGTCATCCACCTTCTTATACAGAACGCTCTGCCCTGTCTAATGAGTAACAAAGTCCTCTGTAGTAATCACTGCTGTTTGAACAACCTGGAGTTCACTTACTCCTGTGTGGACCAAACTCGGCTTTTACCAAAGATATAGTTAGATGGTCAGTTGTTTCCCATGTGCACCATACTTTGCAGTTTTGTCTTATTACACGAATTCATGTAAAGTTCCCAAAGAATGGATTTTGAAGATGTTAGCATGTGGTGTTAACATTTGAAAAAATATGAATTTAATACACTTAAATGAACTTGTATGCGACCTGTCCTCAAGAGTGTCGTTGAACCCTAACACGAGTCTACCTGACTGAGCCCCAATATGAGGGTTAATGACACTACGGACTGTTTGCTTTTAAAAGTACAATAAATAATCTCTGCTTGCAAAATCATACACACAGAAAGCGGCACACTACATTTTCTTCATCATAAATTGGACTAAACGTTTACTTTAAGAATAGAAGGACCAAATACAATATATGTAAGTGTTTATAAAAATACTACAAAGGCAAAAGTCACTTGAATAAGCTTTATTCACAACACACACAAACAAATCACGCATATGATTCACCAAAAGCTTGATTAGCTTCAGAGAGTTGTAGTTTTCATTTTGACATGTGCTTAGGAAGCAAGAACATTTCCAATACTGGTGAATTATAAAATGTACTGTACTAGGAGCACAGGTAAAGTCAAAGTCTGCAAACTGGCTCTCTGACAGCAGTTATAAAGCAATATATAGGGGTTGCTAATTAACAAATTAATTAATGTTAGCTGACATCCTAACATTAGTTACTACTGTATGAGCATACCAGACCAAGTGAGTCTGTAACAGGATATCCTCGGAGTGTATCGAAATGATTAATTGTGCATTTTACTGAGTATGAATTCAGCTTTTCAGTTGTTAAAGGTACATAGTGCATTTTCTTTTTACAAAAGTTGCACAGAGTTACTTTAAAATAGAAACAATCTGTATATCCAACACCCATGACTTCAACTAAATGAGTTTGACGAACAGAATGTTGCAATATCCATCACAAAGTATATCTTTTTATGGCATACAGTGTCTCCAGTTTAAATAATACAAAGAAAGTGTCATCTTTATGTTACCAGGATCCTATGTTCTTGATTTAAATAAACATTGGTAGGCATTTTTTAGGTCTGTCAGTGCGGTTCAAATTGCAAAATCAAAAATGGGAAAGATGTATCAAATGCAGCTGGATGGTGAAACTCTGCCACTGCAGAGATATCAATGTCTAAACGTCAACACACACATAAGGTTTTAAGGATTGTAACATTGGTAGGCTTCATGCTGAAGGTGATTGATTTCCCCCCATTGACCAAGTGAAGCTTACATTGAACATTTGCAAGGAAAAAAAAAGCACTGCTACGAACATACATCTCATATAAAGAAGGTATTTGGAGTTCGAAGACTAGGAGATTTTTTCAAAACCACAACAAAGTTCCTTAATGCTCAATAAAGTTTCCTTAAACAAAAAAAACAATCATCATTCCATGTCATAATATATCTATCCATCCACCTTTATATCTGTTCGCACTATGCAAATCTCAAACTAAATCCCTCACTTCTTTTTGCGTTCAAAACCCATCTCCACAGCGTGATCTGGAGGCTTCTCCCCATGCTTGTAAATGCTCACAGTAACATCAACCGTTTCAGAGCCAAAGTTGTTGCGCACATAGATGCTGTATTTCCCAGAATTTGCCATGGTGACGTTGTGGATGGTGATGGTGCTGCACTTGGGCTCCTTTGTGATGGTGAACTGGGCCTGGTCCACAATCTCCTTGTCGTTACGAAGCCAGATGATCTCTGGGTCCGGACAACCGTCGATGAAGCACGTGAGACACAAAGTCTGAAGATAGGACAAGGAGCAGTCAAAGAAAATCAACTGTAACCATGAACTCTTCATACAATAGGGCTACAATAATATCACTACTATCTAATATCAAAGTCAACTTTATTGTCAATCTTTCAGTTTGTGTAAAGACAGAGATATCGAAATACAGTTTCCCACAATCCTGAATGCAAAAACAAATATGTATACAAATATGTATACAAATATGTATGCAAATATGTATGTACCTATATATACACAATCAACAGAGACATGTTTTTAATTTTTGAATTATGCTGTGTTGCTGTTTTAATATATATTTTTTGTTATTCTTTATTCTATTTTATCATGTTTTATCAAACCACTGTAAAGCGTCTTTGAGCACCTGGAAAAGCGCTTTGAAATAAAATATATTATTTATACATATGCACACATTAAGACAAGCACAACAATCAATATGTCATCATCATCATCATCTTCTTTATTTAAAGAGACTCTTGGTCCATTATTACAAGACATACAACACATAATAACAGTCACTTCAATATCTTTGAGAAATGTACATTAGTGCAAGACTGTCCAAAGTAAAAAGTGTATCTTACCTTGCCCTCCATGATGGCCACCACATCAGGGAGACCCTTTGTCACTTTGGCCCGATCTGAAACAAAACAAACAACAATAACTCCCCGCTGATATCCACTGTACAGGCTTTTCACCTTTATTGTGGAAAAAGGATCTCAGCGTTAACACATAACCTGGGACTCACTTTTCTCAGCCACGGCCGCTTGCCTGAAGGATGAAAACAAGGGGACAGATCAATACGACAAGGCACAGTGCGCGGAAATAACAGTCTGTGATTTTTGTGTTACCTCTCACTGCTCTCTGTTAGTGTCACAGCAAACCATGCTAGATGCACCAACTACTGCACTTACTTCAACCTCTGGTGCTCCAGCAAGGCATCAGCAAACACTGTTGGAATAAATAAGAATCAACATCTTCTCTGAAATCTTCTCCATATGTGGGCTTTAGATCAGTGGTTCTCAACTGGACCCGTTTCGAGTGGGTCGCAGATGTGTGAGTGAAGAAAAAGAAATTGGGGAAAAAAAATCATTTTCTTTTTTTTTTGGAAAAAGGTCAAACTTTAATTTTGAAGGCCCGATTTTCTAACGCTTTGCATGCAGTAGGCGTTAGACTGGAATATTATTAAAATGTTGGGTAGTAATAGATTTATTTATTTTCTTCTCAGAGTGTACCAGAATGCGTAGTTTACGCATGGGGTAATCCCCCCAGACCCCCCTTCTGGGGTTGGATTTTCAGCATGTGTGCCTTTTTATGTTATACAGTTCAGCTTTGATTCCATCATCTCATTAAACCTTATTTAAAAGCATACTTTTGTTCTGTGAAGGGATATAAGGGATTTATGCACTGTACTTCACTTTATTTAATAATGTATGCTGAAAAGAGTATATATTACGGCACAATTTGTTGTTGAATAGATTTGAGTGGTTCAACATTTCGGGTCGCGATCTAAGGAAAAAGTGGGTCCCGAGGCCTGACCAGTTGAGAACCACTGCTTTAGATCCTTCACACTCCACCCACTTTGTCCAGATAGGTCAAGATATCGTTTGTGTGTCTCTTTGCCGTCAAACATCTCCAACGTGTATTTCCCTTTATCACTCTCTGTCGGGTTACAGATTTCAATCCAGACTTCCTGCACACTGCTGCCAGGCTTAGTCCTGGCATCCTGGTCAATCCTCTTCTCTCTACATGGAAGAAAGCAAATACATGTTTTGTTATCAACATACTCCTTCTCTTTATCCGGTGACATTAATTCTTCCTGCAACATCATAGTTCAGTAAGAGTAGAGTAAACGGATGCAGCTGCATAAACTCACAAAGAATATGAATTGAAATTGAACATTTAGATGTGGGGACATGGATTCATTGCAAACTCATTTTATGAAGGATAAAAGAAAATGTGTCATGCATCATAATAGGCAGATTTTCTTCAATTGTTTCACTCTTTGCACATCTTGAAATCTGCCAGCAGGTGGTGCTATAAGCCTGGCAAAAGAAACACAGTAGCTTCTTCGAAAAATTGCAATACTACTGATGTGATCTTTCTCTTTGATGAAATGTTTGTCATAGCAGCTAATACACACTTTTATGTTCCTAAAGATCAGTCCAGTTAAACAGCGTTATCTCTTTCTCTGTAATAAATATTTCTCATCCAGTTTTATCCAAAATTAAGTCTGATATTTTGGATAAAAAAACGTACTGTGAGTTTTAACTACTATGTTTGGCTGCCAGAATGATGCACTGTGTTTTTGATTATAACAGTTACGTTACATTACATGTCACTTGTTAGACGCTTTTATCCAAAGCGACTTACATACTCAATACTGTGGACAATCCCCACAGGAGCAATTTGGGGTGAAGTGTCTTGCCCAGGGACACAACGACATGCTGACTGCAGTGGGGTTTGAACCTGTGCTCCCCTAATCCCAACACCAAGGCTCTATCCACTGCGCCACACGCCTCCATAGATAGGTAGGATGAAGCAGGTGTTTAAATGTCCAGATGAGTCTCAAGCTGCCACATAACAACATTTGCAGGCAGACATAATGATCCACTTCTTATTCACAGATTATTTTGTAGATCCTGAACTTTTAAAGCTGTCAGCAGTTGAACTTTGATAAGGATTTTAGAGGCTGAACTTCAGTAAAGGTGCTCCAGACGTTGCCATCATGAAGAGAAATGTCAGGGTACATTAATATACCTCTATTTGGTATTTGAGTGTGTGTATGTGCGGCAGTCAAGCCAGTGTGTGTGGATCTGATCTGAAACTGTGTTTGTGTTGTTGGCACACACGCTGGTTACACATAGAGCTCCTCAATATTGCGTGCATTTCCTGTCTTTAGGGTTAGCGCATTGTAATTCTGTGCCTTCCAGTAAACAATGTGCTACACTGCATGATGCTAAAGCAAAAATAAGCTTTTTTTCCCATTTGCTTCCCTGTGCAGGTGCTGGTGTTCCTGCACATAACGATTGTCAACATTGCTATTCCGGTCTTACTTAAAGTTTGTCAGAATTTAGTTTGGAAACTTCCTCCTCGGTAGCAGATGCACATGGGGTGTCAGGTCACAGAGGTGCTCTGCGTGTGGACTCACTTGAGGTGCCAGCCGGTCTTCATGTAGCTTATATAGTATTTGAGTGAGCAGTAGAGCTTGAAACCTAAAGCAGTGCTCTGAATCTTCAGAGGGCTGGCAGACAATGCTGCAGAGACGGAGAGAGACAAGGCAGAGTTAATTAGCATACATTTCAGTTTCCTTGGTAATTTAAAGAAATATGTCACCTAACAATTACCATTTGCATATCAATTACCCACTCTGTCAATTTCTCACATTGAATTCTTGAAAAAGTGAATAATCCAAGTCATATTTTTACTACTTCCCAAACAGACATTTTTGCTTTCTATTTAAAACATTATCATGGACTAGTAACACATGTGCAAGCATGAGACTATTAAAAGTAGGGTAGGTAAGAATGGAGAAACCAGCTCGAGTGCGCTAGAATTTGAAAGTACGCAGCCGAAAAAAATCTGCCCCTTCCTTCAGACTTCCTTACAGAGCCCCTCCTCCAACACACACAAACGCACACATGACCAATGAGGGCATGAGATAAGTTTGTGCACAGATGGAAGGCTGACAGGCAGGTAGGCCATCCAGTTATTTTAGCCGGGCCGGCTTGGTCGTGCTTTTTACAGTACCACAGCTTCCACAGATGAATTGTTTTAATGTATTTATTGTCAAATCATTTAATATATTCATTGCTATCGGGATGTTAAGAGCATTCCATGGAATATAACAACAAGTGTTTCTGAAGTGAATTACCTACCCCACCTTTAAGCAAGTGTTTCAGAAAGCAACACTTTCTTAAACATAAAAAAAGTAGTGAGCAACAACTGGATGACTTGGATGCATGCGAAGGTAATACGGCTGATTTATTGATAAAGAAATTATAATTTTTTTATTTGAATTCATTAATATTCAGGAACAGCACAAACGCACCACAGGTAATTAACATGGCTTTCTGTCGTATTATCCCCATGCCAACACAGAACACCTGCTGTAAAAACAACAAGTCTCCGGCACATTTCACAAAGGTATGGCTTCCACCTGGGAATAACTCACCGCACTGTTTGCTCAGCTGCTGGAGAAGCTTGTCATACTCTGTAAATAAAAATACCAATTAAGCGGTTAAACTGTGTTTGATATTGCTTTTGGAAGTCAATAAATACTAAATGTGAGATTAGAGGTAGGTAGCTGAATACTAAGGACACATAATGAGGTAAAAGAGGCACTTTAATCGCCTCACTTTCATAATGAATGGACCGTTTGTGCCAATTTGTGCCACACAGGAATACATTCTATTTTCTGCGGACAAGGTCACGTCTCACCGTCATCCAGTAACTCTAAGGTGCTGACATCCTCTCCTCTCCCATCTGTCACCACCGCTCTGTAGGAACCTGCCTCTTGCTTTGTAACCTGAGGAATGACCAAGCATTGTTTTAAAATTAAACATATTCATAGCTTCTCAAATGAAATATTGATACCTCTGGAGAAAACCCAATACTTCAATTAATCTTTTATTCAACCGAATACACACTAAATAATAGAGAATAAGACAAAGATGTGTAAACATCAACGGTGTGTTTATCTTATTTCTCTCACTGCACCAGCTACAAATTATTAATGTTGACTCACATTTCCCTGAGCTCTAAACTTCCTACATCTTTCCGTCTGAAAACAAAGCAGAATCATTTTAGGTACCTGTGGGATGGTGAGAGTGCTGACTCCTGATGACTGGTCGTACACGACTTGCGTCACCGCCACGCCTTCTTTAAACCACTTCACTGACGTGTCCTTGTGTGTATTGGTCACCTGTGTATGGAGGGAACAAACATACCTGAATTAAAAATGATCTTAAACTGATTGTAATGTACGTATAAAATCTACATTATGAATGCAAACCAGTGTTATAATAGTTGCTGTTATTACTGGTTTAACATATATTGTGTAACAGAATTTAAAAGGAAAGGTTTAATATTTGGGAAATTTGCTTATTTGCTTTTCTGAGCAAAAGCTTGATGAAAAGACAACGCTTGTTATTCTGACCATGCAATATGTAGCTTGAATCCACAAGCCATTAGCTTAGCTTAGCATAAACACTGGAAACAGGGGGAAACTGCTAGCCTCGCTCTGATCAAAGGTAATAAAACCTGTTGGTCTAAAGTCCACTAGTTAATATGTTATATCTTGTTTGTTTACTGGTGCAGAAACAACTTCATGAAGTCCCCGAACTATTCATGTATCTATTATTACAAGTAGAACATTAACTTGCCTCTGAATGATGTATCAACTGTTCCAGGCTCTTAATATGATGCTAGGTTAGTTTGCATATGGAAATTGAAAAAAGTACCTTGCACTTTATAACCAGTTCACAATCCTCATTTACACTCCACGACAAGTCTTCCTCGAAATACGGTCCTTGGGAATACAGAAGACATGATCAACCATCTAGAAACAGTGGCCGACAGACCATAATTTATTCAGAGCAACTGATGAATCACACTTGCATCATAATACATCAATTATGGCTGTGTGGTACACAAGAGTACTGACAGAGAGAAGCTGCCTGCAATAAGAGAGGGACCATTTATATTAACATGAAATAAATAAACATGTCCCTCTATAAAATATGTTTCGCATCATGTTAGTGTAGGTGAGAGACAAACTGTCTTTTATGTGGACTTTGAATATTTGACATGGTGTGAGACGGAGTGTTTGCACAAGCGGGCACTGGGACGTTGGCCTATATACACAAAAGACTGGTAAAGCTCTCCTTATCACATCTGAGCGCTCAGGTCATGAAAACACAGAGTTCAGTGGCACAGAAAGCTTCCTGTCTTTCTATATGCAACAGATGTCTCTTTATATTTGAGATCAAAAAGCTATTGCAACTAGTAGAGGTGATTCTATTTATTGCACAGTGTGTTTCTGAAGTTTGGAGGGTTCTTACCAGACTTTCTCTTATGGTCACGCCGGTTTTTCTGAACCAGGGCCAGCGTCTCCCGAAACTCTGACAGAGACACAAACAATATCAGACAGCATTACAAGCAAGTAGATTCACACAGTTCATATGGGGAGAACCAATGATAACCTGCTGCTCCAAAAAGGCTTTTATTTCCAAAATAACCTCAACATATAATACTGAATTCATTCAAATTCATATTATCTTAGCTTTTTGTGTATTTGGTCTCAATTTTGGCAAATTGATTGCACTAAAAAAATCAAGACTATCGTCAAAATCATGAGTTACTCACCATTGTGTTACTTTGTTTAGTGACTGATGGTGATTTAACAGACATTTATTTAAATGAAACTCTTCCAGATGATTGCTTTCAGAAAGTAAGGATAAGATTTCATCACTGTGTCAGTCTTTATTGAGCTAATGTGACATCTCATGTACATTGATTCCTGTTCTGTTCTATTGTTCCTCATTTGTGCTTGTCAAACCAATATGACGCTTATTGGCGCCGGACTCACTTTCATCCACAAAGACCAAAGTGAACTGGTTCTTGGCGCGGCCGTCCTTCAGCTGCGCCGTGTACGAGCCCTCGTCCTCCGCAGAGAGCTGGTCGAACAGAACCTCCACCAGACCGCTGGCCCTGTCGAAGGTGATCTTACGGTGCTGCGGAAGAGAGAAGAAGTTCACAGATATTAGGTAGATCAAATATTAAAGGTCCCCTATTATACTGTTTTTCATCAATATATTATAGGTCTCAGATATATACAAAACATGTCTCTGAAGTGTTTGGCTCCAAACACCAAACAGATCATTGCAGCATCCCATAATCCCCTCTGTTTCAGCCCTGTTTCAAAAGCGCTGATTCTCTGTCTGTTACTTTAGATGAAAATAAGGAGCCCCTCCCCACGCCCCTCTGAGAGATATTTGGTTAAGAAGAACACAATGGTGCTCTAGGAGGAGATTCAGGTGATAAGATGGGGGGGGGGGGTTACCTTGGTTGGTGATTGGCTAATGGTTACACAAGCCCAAAAAAATAATCGTTATGACATCATAAAGTGGCCAAAATCTGATCAGCTCATTTTCAGACAGGTTTTTATATAAATGGATCAGGACAAAAAGAGAGAGAATCTTTCTTCCTGAAACTTTCAGAGTCTCTTTACACAGAGGGGACACATGTTGATGTATAAGAGACATGAAAAAGTGGATTTTGCACAATATGTGACCTTTAAAATTCCTAACACACACAGACACACAAACAAACAAACAGGAAGCAGCTTTTAAGCATATTTGTATGACTTTTATATTCATCAAGAGAAGTGCGTGTCCTGAATGTTGATAAGCCTCGGATGTGATTTGTGATGTACGGCAAGCTGAGGGCCCTAATCAGCTAAATGGCTTTTTGAATTTGCGAACCTCAGCTGTGCTCATTTAGAAATAACATGTAATCAGTACTGTTCAGATGGAGCTCTGATATGGAGAAATAATGGAATAAATAAAAACCAAATGGAAGCCTCTGGATATAAAACAGTCGCACAAGCACACACACACACACACACACACACACACACACACACACACACACAC
>CALSBZ010000825.1:923745-935484 GCA_943591055.1 Gobionotothen gibberifrons | reverse complement strand
TGTGTGTGTGTGTGTGTGTGTGTGTGTGTGTGTGTATGTGTGTGTGTTAGGGCTGCTCAATTAATCGTATTTGAATCGCAATTACGATTTTGGCTTGCAACGATTATGAAAACAACGTAATTATAACTATTTATTTTATTCGTTTTTCAGTTGAATTATATTTAAGTTCAGGATAATCAACTGTTAAAAACATACTGTTCCAATTTTCTTTTCAATAAATGGATGTTTTCAAAGTAAATGGTAATCGTTTTTAATAATCGTGATATCAATTATTGACCCAAATAATCGAGATTATGATTTTTCCCATAATCGAGCAGCCCTAGTGTGTGTGTGTGTGTGTGTGTGTGTGTGTGTGTGTGTGTGTGTGTGTGTGTGTGTGTGTGTATACTATACAGAATGTGTGTTAATAATAATGCAATGTAATTTCCAATGGGGAAGGAAAACGTATTGTTACAGGTTTATTCTGTAACTAACAATCTATCTACACATTGTTTTCTGTCTGTTAGTCAAAATAATGACGGGTTGATAAAAATGTGACTTTTTCCATTCACGTCTTCTTCGGTTTTTACCAACTTTTCTCCTTTATAGATTTGTTTTGCTATATGAGATTCTTTGGGAATGAATACCTGAAAACGCACCTCAACTCTCCAGTTTTTAAAATACTTCTTCAGATGCCTTGAAATACCTTCTTCATGTGATCTCTATCTTAATATAGAGGTAATATTCTCCTATAAAGAGACTTAAATAGAACATTTATCAATGAAAAGGCAGTAAAGATGCAAATAAAACAATATATATAATTTTCTATCAAGAAATCTCAACTTGATTAAACGTTGTTTTATAGCATTAACAATACAACACAGGCTTTACACATTTCTATTTCATATTTTAACATTAATATGGAAAATTCAACATCTAATTTCATCCAAACTAGGTTTTGGTTAAGGTTAAATCATTCATTTACTGCTCATGTTTGTTTTTGTTCGCCACCTCTCAGAGCATCAGATAGTGGGATCAGGGTCTTGCTCAAGGGCTCTTCAGTCAAAGCAATATTAAAAGGACAAAACATACTCAACAAATAATGAATTCCAGTACCTACCTCAAACTCACTTTAGCTTCTGTTTCAGCTGCTGATTGCACTTGATTGCTGACCTCTGTCTCCATTTTGCACTTGAATGGCATAATATGCAAATGGCCTGTTTTTATCTGTTATGTTGGGAGTTGACCATACGCACTTTCAAGGGTGTGATTTTAAATAAAAAATAACAGTTAGTGAGTGTTAATGGCTCGTCCAGTTGATGGATCGTCTTGCCTCCCTTTCCAAGCTGAAGTCAATAAACCTTTAGTTTGTGAACTCACAGCCTTTTAGAACAATCTGCAGGTCAGCATGGTAACGGTAAATGTTAAATACCCAATGCTCTGAATTAATCAGTTATCTGGAAACTATTGATCTCTAAAGTTAAAGTCCGCCTTACTCAGAATATCTTATGGTTGCTTCACTTGGGTGTTTGACCTTCACTCTGCAGACAGACGTATGTTTTTATGACCATTTACTAAAGGAGGAACGTTTCTCTGAGCTAAGACTTTTGTTTAAAACAAGCATTAACAAGCACATGGAAGCACATCTTGGTCAAATATGCACCAATATGAAAACTAAAACCTTCCAATGCACCTGCGCTGAGAATGGATTTGAAGCAGGAGTTCTCTTGAGGGCAGTAATTCAACTCGTAACATTTAAAATATTTGCTTTCTCAAAAACCCTAGATTTATTTAAATGGGGTATAAGGGGGTCCATATATGTCCATTTATATATTCTGGAACTATAATGCTATTTTGTTTAAAAACTCATTTCATGATATTACAATACGAATAATTATTCATAGCAGAGTACAGGGCCGAATTCACCATATACATTGGGGGGGACACATCCCCCAGATTGATGCATTTAACTTCAACATTTAAAAAGAAATCTTCCCAGGCTCCCCCAGAGGAGGTTAGGTCCACCACCTGCCAAAACCCCCCGTCAAATTGTCCCACCCACATAGAGGATGCTTCCTACACCCATGCCTGAGACACAGTTTCGTGAATATTGTTGTTGTTTGCCCCCACAGGCGGGGGCATGGGGTTTAACAGGTTTTAAAGTATCCCATGTGTTAGTGAATTTTTATATATTTGCCTTTAGAATGGCAGGAAATTAGTATTCAAATTGTTATCACATTTTTGATCCCCCCCAATGTTGACTCCATGGTTACAGCCTTGGCAGAGTATGTGTTTTAAAACTTTAAAATGTTGTTGTACCTTTATTCGTATTCGCTGCCCTACAATGCAGATCATAGATATCTATTCAGTCATTTCTTAAGTTAAACATGTTATTGTATGAACTAACATAAAGGGACATGTTCTCCTCACCTGGCTCTGGCATGGTCCACTTCTCACAGAGGAAAGCTTCGCTGCTCTCAGACGGCTTCCCCACGCCGGCCATGTTGGCAGCAAACACACGGAACTGGTAGAAGTCTCCGCTCGTCAGGTTACAAACCTGAGAGTATAAATCAGGCATGATTCACTCTGGGGAAATGTGGGTAGTGATCAGACAAACCTAAATGTGCTACATCTCACATCTAATTTAAGCCAAAGTCTTTAGTTTAATTTCTATTTACAATGAAGTAGGCAGATTTTAAAAACAATGATCACGAAAAAAAAGTTAAATCTAAATGTTCCATTCAATGATTTGACCAAACCCTGATATTTGTATAATCATTTTTATGTTTTTCTACTTAAAATCCTGGGGTATACAGTATGTCTGGATGGTTTGTCTAATTTGTCTTTATTATTATACACTACATGTATTACAAGTGATTTATAATTGTTCTTATTGACACTAGTAAACATCTCACTTTTTTATAGCATTGTTCAAAAAGGTATATGCAGCATAAAAACTCATTCCTACGCATAAAACAAAAATAATGCATTCTGGCATTGTGGATGTTTTGAGGAAAACAGAGCTCAGTTAGCACTTTGTAAAAGTGAAAAAAGTTCCCTGTTTGTACAATAACACCTCTCCATACTGAAGCAGGCATTTAACAAGGTATTAGCTCTGCTGCTGCCACAGCATTTTTTGTTGAGCCCCAGAGACACTTTGGCTTGGGAAGAGAAGGGATTCAGCCGTATTGATCTGCCCATCGATCTTCCTATTCACAGCCACTTAGACTTTAAGGCCCTTATCGCCTCGGTGAACAGTTGTGAACCTGTGCTGCTGCAGGCTCTCTCCCCGCCACTAATTGACTCAACCAGAGGGAGCTTATTTCACTGTTATAGCAGACGCTATCTAAAAAACAATTTCCCCCCACCCTTCATTATCTATAGATCTTCCCCTAGCCAAATTTAGATAGAACGACAACCATCTTATCTGATCAATTTACAGTAAGTCCTGCAAGACAAATGCAAAGGTTGTCTGCCAAAATAAATAGGGAAGTACCGTCGTCCTCCACTAGATGGCGAACAGGCTGCATTTGATTAATGTGCAACATACTTTTTGTTTTCATAAAGTTACATGAGCGGGCACGAAATGAAATCATGAACTGACTGACATTATGACATCACATTAAAGCATTACTGGTAACCTTTGTATTCAATGCACAACTTAACAAATATTTTTTTGAGGAAAATATGGTAATTTCTACTTCAATCTGAGAGCTTTAGTTAACAGTTACATTGGAGGTCAGGATTTAACATTCAAACGTGTGAAGTTTATAAAATAAAACAGTTGTCTGCAGCATTTTTGGATTGTTGGGCTTTTTTCCATGTTTAATCCGTCTATGTGGTTACCAGTTAAACCTCTAAATGTAGTTTGATTTTAAATAACTACAAATAGGCGGAAGCATCAATTATTTCATAAAATAGCAAAACTGTAGAAAGAGTCTTAAAAGTGAAAATCAACTTGTGAAGCAGGACGTTGTTTTTGTCTTTCATTCACCCTGAATCATGTCTTAAAAATGTATTTAGTGACCTTTGCTACCCTAAGGTTCACAACCAACTCCCTAACAACACCCACCTTGCTCAACCACAGCCGTGAAATGCTGCGTGTGCATTGATGCATTAACAATATAAAAACATGATGTATTTTATTATATCAGTCAATTGGACCTTTGATAATACTGCTTTTAGGGGGTCTTCACTTGTAAATAGGTATTTTTAAAGGGTTGTTTTGGTGCTTTTGCATTATTGATATCAGTGTATAGTGTATTTGTTTGTGGTGTTGTTGTAGGGAACCAGTATCATAGACATCCGTACAGATCCATTTGTGAAAGCTTTCATGACAAATTGAACATTTTCTGCACAACTCCAACCTGTAGAAACATCAATAATATTAAATACTTATCAAATGTTAAATCCAGGAGGTGAGCAACCTAATTTAAAAGGCACAAAACAGTTAATGTGAGAGGTGTAGGCTGCTCTTTGAGGATTTGAGGTTGTTGGAATGATTCATTTTCCCCAAAAGGGGGGGCTACAAGTTCCCATCAGAGGTTTCCTTCTGGGAGAAGAAGGGTCTCCGATCCTCAAGTCTCTGAACTTCACATTGTGTACGACAGTCCTTTTATTTCAAATTGGCTTTGTCTTTCTTTGTCCCCAGGAGCTAAAAAAAAACAACCACTCACATGTAACACATTTGCACAATGTCTAATTACAGAGCACCTGTAATCTCCTGGAGACAGGTTCAAGATTTTACTTTCTTCCAGGTCTCCATGGACACTGCCTGTTGCCTAGTGACACAGCCAATGTGGATGAGGGAGCTTCAGCCAATTGTTCCATAGTTTTTTTAGGCTACTTCCAAATGCAGAGGTAACTTATAGTATCGTGATTATATTAAAACGTTTAAGCCCTTTTTGGCGGCAGGCTGAGGAGTGAATTCTCTAAAAGGGATTTCTAATGATTATTTTTCTCATCAAAATAGTTGATTAATAATAATTTGTTTTCATACATGTTTGTGCATTGCGTTGGGCTGAAGATGTTTCACAGCAAAACGTAATTCTTTTTGCAGTGGTGTAAAGTTATAACTACATTAAGTACTGTACTTTTGTGCGATTATGATCTACTTGTACTTTATTTAGGTGGTTCAGTTGTATGTAACAATATGAACTCCACTTTATTTGATAATTTGAGTTATGAGTAACTTTACATAGTCATATTGTTAATTACTTACACATTATTTATGATATTGTACTGTTATGAATTGAGCTACAAAGCAATCAAAACACTAATGCTGCCATAATCTGTGAAATGATAGATTATAGTACAATATTGCAATAGGCCTATTATCTATTATCCTGAATGTTGATAGTCTGCATAATAAGTCATTTGACTTTTGGTTGTATACTTATCATTTGATTGCAATACTTAAACACTCTTATTTGAGTATCTTTTTGAATGTGGGACCTTGTAACAGAGTTGTTATACTTTTTTTAGAGTAAATGATCTGAATACTCATTCCTAACCTGTTTGAGTTGCTAAAAGGAAAAGTGACCGGATCACTAAAGTCATTAGGGTTCATCCTCTGGGCACCATGCATTTCTGTAAAAGAAATGATAGAAATCCACCTCACAGTTTTTGAGATATTCCCCTCTGAACCAAAGTGGTGGAGTGGCAGTCTGACATGCTGCTAGTACCACACTACACTGTAATTGCACCCTTCTGGAGCATTTCCGACCTTAAACTGCCTCTTTTTGGCCGGCTTCACGTTGACTTCTCTCCACGTTTTCCCGCCCTTCTCCCTCTGATCCAGGTAGTATTCGAGCACAGGGTCTCCCCCGTGACGCGCAGGAGCCCTCCATCCCAACACCATCTCTGACCCGGTGCACAGCAGCAGGGCGATGGCAGAGGGAGCAGAGGGAACCGCTGCAGTAAAGATAAAACCAAAAAAAAGAAATGATAGGTGATGGAAGAGAAAACCTCAGTCGGCAGTTTTCTTGCTAAATAGACTGAAAAATGCCAATAACTCCCCGGCCGAGTAGAGTTGCAAATGGATAACTCTAGGCCCATATTGAGCCTCCCCGAATGAGAATGAAAGAACTATTAAACTCATTCTACTTGATGAAATATGAATGCCTCACAAAAGAGTTGTGCTGCAGCCATTTATCCTCAGGTAATGGCTGAGTGGCAGAGGAGATGTGAGAGTATTCTGGTGAGTGAGTAGTGAGTGAAATGAGTCATCATTACAGAGCTTTACTGCAGGCTTCAGAGAGAACATTATCTGAGACTAAACCACAGGAAGTCAGAGGGGTCAGAATCTCTTCGTCAGGTACGGCTCCACAAAGCTAACATATGAAACCACCACAATAAAAGAAGTTCATACAGCCTACAGTCATCTGGTGAAGGCCACATAACAAAACATATGAAGACTGACACGTGAAAGAGCAACATTTCAAGAATGTAGCAGTGGTACAACAAAGCTGCTCATGCCCACACACGCATTTATAGATTTGACCTGAAAAGGGGTAAAAGGGTGAAAGTATTTTGTAAAGCTTACACGCTTTCAAACTTCAGACAATACATTCTCAGAAAAGGCTCCTGAAAGGCTATGAAAGAAAACTACACAGATAAATACGCCTGTTTAGAAAATGCTTAAGAATGTACTCGCTCAGGAGATAAAGTCATACAATTTAGATGTTGGCCAAGGCCTTCGATGCAAAAAAGTTAAATGATTTGACCTCACAAGTCAAGAAAATATGTGCTTTTGACTTAAATCTAACCTACAATGCACAGTTGAGTCGTCTCTTTTATAAAGTTGAATAAAACATGTTTCTATCTGTATTCTTTTCTGTATGGCGTTGAGTATTTTTGAGAATAAAATAATAATAAATAAAATATGCTTTATTCAGAATCAAACCTGTGGGACCGGTTCCTTCGATAAAAAGCAATGCAATTTCTCCATAGGATTTTGGAAAATAGCTCCAAATAAGGTCTGTGTTTGAAACACATTTAAGAGACAGATCACGTTTTGTTCTACGACATTAAATACATCAGCAGTGAGTGACCCCGCTGGTGATTTTTTGAAGAGTCGACGTGTCTGAAAAACGATGGTTGTTACCAAGTGGCTGAATAGGACTACAGAAGTTGTCCAGGCCGTTTTACGTGATTCCACCGAACACGTAAAACACTCCCGCTAAGTTTGTTTGCCCTGTTCTGCTTGAAAGCAAGTACCTGCATCCTGCAAACTGTTCAAACTAACGCTTCAACTTGTACCATTTGTTTGAATATGGATCTTAAGTTGGCGTGACGTTGAAGCAGCGACTCTGCTGTAGTTCCTTTATAGCATAACGTTAGCATTTTGCTTCTGGCGACTAGATTTATGATTCGAACATTATAAAAGTAGGGTAGACATGAACAAAACGTGATCCGTCTCTGTTTCAACCACAGACCTTATTTCCAGCTATTTTCCATAATCCTATGGAGAAATTGCTTTGGTTTTTGGCGAAGGAACCGGAAGGAGTTTACTTCCGGCTTTTAGGACGCGTCACTGCGGTTCTCTATAAAGCATATTTTTAAAACCTTCAAGAAAGAGCATTGATTCATAGATTCAACACTGACCTATTTCACTTTAATGTGACTTTTAAAACTCTTAAGGAAATACATTTGGCGTTTGTTTAGAGACGTTTAAGGTTCACTTACATATGGCGGCTTTGACGAGGATGGGGGGGGACTCGTCTGAGTAGCTGCTGTTTCCCGCCCGGCTCACAGACTTCACCCTGAACACATATTCCTGTCGGTTCTTGAGGCCGTCGACTGTAAATCTGCGGGGGTGAAGTTCAGGCAGAGTAAACATGCGTCAAATCCTTCCACCACTTATAGTAACAATACATACACAGTGTGCAGCTCTAAGTGCTTTCACAATATGGCACACAAAACAAGAAAACATGAACTCAAGGCAGTTCAAAGCTTCAAACCTGATTTGCACACATGCAGCAAATGTTCTTGATTAAACATAAGGTTTAAAGAAATACAAGGAGGCAAGAGAAATAATAAAAAATAAGTAGAATAATAGTCCACAAGGTCATCGATAACCCACTCATTAAAAAGTGTCACAAGTAAGTGAATAATAAATCAATGAAATATTAAAAACTCTAAAACAATACAAACATATAATTAAAGGGGGATGTCGCTAATTAAAAGCTAATCTAAAAAGATATGTTTTCAGCTGTCGTTACAACAAATGTAATGTTATAACCTTGCTGGATGTTCCTGTGGACAATCAGAAATATTACAACCACACTTTCTGAAACAATGTTTTACACATGTGCCCGTTACCTGTTTTTGGTCACAGGCTTGTTGTTGATAGTCTTCCAGTCCTGTTTGCCTCTCTCGCTGCAGTACAGGTAGTAACCCAGAACGTCGCCTTTCTCTTCGGGCTCCTTCCACTGCAGCAGCACCGAGGTATCCGTGTCTCTGACGGCCATCACAGAGTGAGGAGCAGCCGGCACCGCTGAGCGGGGCAGAGGAAAAGGCATCGGGTAAAATGTAGTTACACTCTCAAAGGTCTCGCTTTCATTGGCCTTTATTTTCAAATTTGTTTCATTAGTTTTTTTGCTGACATGGCACTTTCAGCACATTAAACAAAGCACATTGTCTGTCCTTTCATTGTCTTTGACCAACAACCATTGTGTTTCCTCATTCGGCGAGTGACTTAACAGATATTGATTTATAAGCAAATCCTCAGAAATGATTACATTAAAGGTGGGGTAGGTAAGTTTGAGAAACCGGCTCGAGATACACTTTTTGTTATATTCCATGGAATGCTCTCAACATCTCGATAGCCATGAATATCTTAAGTGCTTTGACAAAAAATCCATAAAATAATTTCATCTGTGGAAGCCGTAGTACTGTAAAAAGCACGACCAATCATCTGAGCCGGCCCAGCTAAAATAACTGAATGGCCTACCTGCCTGTCAGCCTTCCATCTGTGCACAAACTTATCTCGTGCCCTCATTGGTCATGTGCACGTTCGTGTGTGTTGGAGGAGGGGCTCTGTAAGGAAGTGGCTGTGTATTTTCAAATTCCAGCGCACTTGAGCTGGTTTCTCCAAAATTACCTACCCCACCTTTAATCATCAAAATGAAAAGGTTATTAAAATACCTTATTCAATCAACTCAAGTTGGCACATTACATGGATGTAAAATAATAATAATATAATGTTAAGCAGATTTTCCAGAGAATACCTCTGCATCAGTCACATATATGAGTTTAAAATAGTATTGTTGCATTAGTAAACTACTACACTATAAGTAATAAAACTTGTTCCATGCTCAATTGAGTGACAGGCTCCAAAACTCACCATGCATAGTCCCCTCCCTGTATCTACACTTATCACTATTATTTTTCATTCATAATGAATAACTGCAAATATTGCACCTAACACAACCAGACAAATGATCTGACAGGAAGTAAACCAATCTCAAAAAGCCCAGGGTGAACACAAGCTGTCATGATCATCTATGTGTGCACCACTACAGTAAGATAAGATAAGTTAAGACTTTATTTATCCCGAAGGAAATTGTTGTGCCAGAGTTACAAAAATACAATAAACACCGCAGCATAATAATAAAACGGTACACCAACAGTGCAGTACATGCAGTCGAGTACTCCTACAAGATGCCATCGACCTCTACAAGCGGCAGAGTTAAAGCACGAGCACATTTCTCACCTTCTTGTTTTCCCAAGGAGACGGGTGCGCTGGGCTCCGAGGGGTCGCTGACACCGTGCCTGTTGATGGAGCACACTCTGAAGAGGTACTGCTGACCCTGGATCAGGTCGAGCACGGGGAACCGCGGTGAGTTGACCTCCATCTCCAGACTGGCCATCTCCCAGCTGCTCTTCCCTGCCAGGGACTGATCCAAGTCCAACATGAAAAACAACAAAACCCCACAAGATTCAAAAGCACTATCTACATAATATCTCAAGGACATTCTCATTATTCAGGCTCCTTTTAAATAGGCTGGAGGATTGTACCTGCCAAGACTGCCAAATACTCTTTAAAAGTCCCATAATTCATTCAGATTTTGTACGATTACACTTTGTACTCTTTAGTCGACTGCAGATTGTATAGTTTTGGAGCAGGCCACTTAACAAGCAGAGAAGGGAAAAGAAGAATAAAGGTTGGTAGGTAATCTAGGTATAGGACATTTTTTTCTCCAGGGAGGAATATGAATACATTTCCAGATTCAGGAGGCAAAAACATATGAAAATGTGGGAAAAAAACAAGATATAGCAAAAAAGACAGATGGACATTAAAGGTAGGGTAATTCACTTCAGATACACTTTTTGTTATATTCCATGGAATGCTCTTAACATCCCGATAGCAATGAATATATTAAATGCTTTGACAATAAATACATACAAATATCTCATCTGTGGAAGCCGTGGCGCTGTAAAAAGCACGACCAATTATCTGAGCCGGGCCGACCTGCCTGTCAGCCTTCCATCTGTGCACACACTTATCTCGTGCCCTCATTGGTCATGTGCGCGTTCGTGTGTGTTGGAGGAGGGGCTCTGTAAGGAAGTCTGAAGGAAGGGGCAGATTTTTTCCGGCTGCGTACTTTCAAATTCTAGCGCACTCGAGCTGGTTTCTCCATTCTTACCTACCCTACCTTTAAGAGATTTGTATCTATAGTTCGCTTTTCAAGGCTAAGATGTATGAAACAATTAATTGATAAATCACTGAAAACCACAACCTTAAAAGGAAAAACAAATGGCTAATTAAAATGTATTCTTATGATTACTATATTATTCATTACTAAAATAAACTGTGGACAACCACAGACTCATCTTGAGATCTTTTCTTCATCTTTGTAAATGAATCCTTTTTGATAATGATACTATATATGGTGCTAACTTTCTGTATTTCATAATCTGCGTTTACATTTCTTCTCTACTGAGTTATTAATTTCTCCAACGCCCTGTTTGAGAAGGCAACCCCAACAAAGGAAAGCGTACGTTGAAGAAATCACTGACTATAAAGTGCTTGCTCAAGGGCGAAAGGGATATTTGAATGTTCCCTTCATTATATAGGCGGAAGTGAAGCAGCAGACTTCAGTAATTTCAGATGCCTTTGACAGATTTGACAGTTTTATTACCATACTTATAAAAATCCAATAAAAATATATTTCCTGTGGCAGTTTTCTGATTATTGGAGCTGGAAGCGGTTGAGTGTCTGGGTTGATATTGGAGAGCCGAAAGACTTTATTGTTGTAAACAAAAGGAGGAAACGGTCAGACACTTTGATATATTGGAAGTAAAAACGAAATTGAAGTTGAGTTTTCTTTTATAGACATTGCTTTTAATGCATCATTGAAACACTTCAAACTAAAATAGTCTTTTTACATTATATTTAAACTAAACCAGACAATTACGCCTTATATTCGGTTTGTATATCAGCAGTTAGAAAGTAAAAACTCTTCAAGACAAGACATCCCAAACCTCAATGCGAGATCACGAAAGAGCAACATCAAGGTCTGCTCACTTTTAATGAGTCCACAAATTCCCACTTAAAAGGACATCACATTGGTTGAAGTGTGTGTGTGTGTGTGGCCTAGCATTACTATCCTTGTGGGGACCTAAATCTGTTTATACAGTCACGTGTGGGGACTCGCCTCCCTTATGGGGACATAATGGAGGTCCCCATGAGGGGAATCATTAATTTTAGGGTCTGTCTGTCTGTCTGTCTGTCTGTCTGTCTGTCTGTCTGTCTGT
>CALSBZ010000825.1:899612-918745 GCA_943591055.1 Gobionotothen gibberifrons | reverse complement strand
GGGGGGGGGGGACATAATGAATGTACATGCTTCAAAACAGGTCACCAGGGGTCATTGGATAGTTTGACGAGATGAAAGAGATGTGAATGGTGTGCTTTGACCTTAACGGTCACCAGATCTCGACCCAATTAATGTACGATGTTTAGAACGGAAAAACATTTGAGAGCGTTTGTCAAGGACCACCTTACATGTGATTCAGTTCAGAAAGCATGAAGTCATGTGGACTGACAGGTAACTCATTGATTGGAGAGTGTTGGCGATTGTTATTCTGCATCATCAGCGCTTCATAGACCCATGTGTAGAATCAAATTGTGGGGATTAACAGCAGGCCACGCTGCACTTTTACGGCACCACATGTTCATTCATCTTCTCCGATGTGCCACGAATAAATGATTGAGTATGAGCATTAATAAAATAGACTGCCACTGTACCTTGCATGTGAATATGAACAGGTAGAAGTGAGGCAAAAAAAGAGGTGCTTTTTACTGTCACGTTACAGTTGGGATATTTCCTCTGTTTATTTCACTCACTTTTTCCTTGTGACTTTTAAAGTACACAGTGTAGGTCACAGGATAAGCACGCCTCTGTTTTTAATAGCTTTTCTGATTGAAAAGCGTACGTGGCTACTAGATGCTGTTGAATACATTCGTGGAGATTTCCTGATCAGCATATTGACTTAAGAGTGGTTCAGTTTTTAGATGGATGCTCAAATCCCATATTCACTGCTTGCTTTTTCTAGAGTTGTAATGTCTTTTTTTAGATGTCAATTTGTCCGTCAGTGTGTTACCTGTGGTCCTGGCGTGTTGCAGCGGGTCTGCAGTGAGGATGGGCTCGGTGGCCTTGGAGGGGCGTCCTGCTCCAGCCTGGTTCACAGCACGAACTCTGAACTGGTACAGAGTTCCCTCCTTTAGCCCGGACACAGGGTAGTAGCACATTTTCTGAATATTTACATTGCAGCGCACCCACTCCCCCTCCCCGACAACACATCTGAAAGACGTAAGGGAGAGAAAGACATTTGAGTGAGAGCTAAACAAATAACAAAATGTATGAACAACTTCGGGTGCAGTCTGAAAGGTGTAACATTATAAAAAACAATTATGAAGACAATTATGTTTTGCAAAAACAACAACATATCTGAGTCAGAACCTTCTCACTTAGACCCTCGTTGTGACCAAAGAACATCACTTGAAAGATAATGGTCCTCAAAGCAAAATAAAAATGATTTATAAAGTAAAATAAGGGCTCAGATACAGAGCCAACGACAAACTGTGGCCACTTGCAATAAACAAAGACTGAAAATAGTGCCGTTTTCTAACCATAGGGTGGTTGCTAGGGAACTGGGAGGTATCTTAAATCTTCCTCGGCTCAACCAAAAACCAAAAATTACCATTACCATTTAAGAATTGTATTTTTTATACTGAAAAAGTGCCCAACCACAAAACACAGAAAATATGAGTTCAATTGAACAGAAACGTGAAAATGCACACAGTAAATAACTTTAGTTTCTCTTCATCAACAAACCGACACACTCAAAGACACACACTTACACACACATCAGTACAGGCGTGTACAAGACTATCCTGATTGATTGGTGTTGGTGATAAGTGCAGCATCTGTTCTCCTGCAGGAGTCTTTGACTCTGCTGTTGACATAGTGTCGAAGGCAGATAATTAATATGTACACCATCCATCTCATGTGAACTGTGCCAAACAAATACAAACCGGCCGTCACTTCCGCCGTCTTCATCTGCCCCTCTCTATTTTCCTTACCGGCAGCACGCAAAGCAGAGATAGTGTTACTGTAAGTCGAATTGTTGACTTGCAATACAGGAAATGGCTGATTCAATCTAAAATAAGAAAATCAATGTGTGTTCAATCCAAAAGATGGGAATGGAAAATCAAATCCAGTGGGAAAACTTTTCATCTATTCTCTCAATTTACCAAAGGACCTCTTTGTTTCTAACGAGGCACACATCCACCATACATACATCCACCATCTAAATACATCTAATACCTCAATCCAATTTCCAACCTGTTTTGTCTTGTGTAAGCTTGTAGTAAATATCTTTGCGTTTAAACTTATCATCAGTTGCTAATGATGACAATTATATTTTCAACTTTTTTTCAATTTCTCTGCTGATCCAAACCCTTGTCATTCTCCAGATGTTACAGAAGCTGTAAGTGGTTCAGATTTAAAGCCAGTATTCACCCTTGGAGATCACAAAAGGTGAATAACATACGTCAGTTGATAACTTCACAACTAGCCTGATAATCAGATTGAAGTCCTAAAAACGTTCCCAGAAAAATCCAGAGATTCCAATCCATCCTCACCTCTCCACATAGTAACCCTCCACGGGTGAGGCTCCATCAGCACTGGGGGGCTGCCAGGTCAGGAAGACGTAGTCCTTGTTAACGTCAGACACCTGGACGGCCAGAGGAGAGGCGGGGCCTCCCAGCACCGCCGCTGATGCATCTGCACGAGGAGGACAGACGGTAAGAGGAGAAAAACTGAGGAAGAGACTGTCGATATCTTGCGGAAAGAAGATGAATATGAGTCCAAGGGGACAAAGAGAAAAGTTTGGCAAAGAGTAAAGAGAATCTTAAAAGGGAAAATGGAAACAGAAGATGCAACAACAACAACAGATGATGATAGGAAAATGTCATTTTAGAAATATTTATATATAAGGTATTCTAGCTCATGGCTTCCATACATTATTTGAGAAGTGATGGTTAAGGCCGTAGGATGTATATTAACTTACGTTACTCAATATATTCGAGGCAATCACAACCAGCGGATGTGAAGAGACGGAGAGAAGGCAGAAAAATAAATGAGGAAATTCTGCTAAGCGGATTGAAGGAACCTTTCCTTGAGGCTGCAAATAGATGTTTTTTTTAACAAAAGACTCAAGACAACATCAAGCACATCTAGTTCCTGTTTTAAATTTGCATTGCCCTCCTTTCCTCTTTGTCTCTCATTTGTTGTTTCTCTCCTGTACTGCCCTTTTTGTAATGCAAATATGACAGATGAATGAAGGAGAAAACCCACAAGCAGGAGAGGTCGCTGATTCCCTAATTAGTAACCCTAGTTCTGGTAACTAGGAGAGGGATAGACCATTTAAAAGCAGCTTTGGAGGAATATTCACCTTGCATTAAAGTGTTTGCATACATCTGTATGTTTAGACGAGAATATGTTAATCTTTGATGTATGGGTACTGAGTTCAACAAGTTCATGAATAATTCAGTGCACATTATACTCTGACTGCGGCGGTTAAGGTGCAATACATACAAGAGTAAGCACTGGAATTACATTGAAAGATGCCAAGCCGCCTTGCAGAGCTGCCCAGACACATTTCAAATGTTTGATGAGTCAAGTGGGGGTAGTTTGCATGCGGGAAACAATGCTGGAAAGAAAATAGCAGTCTGTGAAGAATATATAGTTTCATTGAACAAAGTTAACAAGCCCTTTTCAGAGGAACAGCTTGATTGATGGAGCAATTTCCTCCCTAAGAACATTTTCTGACAGGAAATGAAAGTAGCACCAATTTCTGTTTAGTACAAATGGTGTTTTGAGTTGGTTTCAGTCAAAACACAATTTATTCAGCTTGGGACAACAAATGATGACTCCATCCTACAAAAACACAGTTATTTTTGTACGCAAGGGTCTGGAGGTCACTCAAAAGCTTCTGTCAGCTTTTTCAGAATGAGACCATTGGAAAAGCATCTTTGCAGGCTGTTTCGAAACACCATTTAGTGTTTGAATGGTTTCTGATGTAATCTGGTGTGACAGCGATTTACAAGCCTGCCCAGAGCACATATATATAAAAAACATCTTAAAAGGAGTTGTTTAACTTTTTGGGCTGTCTGTAATGACAAGACAACTTAACCCAATGTGTGTGTTTTACACTTTGTTTTCAGCATATATTTCTAAATCAACAATCAACAACATGTCAGATACAACATTGTTTATCATAATGCTATCAAATTACCTTTAAAGGTGACCTATCACGCAAAATGCACTTTTGTACGTCTTTTATACATGAATTATATAGGTATGGTCCTACACTATATTATTCAAATATAGCATGATAGGTCCACTTTAAGAATGCTGGGAGACATACACATTTTACAGAGCGCTATCTTTTTCGCTTTGTTTCCAGTCTTGGTGCAAAGCTACATCAAAGTATTGAGGTCTTCTTATTCAACTCTTTTCCAGAAAGAGGATAAGCATATTTCCCTAAATGTTGAAAAATGTTTCTTTAATGTTGACCGAACCAGTTCTACTTTAACTTACTAGCCTTCTCCACGACTTTTAGCCATTTCACAGTTTTCATGATAGCTGGAAAAAGCTACTCAGAGAGATTGTGTAGAGTTTTTTAAATTTATTTTCCGGGCTTCAAGATTGCGCCTTTACTGTCACGATCCTTACCCTTTTATTGTCAAACACAGTAACTTGACACCAAAGCTACATTATTATTAAAGGACCAAAGAAAAAGCAGTTACTATATAAAGCATGGTCCTCACCTTCGATATAGACGAAAGCACTGTGTTCCTGGATTTCATCACAGGTCCTCAGTTGGATGGTGTAAACACCTTCAAGTTCCTTGTGTGCAGCCTTAAAAGTGATGGAGGCGTTGTCATCAGCTGTTTTAATGTCTACAGTGTTCGACGGATGCAGCTGTATGCCTAAGAAATGACAAACAATTAGCTGAAGACCTTAAGCATGCATTTATATAGTCCAACATCTGCTTCATCTTTATACTCACCATCTCTAAACCATGTGGCATCCTGCAGGGAGGGCAGCAGAGCCGAGGTGAAGGTGCATTGCAGTGTGAAGCTCTCACCCTCTCTCACCCATGTTGGGGGGAAGGTGCTGCCAAACTGGGCTGCATTCTCATATTTCACTATTATATAGGGGTGGAAGAGAGGTGAAAAGCTGTAAAACTGGCAGACAAATCAGTAAGATGGAAGAAGAGTAAAAATGAGGGCTATGAAAGAAAAATGATAAGGAGAGAAGCACTTTTCATCATTATACACACACTCGCTTTCCTCACTGGTGTTTGGCAGAGATAAATATGGATATCGAAAAGTGGGCCCACTCCAGATAGAGCCTTATTGCAGCAAAGAAAACACATATATTCAACACAGTAATCATTTTATGTTGATGCACAGACTTCCTTAGGTCCACTACAAAGGAAAGAAAATTGACGGATAAAGAGTGGAGGAGTCAGGAAGCAGAGGATGTGCAGCAGGTAAGTGGCAGGCAGGAAGGACTGCTGATTCCTGAAGATAAGAAATGAGAGCTCATTCCATCATCTCCAAAGCTCTGTCAAAAAAGCTCTATTACGAATACCAGTTGATGCAGTTTTTCCTTTACTCTGCAAGTTCCTCCATCCTACTTTTCTCTCACTATAGGGGCATTGAGAGAACTGAACAAAGAGTTAATGAACTAAAAAGACCATCTGATGCTGACTTGCACAGCCATACAAGTCAAAGACCCACAGCTTTATTTAAGTGCAAAGAAACCGGGATCCATCCCCTGGAAGAAGACAGCAGAAAAAGAAGCTGAGACTTTTTTTGTTATTCCTTCAGCTGCCATTCTCCTATCACTTGTCAAAGCACTGAAGCAATACAATCTGGAAGTGAGAGAAAGGTGTGCCATGAGGTCTTGTTTCATTGTCAGGGAAACATCTGAGAGACTGGGACAGGTTTCTTATAATGATCTTGTTCTGCTTAGAAGGCTATCACAGGGATGTGCGTAGCTTCATCAAAAAGGCGCTGCATGCTTGCGTCTGTGTTTCCCATCATTCAAACCTTCCTTCAGCACAATGGTGATAATGATAAAGTCACCACAGTGGCGCTTTTGTTTATTGAGTGATTGATGTAGGAAAATATGATCTGCTCCATATGAGATAATCAAGTATCAGTTACATCGAAATGGCAGAATGCAATCTTTCAGCACATTCACGCAGCAAGGAGGCCATTACATGCTGATGAAGCTTCAACAGTGATTGCCACTTCATTCTTGAGCGTGTGGAGAATGTATTTCAATCAATCGCACTCCTGTACATTTGACTTCATCTTCACAAGAACTCTATTAGCAATATAGGAACATCCCTGGATAAGGAATAATGATCTTTAAATGCATTTATCCTGGTAAGATGGACTTTACTTTGGCAGTTTTATCACTTCTTTAAATAATTTAAAAGTAAAATGGACTATATTTTGTGTTAAGTTTGGTAGAGATTTTCTACACATTTTTGCACTATATTTTTTACAACTTCTATCAATCGTTTTATTATGGTCAAGTAAATATGGTAATTCGGGTTGAAACAAACTTTTTAAGAGAGGGAAATGATTGTAATCACTGTGAAAATAAGAATTACTTAGTTAAAGACATCATGGTCACCAATTAAATGACCTTCCTCCCTAAGAGATTTCACAAAATATGATCATGCTTTTCTACTTTTTCATCTGATAGAAAACAGTCATAACTCACATTGCCACAAGAGGTCCTTTATAGGAAGAGAGTTTATTTAGGCTTGTGAACAAGTGACCAATGCTTTTGTTTTCCTGGTAATAAACTCTCTATTTTAGGCCGAATAACAGTATGAGCAGTCAGGAGCAGCTAGCCTGATCCGAGCATATGTGGCTGAAAATATTATGATCCCCACACATGGTGGGACTAATCTAGGCCAAACATAAGATGCTCCACAGCTTGGAGCAAAACATAATAAATCCCCTGCTGTCCCTGACATGAAATATACATGAATGTAATTTGTGGAAGCAACTTTTTCCGCAACTATACTTTCTTGCATGAGCATACACACCCACCCACATCAAAACAAAAACTCCCACAACAAACAAACACAGTCAACTCGCTGCTCCCTTTCCAAGCATCCATATCTTTCTTTATGAGGTGCAGCACGGACAGCAGAGCAGAGTGTCGTGTCACAGTCTTCAAAGCTCACCCAGCACCCTCCCACCCACCCATCCTCGTTTCTTGTGCAGGGAACAACTTCAAAGGGTGGCAGAGAAAATGAAAGGGGACACTTTTCATTAGGCCCTGGCTTGAAACTTACCGGGGGTCTTGGAACTCTCTGAACCAGCCACTGCTCCTTGATATGCTGAATCGCAGGTCGGCAGAGCGGCAGAGCAGGACGGGTTGGAGAAAGGCAGCCAGGGTCAGAGATTGTGACAGAAACAGAGACGTTGTAAAGTGAAAGAGAGAGACACAGCATGACAAACCTAACCTGACAATGGCACATTCATGCAAGTCACATCGAATATTCCCTTTAACCTATTTTTAACAACCTGAAGTAAGATAGTGAAATATAGATGACAAGGAGAAGATATGAAGAGCATCATTAAAGCTTTCACAATCTAATTGATCTACAACATTAGGGAACTTCACTGCATGCCAGGCGCTGAACCCTTTTAAGGCAGGTTGGGTCATTTAAAAGGTGTGAGGAAAAATCATTATTGTGTATATTTCCCAACTCTAATGATGTAGATGTTTTTCCATACAGTATGTCACCACTACACCCACTGTCCTCATTATAATTCATAATGCAAGAGTTGTGCAATGATATCTGTTTTTCTCATCATTATGGTCTGGTGTTGATTTTCATCCAAATATGAAATGCATATAGAAAAACAAGAGTAATGAGGATGGGTTAAAAGTGAGTTTTTCCCTTTGGCCCCCCCCCCCCCCCCCCCAAAAAAAAGAAAATCTGACTTGAGCAATGACAATATTGAATGTATTAGGAAGCTGGAGATATGGATATGTGGTTAAAATGTGGCCCTGGCATAAATGAAATGAATGTCTGCACCCTTGCAAAATAAAGTAAAACAATTGAAATGCTAATATTATAGCCTGACAAATGTTGGTTTTCCAAGGCTGAAACAATATAATAATGCAATTTGAAATATAAAAAATCTGATAACAAAATGTCAGCTGTTTCACATTTCGAACTTAAACCAATAGCTTCAAACATTCCTGATAATAACCTTTGATTATGAGGTTAGAGAGATGTTGCCAAGCTGTGTAATGAGCAGTATATTGTACAATATAAAAATAAACGTGTCAGTTTCTTGTTATATATCGACCGAATATATACTTACAATATTGATATATTTTTCCAATTGATCTGATGGGCTTTATAATGAGGCCTTGGCATGCAGTCAATGCCTCAGGAGCTGCAGTTGTTGAAGGCTAATAAAATAACACCATTTTATGTTTGCACAAATCACAATGAAGAGACGCGCACATTTTGTTACCATAGAACAGAATTTGTAAACTGTTTAGCTGAGGAGAAGAAAGAGACAGATTCTGACACATCTCCTTTCATTATCACTTATTATAGGCAGTGGAATTAAATATAAGGCATCTGGTGTGTGTGAAGTAATGCATTGCATCACATAGAAATGCTATTCACATCACCAGTCATCACCATCTGACTCACATAAAGCTTTTATTGTTATCCATAATATAAAAATCAAGCAGGTATTTCATACAAATACTTTGGTGTAACGATAGGCCATCTGCTATCTTGAAAAGACTATATTCAATATGTCTGCAGAAGGAAAAACGTAACATTCCTTTCTTGTGTTATAGTAGCCTACTACATGGCAAGTGTTTTTCCACCACAAATGAAAATATGCTCACAGATTGAGACCACAACCAAGTCCTTTAACATTGAATAATAATTGTTACAATCAAATCAGAGAAACAGGGCTCAACGAAGTTTAGACTAAAGCACTAACATCAATAATGGAGGTTAATTTCAGATCAGTTGTAGACTTGTAGGCTTATATTAAGGGGTCTTTGACATTGTCTCATGATGATTGTAATCCTATGTTACTCTCCTCATGTAATGTTTGTAGGATTCTCCTTATTTTAGTTTTTTTTACCAGAAAAGGTTTAAACTTGATCATCATCATAAATCCATTAGGCTACTTAATTTGTTCCCCTTCATTTGTACTAGTATCATTTAGCCTCATAGCCATGGATACGTATAAGCTCATAGCCCCTTCAAAACATTAAGATCGTCCGCCATCTTTAAAAACGAAAGGTTGCGTTTAGTTGCCTAGCAACAGCTTAACCACCTGCCAAACTAGGGGGCGTGGCTTCGAAACACAAGCGTGATGCTAAGGCTAGTTTACTAAGCGGCTAATTAAAACATGTTGGCTAGCTAGCTAACTTCCAAAATCTGATACCAATATAGCTACCTTTCTTCTCGAAGGTCAAACACTTACAACAGAAGTTGACGCAAATATGGGAACATTCAGGCCCAAGTGGAGTGCTAATTAATGGAATCAGTGGACATGCTGCCCAATGAAGCTAACGCATCAGCGGCTACTGAAGTTGATGTCGGACAGGTGATGCTACCTTTCCATAGGCCCCCCCAGACTGCACCATGGATATGTTATACTTACAGCATCCATCGGATTGTTTATTCAGAACTTTTAAGCCCTCACTTGAAGTATTGGACAATGTCTGGATGGAATAAAAGCCACTTTCAAGACACATTCTGCATTTGTTTCTGCAGTTTTGATACAACATCCAGGAGCGTCAGAAACAGCTGATGGCCTGTGAGAGACCTTACCTGCAAGATCAGAACGCTTCAACTCCAACACTGGCTGACTTCAACTAATGGTGAGTGAGCTGTTTTCATTTATTTGTTAAAACTGGCATTGGTTGTAACATTACGCAGAGTAAGCTGAATCCCTCTGATTTCGGATTTCCGTCAGCATGTTATCCTCAGTGGTGTTGCATTTTGGATGACAGAGTGAGCAGCTCCACTGTGAGAGGACGTGTGTTTTGCTCTCTGATCTGTGTTGCTGCTGGGCTGTGTTCCGTCATTTGGTTTGTGGCTTGGTGAGAGCTCTTGATCATCTTGCTGTTTGGTTATTCCTTCATGTTCAACAGTCTCTGAGCTTTTCTGTAAACCTTGTGGACCTGCTTTTATCCTGTCACTGTTTGTTTAAATCATATTTAATGCAATGATAAGGTTGTGTAACACATTTAGTTTGACATTAAGTAAAGTGACATCAACTATAACTATATGAAATATGTTTGGTTTGATATTTGTGTATAGGATACTATTATTTATAGATCTATACTTCCATGCAAGTTGCACTATATTATGTTATTCAGGTTATTTTGTTCTAAAAACAATGACCATTATTTATTTATAGAATAAGACTGATAGTCAGCCCATAAGTTACATATCATTCTACAGTTAAATCCTTAGAGTTGTTTATTTAATCCAGTTTTTTTCCATCAACATTTTATCTGATTAGGTAACAATTTAATGAATAGAAAAACAATATTGTAAATGCAACATAATACAATAATTTTGTATTATTCATTATGTATAAAAAGTAAAGCTTGTTTTCTGTATTATGCATGATTGTTTTTCATGCCTATACAACAAAGACACTATTGGGCTGCTTATCATTTTATTTATCTTTGTTAAAGTTAATTATACTGACTAGTGCATGTTTGTCAGGCAATGGTGTGTGTGTGTGCACCAAGTATTGAAAACCTTCATTGTGTAAATCCTGCTGTATTAATTCCCTTGGGACTGGTTATACAGCCAATAGGCGCTTTCACACCGGAGTACGTTTCCCAGGAATAGTCCCGATAGTTCCTGGGATTTTGCGTTCATACCAAAAGATCTGGAACTAGAACTATTTTTTGCGAACCTTTTCACCCCTTTTTAGTCCCTGCTAGAGAGGTGGTACTTTCCTGGGGAGAAAAAGGTTCACATTTCTGATTGGCTGGGCGAATTGCAAACCACGGCCCGTAAAACTCTGAAACGTTTTTGTGAAGCCGCCATTTTATTTGCTCGCATTAGCATTAGCCCAGCGCACCAACGGAGACGGACTAACTTATGGCAACACAAAAGAAAACATGCCGGCGCTTCTGGAGATTTACGGCCCGTCCACTCGGCGGCGTTCGTTGAAGCTTCAACGCTGCTTCCCATTAACTTTGAATGGGGTGACGTCACGCTTTGCCGAACTGCATTGTGGTTCCGTCGCGGCGCTTTGCCTCCGTTGCTCGCTTCGAAAGTTGAGAAAAGTTCAACTTTTCAAGCTTCGACAGAAGCGTCAGCCAATCAAATCATATGCTTGTGTCTCCGGGGCGGGAGATTGATGTGATTGGTTGTTGGTCGAGCTTCAGACACGCCCGCCGGCAAGCTTCAACGCAAACTGCCGTGTGGACGCTGCGTTACTCGGAAGGCTTCAGTAGAAGCCAGTCCCCAACTCCGGGGACTTCCGGCCGGGGACTTCGGGTGGCAGTATACGCCAGTAAACCCAAAGCAGAAGAAGAAGAAGAAGTGACGTCAGCAGCTCCCTCAGGGACTTATTCAGGTGTGAACGCGATTTACTACTGTAGATAGTTCCAGGAAATAAAAGTTCAGAGGAAAAGTTCCGGGAACTATTCCTGGGGAAAGTACGATTTTTAAGCTTCTTTGATGATTTATTCAACTGATATCCCCTCTCAGTGTTTCAGTAACCCATAACCATTGTATAGCCTGTCTGGATAACTCTTGTGTTTCACTCATTGAATTGTATCCCTATCTTTGTACCAGCCAAAAGGGTTTTCCAGCAGGGTGGAGCTGATACGAAATCTGAAACTACTCACAGTTCACAATAAGTGTTCCAAATGTCATCGCTTCCCCCAGGGGACTCTTGGCCACCACTTTATACTTTCCAGCATCATCAGGAGAGCACCTAAGGATTTAGACATGTATTTAACAGCAAAAACTGCAATAAAAGTGTATCTGCAGTGTTACAAATCTGTGCTTGTGTTGCACTTGTGGCATACTTAACTCTGTTGTGATGGCGGTTAAATGAATCCCGCAAAGACAACATAAAGAAAATAGGATGCAGTGCCTTAAGACCAAATCACAAACTAATTGACTATCTTCATTCTTTGAAATCAGGTTATGGAGCAGACTTACACCAGCATTAAATTCTCAGTTTGACAGCCAAGTTTTATCTCATAACACCACCATTTCCTAACCTTACCCATACGTTTCTTGAATTATTAATTTAATCTTAAATTAATTATTTGGAGAGGTCACGCAAGCCACACATGCCCCTTACTCACCCATGCTTCATACTCATTCTACAGCTTTCTGCACAGACATTTTCATCCTTAATTAGCAATTTGAGGCAGTGACCTACCTTCTGATCTCCAGTGAGTTTACACCAAATTTTTGCTGAAGACTGTAGTTCCATGGTTGGTCAGACATCCTCAGTGGCCAACCATCCTTAAACCTGAGGTAGGAAGTTAGAAATAGCTTAGAAATAGCTAAGAGAGTGTATTATTTTTGAATATCAAAGGAGTAGTTAACAATGGGCTTTGTTAAGATAGTTTCTGATCTTACCAAATGATTAGTTATGGACATCTTTCACGAATCAAATGTGAGTTTGCTGAGTCTATGGCTGAAGTCGAATAGTCCATTTAGCTTAGGAACCTTCCTAACGGAGTGAAATGACCCGGAAGTACGTCAGTGGCAGCCATGAAAAGTACCGTTTGAATTCTCTGGATGATAGGAAAGGAGGTTTCAAACTTTCTTTATAAGCTCCTTTAGCTTAGGAACCACTGGACCTCCCTTTACGAAAGGAAAGGAGAAAATGCTCCCCCACAATGCCTTGCAGCCGCAGCATTTGCCATCACACAACATTCGGCCGTTCACGGAAACAACCGATTATGACAGAGAAATGATATCATGAAAGTTACGGTGCTTATTAAGCTTTTTAAAACGTATGTGGTAAGTTGCCAAAGTGCTTTGTTTTGAAGGTTCATCAGTATTATAATCAAAAAGAGAAATATGAACGTTAATTTTTACTGAAATGATCAAATAAAGTCAACATTTCACAGTGTTTACTGAGCTGTGTGGGGTTTGTTCAACTTTTAAAAGATGTTTGAATGGTGATATACACAGTGATAGATGTTAAGGACTAATGTTTATAATAAATACATTTGTATTGATTTTAAGATCTTTTCATACAATAATACGTATTGGGATCATTTGTATTAATGTAGACCGGAGGGAGAGGGTGACGAGCTTTCATTTTTTATTCCAATTCCAACTTTGGTCATGAAGAATATGTTTCTCTGTTGTCCACGTTCATAAAGCAACAGCATCAGAGCATGGTGCAGAGTCTCTAGATGAGTTTACAGTAGTCCCTCGTTCTTATTAAACATCCATGTTGTAGTCCGCTGTATAGAAAACTGTAGTTTCCATAGTTTCCCCACAGCAGCAGATGCACATTTATGACGTCCGCTGGCACATCATAAACACGTCGGATAGTGAAAGTGCAGTCGGATTCTCTAAAGTACCGCAGTCTCTTCTCCTAAGTCCTTTTGAATTCTCCTATCCACTATCCCTTAACCCCGTGACGTTTCACACAGAGGTCAACGAATAGACGATAGGGATAGACGTTAGGAGCTGATTTTTGGACTATTCGACTGCAACCTATAACAGCCAGAGGGGCCCTTTGATCTCTAATTCTGTCTTGTGCGGGGCAGCCTTTTGCAGCTCATTGGGCTTGATAGGTCCCATATGGGATGGTTAAGCCCACGAGCGTCAGGTTATCTACATCTCAGCTTAGATTCATGAATACTTGGCAGGCACGCTCAGTCTATTCATCAACTAGTCTCACAGCAGCTCGAGTATCAAGTTCGACAGTTTGGCTCGTTGCCTGAATTAACACAGGTGATTTCATATTAATGCAGAGGGTGATATTCAGGGTTCAGAATTGTAGTGTCATGACTTTGAATTATGCAAGCAACTCATAGACTTTGAGTTTGACACTTTATATGGATAACTTGCAGGTGTTTAACCTAAGCTTTTCCATCAATAGTCAAAAACCCAAATATATTACATTTGCAATGATATCAAGCAACACCAAATGGTTACAATGAAGAAGTGAGTAATTACTGGTTAGCTATTGAATTAGTTGTAATTAATTTTTAGTTGATTTACTGATCTAATACAGAGTTAAAGTAAGAAGTCCTATACATTTTTTTAGTTGTTCCCTGAAAGCTATTACTTTCGTCCATGTCACTTTTTCTGCTCTAACCGTATCTAACCAAGCGTGAAACTAAATTATAATGACCCGAGCAGTAGCCTTTAATATAAACTGTTGGGAAAGGAAATCACCATAGGCCAATAGAGGCCAACATAATATAGCCCAGTACAGCAGCAGAGACAGAAGTTCTTACCAGGTGACCTTTGGGGGCGGGCAGCCCTGGACGATACAGGACAGGGTGACGGTCATGCCCTCCCACACAGTGTGGGCCCTCAGGGGGACCGCAAAGTCTGGGGCCCTCTGGCGCAGACGCTCCAGGTACCTCAAGTGGGCAGACGCCTTGTTTTGTGCCTGGAGCCCAGATAGATACAAAAAATATATAAAAAAATAGAAGATTTTGCAGATGAGAGAAACATAATGTGCTGCTACTCTAAAGTAAACTTTATTTTCCAAAGCCAACATTCAAATGCCTAGCAACTTATTAAAATGGACTGAGAAAAACACTAACATAAAAAGTAACTTTTTGCATAATGTGAAGCTGGAGAAAAAACAACTCGTAAACAAGAAGTGAAAATTGCATATATTTATCAACCGACCACTAACCAAATATTATATTGTTTATCTGTGATACATCAAAGTTGAATAAACTAGGTCACTACTAGATTCAACCACTCTCCACTCTGTAGCCTGTCTTAAAGAAATGGAGACTGTTTGTATGTTCATAGGCAAAGTCTAAATACATATTCCTCTTTAGTAATAGGAAATGAAACCTGAACCATGTTCATTTAAGCGTATTCTTCCTCATTAGTTTAATAACACATTTTAGATCACGTGGGACAAATCAGGCTCAAGAATCAGACTGAACCAATGTTAATTAACTCAGCTAATACTCTTCTCCACTCAATGTTATATAGCCCAATATCACAAATGTTACATTTGTCTCAGTGGACTTCACAGTTTGTACAGAATATCAGTATGACAATACGACACCCTCTGTCCTTAGACCCTCACATCGTACAAGGAAAAACTTCCAGAGAAAACCCACAGTTTAAAGTGGAACACGGGAGAAACCTCAGGGAGAGCAACAGAGGAGGGAACCCTCTCCCAGGATGGACAGACGTGCAATAGATGCCGTGTGTAAATCGAAAAGATAATACATTTACAACATAGGTAGTCCAAATGTTTGGAAATGCATGTGTCTATAATGCAGTGAAACCAAACAATGCTTATTAATTGAGCAGGTTTAATAACATGATGAATAGGTAATATGGTGTTGACAAAGCTAAGTACAAAGCAGTCCTTGTTACAGGTTATTCCTGAGACCAACACTCGACTTTTACCTGCTTGCGAAGTGCCATGGTGTCAACGCGTTTGCGTAACACTCGCTGGTTCCTGATCACATCCAGCTCCACCTTCTCAGCCTCGTTCCCAAACATGGTCCACTCATCTCTCCGATACCCCTTATTAGCAGCCAGAGTTTCCTTCAGGATTTCCCTGGTGGAACACGGGACAATATATATTCAGGACTATTTATTTTCTGTTTAGTGCAAGCAGAACTCATAGATTGTTCCAGACTTGATGCTAACACAACAAAATTCAAACTACAAATTCAGTTTGGTGGACATTTTTATTTTCAGGTGCACAACATGTTACGCCAAATCACAAAATTACATGAAGTAATTAGCTTCAGTTCAAAATAACGCTGTCCAAATAATTCACACCTCCATTAGACGAGGTGACAAGAGTGGAGACAGCAATTCAGACAAATTATTGAACAAGGTTTAAAAGAACCTGGATCGACCTCTGAGAAAAACAAAACAGAAATTAAACATTGATTTATTTTGTCATGGAAACCTTTTTTCCCCCGTCTCAGTCCATTTGCAGACAAATGCTAGTTTTATGATATTTGGCAGTCTGTATTAGAAGGCTCAGTGATGAGGATGGGGGTTGTTTGCTGCTCCATTTAAGCCTATGTGTCATTTCATATGAGCACCATCCTCACACACGTCTCAAAGTTGGAAAGTTAGAGTGGAATATGAAGCCCTGCTGCCACTGCTGATTCACATCACTGTGAAGAGGCGTGTGGCTGGTACTCTAAAAGTGATGTGTGCCTCTCCAGGATTCCCTCAGGTGTGGACAGTTAACATTTCTGCTGTGTCGCCACATGTGTCACATCCTTGACATTCTCTTTCATCAAGTTGGTGACATGATGATAGTCTATTCACACAGTAGAAACTAAGGTAGTCATCCTTTGCATTGATAGCAAGGTGGCACATTATGTAGGGCATTTGTCATAACTCTGGACTGTGGTTTAAGGCGTGATTTTGATTTACGTCTTAGTTATATTGGGATTAGGCAACACAGCTCTACTGCTGTGCTCTGAGCTGAATGAGAAGGCTGTCAAATAGAAGCAGAAGGTAGTCTATAATATACATGTGTGTTGTATGTTGTAGCTGTGAATATATATCCATATGTACATGGCATCGCACATTCTCTGGTGTACACGCAACAGTTTATCCATATGCATGAAGTGTATGCGCACTCAACACACACAATTATGAATTTGGTCTGCCTTTTTTAAATGCAGCGTTTTAATACTCCTTGCTCTCTCTTAGCCTGAGGGGTGCGTATCCCAAAGCATCTTTTGGTTGACATTCCCCAGGGCTTAATTATTTGAATGTACTTCACACACACATTGCCACAACAAACGGAGAGAGAGAATCTTAAATATTCACACACTCTTGAGCTTCGAGGGCCACTAGAGCATGAATGGCCCTACAAATGCTTGCAGTAATTCAACGGTGCACAAAGGGCATGAATAAATATGCAAATGAATATGTCCATGCATGCTTAGATGCATATGCAGACAAGTGCTAGCCCACACACACTCACACTCTCGGGGGCTCAGAAACATGATTTTGACTTTTTCTGCCACAGGCTCATTTAGTAAAGTGTGTGCCTGTCAGTATTTTTAATCTCTGTGGGCTCAGAGATTTTAAGCCTTGGGGGAATGAACTGCTGGAACACATCAAGTCAGTGGGTATGAGAGGGTTTTATGGTTTAATTATTGCTCCAAATGGAAATTGTAATATTGCGTATTGGTGCGAACAACAGCAAAACATCTCCTACCAATAGTCACGCATGAGTCAGCTGCTTAATTTACATGTTACCCCCTTACCTCAAGGAGATGATAGAAGAGAAACCCTTATGTGAGTCGTATAGTAATGTGCGATTGGAGCCCCACTTGCCAACACAGAAAAATCTAGCGCATTCATTTCCACACAAATCAAAACAAAATGTCATGCTCCACCATCTTCCAACACTCAGGCCTTTCCAGTGTGCCAATCCGCGGGAGCTTCTTCCTTCCGTCTTTCCGCTCTTATCCTGGGAGGACTCAATCATGTTGAGCATTACTACATCTCCAGCCTCCGGTCTAAAATATCCATCCACACAATGTTTGTCTCCGAGTGGGATAAGATTTGTGAAGAAGTGATGGAGAAATTGCACTTCATAGGTAATCGTCCTTGTTATAGTTAAAGAGGTAGATGGTGGACATATCTGAAGGTGACACAAGTGGAATGATGAGATGGAGGGTTGTGGCGTTAGCATGGAAGATGGCACCTAATAAGATGCAGAATTGGCAGGTCCACTTCGCCACAGCTGAGGATCATCACTGTCACATGTGTTTGTGTCTTTCAAGAGGATTGCTCCCTCAATAACTTCCTGCCTTCTCCCTCCTTGGCAACTTCTTCTCCTTTAATACATTGTGACCTCTGTCTGGCCCTCTATTTACTCTTGCCAGCCAAAGCATCATTTTAAGGCTTAAAGAAAAATATATCTTTTTTTTTTGGCCTAGATGACACAGTCTTCATCAGAGATGTCAAATCTCTTTTGAGAGTTTAATCTATTTCCGAACGGATTAGAGAACAGGAAAGAGGCTACCATTAAGCCCCCAAATGTCAAGGTGCTGCTGAGTGCCAACACGGATAGACTACCTGACCCAGACAGGACAAGGTGCTCCTAGAAAAAGGATTTTGGTAAATCAAATCGTGTCACAGGAGGCGCAAATCCCCTCATTTCCTGTTCTCAGTGACCTAAACCTCACTTTTCTGGGACTTATTTTTAGATATATGAAATCCCCCCCATGACAACTGAGTGGTAATCCTGTCCTCACAACATGATCATAAGAAACCCTAAACAAATTAAAGATGGCTAATACGAGTTGTCAACAAAATCCTCTCAGATTCTGGTTCACTAATAAATTAAAGACTTTCTGTAGTTGGCAGCAAATTAAGTCCAGCTTCGAGCCACATGCAGATTTGATTGGCTCATTTTTCAGCCGGCCTGTTACCTCTGTGGGTAAAAACATCTGATTTATATTTCCAATATTATATTATTTATTATTATTTTGAGAGTTCAATCGAGTTGACTGTTTTAGCAATTTAATCCTGGGGCTGCATTTTACATATGTCATTAGTGAACTACTTTCTTGATACATTTTTTATACAATTGGTTTTAAAGTAAAACTACAGTCAATAATGTCTTCAAACTACCTTTTCATTCTCTGGCCAACACAAAAAAGATATATTTGTCCATGCATAATAATCTTTTATCTAATCGGATGTGTGGCTCTTTTCTCTTTTCCATTAAAGAAAATACAAAAGCTCCTTCAGTAGGACTCAATGGTTATGGCTTATTGGCTTCAAGACACCCGTGAGACAGCTGAGACGTCCCCAGCTGGCCTTTCACAGACGGGGATGAGTGAAGAAATGCTTCTGATTCCAACTGTTTATCAAGACTCTCTGAAGGCAAAGGAACGCATGTGCTGTCAATGGCTTGCAGGGCAAAGCACCAGTGAAATCTGACCCACTCCACTTTCTCAAGTAAAGTGGAGCGAGAGGATGTGGTGTTGACGGATGGAGAGGCAGAATTATATTACACATCATCCAGGAAGGAAGTCCTCTTGAGAAAAGTGGAGCCATGCTTAAAGTCCTTTATGTTCAGCATAACAAAATGAGACTCATCCGCAGTTGTCGCCCATTGTGCGCCCACAACAGATTACAAACTAAAATGAGGAATACAATT
>CALSBZ010000825.1:856183-889612 GCA_943591055.1 Gobionotothen gibberifrons | reverse complement strand
GTTAAGGGCTACATATGAGTCATGATAAACATTATGTTTTTCATTGTTGTAACGTTACAGGTGAAACTCCTCAAGCCCATACCAAAAAGTACTGATTACACTTCTTCTTTTTAGTCAGAAAATACTGAAACGGTTTTGTCCCAAAGGTAAGGGACTGAGCACCTCAATTTGACTCCTTTGTTTACTTCCTTAAAGCCCCTGTCACACTGTCCCGAAATTGACACCCGATGGACACACGATAAAGGAAATGTTCAAATTCGGCTCTGATCGTAACAGCATCGGGCCATTCGTGAGGGCATCTTAAGCCATCGTATGACCGCCGGTGGAGTTTCTCAGGCTCCGGCAGCAACTTCGTGAGCGGCAACTTCGTAAGGCACTCGAGAGGGCATCTTGTCAAATCGTGAGGGCATCTTGTCAAATCGTGAGGGCATCTTGTTATCATCGGTGCCATCGGGCATTCGCCCTCACTCTGATCGGGGCGAATGCCCGATGGCACCGATGAGAACAAGATGCCCTCACGATGCCCTTACGAAGGGCAACATTGACACACGAATTCAAAACGAAAATGAACCTTCGCAAGGTCCTTCGGCAATTTTTCGGCAATTTTCCGGCATGCCAAAGATTTTGCCACCGCTCACGAAGTTGCTGCCGAAGCCTGAAAAACTCCGCTGCTCACCTGCAGCTCCTCCCGCTGTGATGCAGCGGTGAACCGAGCAAAACACACACTTCAAGTCAGATCATCGCCCTTAGCTATTTTAATTACCTCTCAAACTACCTAAACTAGTTATAAATATGTTTATTTTTACTGTCGGCCGTGTCACTCATTACTGGATCAGCTGCATGAGACAGACACTGACGCTGTCAGAAGAGAGGGAGGAAAAAGAGAGGCTCCGTGTATTTTATATATAGTCGTTATTCATTTGTTTTTAAAGCTCAATAAATAACAAAGAAGACCTTTGACCGGCACTGATGTTGCTACGATCAGAGCCGAATTTGAACATTTCCTTTATCGTGTGTCCATCGGGTTGTTTTATTGCACAACAAAATCATGTAAACATATTATGTAAATAATCCAATTTGTGTTCTGTGAAACTGAAAAGGATATAATATATTATTTTGAAGGGGAGTTGACAGGATGTTGTTGTTGCTATGGAAACAACACTACGGAGAAAACTTAATATCTTCTACATATAAAGACGGATAAAGTAAAGAACAAAGTCTGAAAATATCAGTACAGTATCATAGTACTTTAACATAATTGTTTTTGTAACTTTCGTTGCAGTTGTATGTCTTAAATGTAATGTAAATGTTGCTTTCGTGTGTGGTTCGGGGCCATCTTCGTGCGAAGTTCACAAATCCATATTCGTGTGTCCATCGGGTGTCAATTTCGGGACAGTGTGACAGGGGCTTAACAAAGTGACATCACTAAAACCTTTGCTTCTTTTGGCTGGTGCTCCAGACCATAGTACGTGATACGCTAAGGGGCGTGACATCTCTAAGTCATTGACCAATCACAACAGAACCAGCTAGCTAAATCAGAGCAGACTGGGCTCTGGTTTCAGACGGAGGGTGACAAAAATAAAGACCTTTTAATTTGAAAACCTCTGCCACTACTGAAGTCATGACAGGCATGTTTGTACCTGGAGGTGAAGGTCTTCTTCTGGATCTGGGAGGACAGTTGCATGCTCTGAGACATCTTGGACGACTGCTCCTCCTGCTCACGCTGCATCACCGTCCTGGTTTCCATAGTAACCCCCCAAATGGCACCTGTGGAGGTATAGGGGAGGCTAGGAGTGAGGATGCAGAGGTGTGTGGGAGGCAACTGGACTAAAGGAGCTGTAGCCACCTCAAAGCTAAATGAATGTTCACTTTAAACTGTAGACACTGCAGCCTTGGCTCGAGACATACATATTGTGATTTGTATTCAAATGACATTTACAGTTTACATTTACAGTATGTGATAGAGTAAAGAGTATTCACGTTGTGGTGGTGCAGGATTGTGAATAGGTCTCTAGCTTCATCCATAAGAAATTGTAATCAAACCCAAGGGGTGTGAAAAACTGCCATTTATCAAGCCAATATTTTGGCCTTATCAAAAGGTGGCAGTCTTATGATTTCTTGATGTATCTGGGGAATAGCAAACCAACGACATAGCAGGGTGTTGCTCATGACATAATGTTTCTGAATCAATATGTGCTGCAATTACAACCTGCATCAAAAGAATCATTCATCAAACGTCAACACCCCCCTGACTTTCATTTGGATCATCAAACACACACCCACCATAAGTGTGTTTCGATTTAAAATGTCTTTTAATTCACTTTGGAGAGGGACATTATCTGAAATTCAATACTCAGAGGCAGCCTTTAGATATGCAGCTATTGTTGAAAACACTGAACTTTGGAAATAACAAGGGCAGCAACCTATAGCTATTTTCATTATTGATTTTCTTCTGCAGCTTATCGCCTAGATTTATTTCTTTATTTATGTTTTGGCTGATAAAATGTCAAAAACTAATGGAAAATGTAGTCACATGTTTCTGCACAAGCCTTGTGTTTGTCTTTCAAGGCTTGTGCATTACAAGAGACTGTAGAAAATAGCAAACCATTTTAGTCTTTTTGAAATTCAATGATTTATCATCTCAACTTTAAAAACAACTCATCTTTTTATATGGTTTATTGCAAACAGAGAAGTTTAATGACCAGAACAAAAACCAAAAAATCCTGTAAACGTTTTGAAAGGAGTAGAGTATGGTTTGTGGAATAAAAGTCGTGTTTTATTCCCACGTTACATGAATCAAACCTTTTGCGGGCTGCTGAGCCACTAATAATTCATCAGCTGAGGTCCGCCATGCGGCTGCCCTCTCACTGCCCGTCATTAATCACGTGGCGGCTCTGGGGAAGTGAGCGCAGAACGCCCAACAAACAGAATCAGGTCGCTGCTGAATGATAGCTTCATTCACCCACTCCCACTAGCACCTGTGTTATTGCTACACACAAGAATAATGTGCTATTTCTTCTCATTTCCCTCAATTGCTTCTCTAAAAAAAACGAAGCGAGCTAGCTCACAGGCTAAAAGGCTAACGTGCCAGCTGATTCCCCTGTTGCTTATTCTTGTGGTTCACTGTGTAGTGCAAGGAGAGATGTTTGTTTGAACACTTTTAATAGAAGGTCGACCTCTGGCACATTAAAATTGATCAGTCTCCATGTGTAGGCCTGGATCTCGGGCCCCCGGAGAGAGCAAAAGCAAAGCAGTGCTCTTTTCCACACATGGTGCAGCTTTCAGTCTCTGGAGGGAATTGAGTTTCCAGGTCTCTGATAATAATATAAAAAACTGTATCAACAGAGGGGGAAAATGATTTACTATTATACACTCTGAAGAGGAAGGCGTCGTGTGAACATGATAGGAGCGTTATATGCCACCCCTAGAGAGTTAATTAAAAGCTACATCCACTACGGCCATCAAAAGACGAGACCATTAAGAAGAACAGGTAGCTGGAGAAACAATCAAAGATTCAGAAGAAACTGTTGGAGCCAATTTGCTTTGGGTTGTGCACGGGGTTTGTCTGTGTGTGTGTGTGTGTGTGTGTGAACGCGTCATTATCCAATCTGCGCACCTGGGAGCACGGGAGGTAATTAAGCTATATATGTGGGCACAGGTGATCAGTTGGGATGAGAGGTTAGAGAGGAAGCCACACGTTTTTCAACCGTGTTGACCGTGATTGTTTGTGTCTGTTGGTAATTAAATCAATGTTGTAATGGCATAATTTAGCTTAAATGTTGATTTTATTGAAAAAACAGAAGTATTCACGCAAAATGTATGTTAAGCTTTTATTTTGAAATGACTTCCGCCAGAATCAGGAATACAAGTTTATTTTGAAAATCTATTCCGGAAGTTATCTCTGAAATACTGACGGAAGCTTGAACTCAATGTTAAACCGAACGTAAACAATACCAGCCGTTGTGATAAGATAAAAAGTGATGCAGGCGAGTGTGTAGAGAAAAGGCGTTTAGTCATGTGTTGAATGTGCAATGCAAAGATCCTCTGTTTAATGTGACGTCAGGCATTGAAGAGCCAAGCGGAAGTGACCAGCTGAAAACAGAGGGGGAGTCTACCTGAGTTATAAAAAGACGAGAGAAGTTCTGCTCGGCCTTTCTTTCATCCCCAACTCCCGGAGGAGTCGCAGCTGCAGTTGCGTTCCTCCTCTTTCAACTCCCGATCCTGCTTGTGACATTACCGCGCCACATTTGAATTAAAGTACCATTTGAAACTTAAGACAGAGACTCCATTGGTCTCATTTATCCTAAACTTCTCTTCTGGACTCAAGAATAACGGACAAATCAATATGTCTGAGCGTGTGCGTGATAGTTATGTTTTAACCAATATTTTAGATAGGCCTACGTGAGTCGTAAAAGAACATTTTTAACCTTGGAGAAAGAAATAAAGTATTACAAATTACGTCATGGTGGACCTCATCCTTCACCACAACACGCGTTGGGAACTCTGACTGCTAACCTCCATGAGTGGCCGTTTTTGATGAGCGATCGCCGCTACAGAAACTATAATGAATAAAATGCCTTCTGACAATACAAAGAAAAAGGGAATAATTAACAGCACGATGCAGATGTACTGGAGGCACAGTGTATGCATTATCCTCACTTTTAACGTTGTGGTTTTATATTTTATAGCGCATTACTTTAATGTGTCGGTACAGAAGTCTATCTAAACACATGAAAGGCAGAAACATCTGAGTGCCATTTGTGCTAGATCGAGATGAAGGCTGAGAAAAGGAAATCCCACTCACGCTTTCTTTAAAGAGACAGGTGAAGTCCTCTGGGTGCAAATCTGTAGGACGGATATATCCCACTTCCTTTTCTGTGTGCCTGTCTGTCTCTCTCCTTGAAGATCCTCTTCAGTCGTGCTGTCTCACCTCTGAGGATGCACTGTCTGTCTACCTCACTCTCTCCTGTCTCTGCCTCTCCCGATGAAGCGCCGAGGGTGACCCTGAACACAAAGTGTCCTTCAGTGCCAAGAATGCCGACAACACAATGCTCTCTCGTTCTTAACTTGGTAAATATAGACCAATGACACCCCCCAACCCCCCTAACGCCCCCCCTGCACACATGACTTTACAACACAGTCAATCCTAACAAAACCACCACAGGCACATAAACACAGATCATTAGCGTCCCCCAGATCGATTTACAGACGGCCCCCAGGACAAGCGGTTTGGAGATGACACCACAGCTCCCTTTACAATAAGAGAGGCTGGAAAGAATGACCTGAATAGCTGGAAGATACAGCTGGAACAGCCTCAGGAGAACAACTGGTGGAGGAACGTCGAATGTCTGCTCAATAAATGTCACTTAAAGAAATATATATATTTGTCTCGGCTCTGGCAGCACTATCCCACCTGGGTACAAAGAATACGAAATGAAAGGCTTGGAAATGTCAAGCAGGTGGAGAGAGGAGAGAGAGGGCTGTGGAGAGAGAGGGAGAAGGAAAGAGAGACATGGAAACATAGAAGAAGGAACAAGATGTGGGCTTCATGCGCCACCGAGCAACTTAAATGAACTGCATCCTGCCTCGAACACTATCCAGCTATCTATAAATCCTTATATAATAATATACAACAATCTACTTCTGTCTTTATGGCTTTATCTCCACTGCTCTATCACTTATCATTTCTCTCCTGTGTCGCTCAAATCTGTCTGCCATTTTCTTTGACATACACATATTTTAGATGTTTGTTCTTATTTGTTTCAACTTCATTTATGGGAGGATTGTCTGGTCTTCTGGTCCAGAATAAAATATGTCAATGATTGTTGCATGGGTTGTGTCGATTTTGAGACTAAAACCCTCTTGCTTTGGTTATCCTCAGTCTTTTCAATGCATACCATCAATGGGTTCAAATTGGATTTGTCACTTTCTAACCAAACTGACATTTCCATCCGCCCTAGCTGTCTACTTAGCGTGTATTGCTGAGCAACAAATGCAGGCAGGATAATATAAAAGGCTATATTTACACAGCATACTGTGTACTGTGCAGCTTAATTACAGTGCCTGGGCTGAAGGTGTTTCTCGGTGCACCGTCGAGGTATCCTTAGTTGTTGTTGTTGTTCTAGATTTGACTTGAACTTTAAATTGCACTTTTGCCCCCTTTCTTTTTGTATTCTCTTCTTTCTTGCATCTCCTTTTACTGTGATCTTTGAACAGTTCCTGGAACTTGTCCACTGATCTGTCTCATTAAACAGCACACAAACAAACAGTTTGTTAGAACTGAAGTTGAAGATATCCGCAGTGCTTCTAGAAAGTTTTCTTTAACTTGCTCTGCAAACAAAACTTTGTGGAGTTATTATAAACACCTGTGTTGTTCTGGCTGTATGATGTATAACGTTTTTTTTTCTTTCTTATTCTTATACAATACTAATACTTTGAAGGAAGCCCACACAATTATAATGTTGTCATGGTTGTATGGGTTTGTTTGTATATTGACGGGGGCTTCGCATAGCATTGTATGGAGGGATGGGAGAGTTATTTTTAAGCTTTTCGAGGCCACACCTGCCTCTGAAACATCAGTACACAATACAAGCTACGGCTGCCAGGCCTTCTCTTCTCATCATACATCGCCAGTGACTGCCGGACTAAGAATAGCAACAGGGACAAAGCAGCTGAGGGCGACCCTTTTATTAGTTGCTTATCTTTTATAAGACTCCCCGGCTTCCAGGTCCATCAGGAACATCTCATGTCAGTGTTGTCTTCTGTTTCTGTGTTAAGTGGAGACACCGCTGTGTTTTATTAAAGCTCTGAGACGATGGGACATTTTAACACTTTCACTGAGAAGTCTCTGAAGTACTGCCTAGAAACTCAACCAGTGCAAATGGGCCGGATTTATTTAAACCACTTAAGCAAATTGTTTTAGTTGCACCTTCCCAGAGCACCTAAAGCACAACATCCTTAATTAAATTGTACCAGGTGAAGCATGTATGGCAAGCCAACAAGGAATATTTGCAGCACACACAAAGACTAAACATGTTTTTATTCATCTTTAATGCTTATTCACAATTTATGCTCCGTGCTTTTACTTAAATAAATTATGAATAAAAGCACAGAGTCAGAGGGAATGTGTGGCAAACATGTATTCCCTGTTGGATGTTCTTGCATTTTATCTGCAGCTCACTCTGTGATATCTTATCCTTAATGTATGGGCCGCTGTGGAGAGAACACTGTCTTATGCTGGTTGTATTTGATGCCTTGTTCACGTCACTTTACAGGAAACTACAAAAAGGAAGTGGAGGATGGTGGAAAAGCTCTAAGGGATTGACATAAAGCTTGTTGGAGAGCCCACATCTCACATATTTTATTTATGGCTTTTAAAAACCAACCACAAAAGGCCTGTAAAGCAACTTTGTATGGAGCTGATAGTATTACTCGTAATGTAATTTAGATTTGTATTGCCTTCAACTGCTGACATCTAGCCTATTAGTATAATGCAGTCTTTGCTGGGAAATGTGTCTATTTACAAAAAGTTGTAGTATAAAGTCTGAACTCTCATAGCAAAGACAATCCCTAGTGTTCATTTGATTTTCCTTGTCAGTTTGCAGCTCATGTTTACAGTAAATATGGCATGACATGAGCCAAAGGCCAGGGTATGAAGGGATATTCTTTGTTCATTTTGATAATAATTTGTGTAACATTATACATTTTCTTAATACATTTCAATTTGTTGTACCTTTTTAGGAACCTAGTACATGGGTGTTTCTCAATCGCGAGTACGCTTGCTTGGTAGCACATGTCTTCCGAGTCACTTGCTTCAGAAGCGAGGCAACAATACCTCCTGGCATTCGGAAAACAAAGAGTGGAACAGGCGAGCAAGTGTGCAGGTGTGCGTCATATGAGAGGCCCCGCCTTACATTTTCCGCCATAGATTTGGGGAAATTGGTCCGTGCGCAAAGCATTGTGGGGATTTTAAGGCCGTTTCTCAATCGTGAGGATTTTGGCTTCCAAGCCAATATTTCAAGGATGCTACGTCATTGAGTGCCGCCGAAGGACTGTTCCAATGTCCAGCATACTTGGAATTCCACCGAGGCCGCGTCCTTGGTTTGGGGGAAATTTCGAGACTGCACATGGGTAGACTTCACGTCCTTAAAATCCCCACAATGCTTTGCGCACGGACCAATTGCGGAGAATGGCTGAACCGACGCAGCACACATTTAAATGTAAGTATGTAGTGGCGTAGAACATGTGTTGGTAAATATGTTACTTTGTTACATTTGTTTGTTATCAGCAAAAATGTGTTCCGTGAAAGTAAAGCAAGTTCATAATTAGATAGACATCGTGAGGTATTTATTTTCGGTACGTTAGAGGGAGTGGCACACTTGTTAGCCTGTTCCATTCTTCTTCGATTTCCGAAGCCGTGGCTTGGAAGCTCGCGACTACCAAGCCAGCATCCTCACGATTGAGAAACGGCCTAAGACCGTGGAGTCTACACATGTGCAGCCTCGAAATTTCTCCTAACGAAGTACGCCGGGCTCCGTAGATTTCCAAGTGTGCTGGAGATTGGAACAGTCCTTCGGCGGCACTCGATGACGTAGTATGCTTGAAACAGTGGCTCTGGAGCAGCTTTACTCGCGATTGAGAAACACCCCATGTCTTATATTTTCCCGACATGTTGCATTCTTTATGTGCGTAATAAATGTTTGTGTCACAGTCTGCTCCATCATTCACCAGTAGTTTTCCGTTCACCTGTCTCACCTGTAGCCACACCCTGTATCTCTCTCACTCTGTTTCACCCATTAGGCCATTTAGTATTTAGGCTCACTTCACTTTCACATCAGGGCCAGATCGTTCTGTCACAGTTGAACGGAAGACCAAAGTGCAACACACGGAAAACCAGGGATCGTTGATAACCAGCTTTATTGTAAGCAAAAGACTGGTTGTATACAACACGGCAGATAGAAGGCAAGATGGGAGTCGCAGGTACCAACCGGTCAGGGAGCAGGCAAGGCAGAATAATCCGAGTTCAGGCAGGGTCAGGAAACAGACGAGACAGGATGGTCTGGGACAGGCAGGGTCGAAACCGGGAGAGCAATCTGGAGGTAATACGGGAAAGACTGGCATAATGCAAAGTACGATCTGGCCCTGATGTGAAAGTGAAGTGAGCCTAAATACTAAATGGCCTAATGGGTGAAACAGAGTGAGAGAGATACAGGGTGTGGCTACAGGTGAGACAGGTGAACGGAAAACTACTGGTGAATGATGGAGCAGACTGTGACAGTTTGACTTCCTACATAATATCGGCAAACTGAGACTGGACTCAGTGTTCAGTGTACAGCCATCTGTCAGTTTCAAGACAGAAGCGATCATTGTTCCACTGGGGATTGTCTCATTGGAAACTAAATATTACGAAGCTTTCATCTCATCTTCTCACCTACCAGTTATTTGGCCCAGAATAGACCTTAATGGACACCCGAGTCTCCTGGATGATCCATCATTTCCTGGACAGCCTTGCCAGCTGTTTTTGTACCTTTTTTCTAATCAAATACCCATTAAGAGCTCATTAGAATGCAAGAGGGGAGAGGGAGGGGGAGACGTGATTGCATCCAATTACATGCAGACTTCAATTCATCAATTTCAATGGGGATGGAAGGAAGAGGGCTGCTGGGTTTGATTCAATCATGCCACGTCAATGGGGAAAGGTACAATAAAGTTTTTCTGTAGGATGCTCCTAAACTTTGCAATACCTGTCATCAGACGTCAAAGAGCCAAGTTGTCTGCAGTATCACTTCAATGGTTTGACAAACAGATAAATCATGCTAAATTAAAGGTCACATGTCATGGCCATTTCCACTGATCATAATTCCATTGTTGAGGTATACTAAAATAGAAAAATACTGTGCAATTTTCCAAACTCACATTGGTTTCGCATACAGCATCTCTGTAAAGTATGTGTATTCAGCAGTATTCACTCTCTCCACTAAACGGCTCGCTGCAGCTCCCCCCCCACCCCCCCGCCAAACACAGCCAAACTCATCCTGAGCACACACAAAGTCACAGAAAACAATAAGTGTGGCTTGATATTGAGTAAGAAAAAGGTTTATAGGTTGATAAACGCTGTGAGAATGGGTCCGCAGAGAGAATTTCGCCCAACTGTCTGTTATCAGCCTGCAGCCAGGGAGGAGAAATCAGCAGAGCTGCCTGCACTGAGTGTGTGTGTGAGGAAGTCCGTGGATTGGTCAATTTGGACCAATCAGCGGGGGCTTAACGTAACGGCTCCGCAGACGTAACGTAACAGCTCCACGGATTGGCCGTCAAATGGATGATGACGTTTCACCAACGAGGCGTTTTGGGGAGGTATTTTCTGTGTTAGAGTTTTACTCGCTACAGGGTGTACTTTGAGGGTTTTGACTCTGCACACCGTTTACATGCAGAAAAACCTTCATAACACACAAGGGGACGGGTAATAACCGGAAAAGCATGACATGTGATCTTTACGCTTTGCTTAAAATAGACCTTGGTATGATTCCCCCTCTGAACAGTTGCCCACATCTCATATTTGTTTTCAAATAGGTATGGCTGTCTCCACCAGTTGTAGATGCAGTTGACCAATCCTATTTTAGTTGGTGACATTATTTTTCTTCTGCCTTTTTTGTTGTATAGATTGTAAAACCCTTTGAAGCTAAATTATGAGTCAGCTATTATTAACTCGACTTGACTGGCAAACATCCATGAATCAAAGATATACTCAGTTGTTCAAGCTGTGTCACTCCACCTACAGAACTTTTACATTTGCTTCTCATTACATTACATTACATGACATGTTACTTGTTAGACACTTTTATCCAAAGCGACTTACATACTCAATACTGTGGACAATCCCCACAGGAGCAATTTGGGGTGAAGTGTCTTGCCCAGGGACACAACGACATGCTGACTGCAGTGGGGTTTGAACCTGAGCCCCTGATCCGAACACCAACGCACGAGTCCACTGCGCCACACGCCTCAATTTCTCGTTTGCAATCTCGTTGCCCACACTATGGCCATGAAAAACGTTGTTATTGAATTGTAGTTTTGCTAATAATAATGGGAAAGTTAGCTCAATTTAAATGATAATATTCATTATTTCCAAACATTTGAACTTTCCAAATAGAAACCTTAATAGCTTTGCTGCAATGTTCATTGGAGTCCTCCTCAGACTGACCCTGAATATGAGCATTACAAATTGGAGGTTAATTTGGTTTTGTCAATGTCAGATGTTTTTGTTTGGATCTGGCCCTGGCTATGGAATTAGTATTGAGAAAGAAGGACAAATATACCAAATGGTGTATAAAAAAAATTCTGAATTACAGGTAAAACATTTCCGTGCATTCTTTTTCAAACGTTACATCCACCAGTGCATTTAGACAGAGAAAAGTGTTTCAAGACCTTGCTACACTAGCTACGCTTGCTAGTGGCATTGCCTAATATTCTTGCAAACCCCTCTTCTGTGGAATTGTAGAAACAGATTGTCTATTATCTTATGGGAAAATGGGGAAAGGTCTTAGAGAACCTCATGGTGCATTATCAGACTTTGAGATCAGAGTACAGATTCATTAGCAGCGAGGCATGCAGACATTTCAATGAACCCAGTTAACTCTATGCACCTTATCAGAAAAGATAAATGTAGAAAAAGACGGCTAATACCAAGATAGGGTGAAAACTGAAGTGTTGGATGATAGCTTTAAGACAAAGATACCCGAACTTATCCTTGGGAAGTTCTCTCAGCATCTTCGAACATGTTCTGAAGGGGTATAATTACTTTATAGAAGGTTTTTCTTGGCTCTATCTTTCCATACTGAAACTGCCATAAACGTAGATAGAGAATGTAATAAATTAGGCAATCATAACCGCATGTAGCCTTCTGAAGGACATGGTGCATTTATTAAGTTTCAAGGACACATTATTACAGCGTTTTATTCTGAGGAAAGAAATAACCAAAGTACGTATAAGTCTATTTGGACCCTTTCAACTTTTAAACCCATGTGCACTGAGTACCAGAAATTACTTAAGTGGTCATCATTATTTAAATTGATCCAGGGATGGCACAGACAATCTCATCTGTGTTTGATCTAGCATTTGGTGTGTCCAACCTATTCTCATTTAAAGTTTGATCATGCCTGTGGACTTGAGTTTGCCCTGCAATCTCTTTTACGATCTTCTTGGGACTTGGAGAGTTGAAAGAGGAGATAGACAGCCTTCTGGCAGAGAGACAGACTGTCTCTTAAAACACATGTCAAAAGAATAGAAGAGCAAGATGGGAAAATAAAGGCAAGAGCACGATGAAAAGTTGGACAACAGGCCCTGTGCCATGTCTTTCACAGACACACCAGAGACCGTAAATCCACCACGCAAACACACATTTTCCTCGCAGTGTTGTCAGAATGATTGGCCAAGAGTCAGAATCCTTTATATCCTGTTTACTTCTCTTGGAGGTAGCTGTCCCACATTTTCCATGACTGGATCAAACCCACTTTCTTTGTCTATCTTACTCCCACTCACAATAGCCATTTCACACACTCATCACTGTGTTTCTTGCTTTGAACTTTGCTGGTGCGTTGCCAGTTCCAGCTCTCTGCTCATGTTAAATCGCCTTTTTTTCCCTCTACTCCTCTATCAGTGCTACTCTCACTACAAGCAAAGTGCACCCTCATATGTCAAAGGCAGCATAGCTGAGTTGATCTCAAATAGCAGAACAGAAGCATTGTGTTCATTGACATGCTTATGCTTTTGAGAGGGTCTTCGGGCTATGAAATAAAATGTGCACCAAACTAGTTTATGTGTTTTTCTGTTTGGGGAAAACAGAATAGGAAAAGAGATGGCAGCCCCAAACTTCATCCACTTCTAGACAATTTAGCATAACCTATTCGCTGTGTCGCCGGGCCGGTAGAAGATAAGGAACTAAGATAAGATAAGATAAGATAAGATGAACCTTTATTAATCCCAGAGGGGAAATTCAGTTGTACAAAGCAGCAACAGGGTAAGTGTGAAAAAACAGTACAGCAAAGATTCACACAGATCAATAAAATCAAAAATAAATAAAATCAAGAAAACTAATTAAAATAATAATGATACTAATAATCAAAGACTATGAAAATAGGAGATGAGTAAAAATAAGAGTAAAATAACTGTCAGCATATATACATATGGTCCTCATCTAAGTTATAAAGTACGGAAAAGTTAAAGTGACAAGTGAAAAGTTAACTTGGGTTGTGGAAACAGTGTATATTTATGTCCAGTGATTTAATTGTATTTCTTTTTCTAACTAAAGGTCTACTTCGTCTTTGACCAGGCAGCCGACTATGTGGACTAGAATTATAATGAGTTTTTATCCATAACCTATGAAGGTTAAATCATCAGACAATACAACTTCTTTGCATTCATTCAGTGTAGGTTTTGTGCACCTGTGTTATGCATGTGTAATGGCTATTGATTCAAGTCATTTCTAAAGTACGAGGCAGCCTGCTATAAATCTAAGCTTTTGACATCTCCATAATGTAAGGTTTCTTATTCATACTGTTTCTCAGGTGTATTGATTCAATGTTGCCATCATTTCACATAGTGTTTGTGTGTTAGTATTTAGCAAAGTGTATGTGTAGTCAGTCAGTGTAGTTTGTTGTTATGATTTATGGATCTGTTGTTTTTGCCACATTAAATTAGATTTGTGATTGATGCACCGGAGTTTTCGTCTGGTTTCCCATCGAAAAAATGTAATATAAAAAAACGAAATGTCTAGATAAAGTTTCGACCTTGAGTCCATAAGTATTTGTCTGCCAATACCAAATCCAACCCTTGGGATGGTCACAGGACAACTCTAATAAACAATATGAAAAATACGATGATTGTGAGACCTTTATTAACGGTGAGAAAATAATATTTGCTTATAAATATTCCTTGTTGGATATTGTGTGTGGAGCTTCCAGTCTATTTGGGTTAGGTCCCCTAGATACTTCAAAGATATTTCTGTTTCTTCTTCCCTGTTACCTGTGTGTCCGTTAGAGTATCAGTTACATACCAGGCACACAATGGGTATTAAACAGATATCCACCTGAGGCTAGTTGAGGCATGTTAACCCTTGGAAAATGTCCAATGGATGCATATTTCTCTTTCAGAGTTGGACAGTTAAATGGGAGGATCACTTCCTCTTCTCGTTTCTTGTGAAGAAAAATGACTAAATCCCTATCCAGGATACAAAAGCTGCTCTGTATTTTGGTTTATTTCAAACCTTATAAGATCATTTTTTGTTCCAATGATTTTAATGTTCTTTCTTAACCAATAATCCATGTATAACGTTTTCCACCTGGTTAAACTCAGTTTGCTGTTAAATGACTGTCTACTGTATGGGTGCATTGTGGCTTATTGGTTCACGTCATCATATGTGTGCAGTGAGCAGGCAGAAACACAAAGAAATAAAAAGGATGAAGAAACTTTTCTTTCTTCCTTGATTTAAAAACACACACTACGTCAGACAGTGTTAAGATGAATTTTGGATTGGATTTTTTTACTGGCATACTTAACTCACTTACCTATAAACCAGGGGACACAAGTTAGTGACTCAGGATGGTAAATGTCAACATGTGAATACAAAGTTATCCAATATTTATTTTTCATAATTTCCATAATTTCATTTAAACTTTCCAACACACAAATACAGAATAAAGCAAAGTTGTAACTTACTTACAATCGTTCATGTACATTCATAGTTCAATGTGTCCTCCGCATGTGACTCACATTGTACTTTTTAACACACCTTATTACTTTACAGCTGGGTATAAAAGATTGTGCTCAGGCTGTTATCAGCGTGGCTCAGGTTGCACCATGACCCCACCTTCTAATGTATTTTTACACGGTGTATTTTCTTTCTCTGAAAGGACAGCAAACAATGGGGAGATCAAAATGAGGTCGTGAACGTTGTGAGTTAGAAAAATCGGGAATATTCCTTTTTTTTATGTAGGGATGAAACACTGATAATACTGACATATGTTAGTGTTGTAAAAATAAGAAAACAGTCATTTGTAGTAGAAATTCAGTCATTAAGTCTCATTTTACATGGCGCAAAAGTTGACAATACCTTGTGCTTTTTTCGGCCACAAAGCAATCAGGTTTGTTGTCATAGCAAATCTTTAAGGTTGACTGTCCACATTGTAATTTAAAAGTGGCCAGATTGGGTTTGTGTATTTTAGACTTTGGTCAATGTTGCACTAATGCGTCACCATAGTGATGGCACACAAATGCACACGCTGACTGTGTCATTGCAGCTGTTATAAAAACCATACACTTAAAACCTGATTAAAGTGGTCCGACTGAGTTGAATTCTATGACGGTAATTTAAACAGCTTTTCATACCACTTACCATACAAACATGACGGGTGTAATCGTGTGTTTTTTCTTTCATTATGCAAACAAAACAGAATGAAGCTGTCTTTACACAGCTTTGGAAATGTTAATGTGAAACATACTCATATAAACTGAAATTCTGTTAAAAAGTGGTTTTGAATTGTACAAAGTAAACTTTACAATGTATATACAATCATGTCCTCCAATGTAAACAATTCATACAGTCTGTCTTTTTACAATTGTGAAAAAATAAATAAAACCAGATTTACAGCAAAACACAATATATTACTTTTATGATATGAAATGTACTTTATTAAAAGGTGTAGATGTTGTTGTTGAATGTGGCTTAGTTTGGGCTACATTTGGACTTTGTTTAAGGAGAGTTTAACCATCTGTCCGTCATTAGCCACACAGCAGACAGCGTTCAGTTCTCTATTGTCTCTCGTGCTCCCATAAACAAAGCAGGTTTTAGGCTAAAACAAGGAGGTTATTCCTGAACTTGTAAGCCCCAACCTCCCAGAAGAATTGGCCTGGATACCTCCTCTTCTCCCATATCTTCCTCCTCCTTTTTGAGACCCGTCCTGGTCCAAGGATAGTTAGTCTTTCTGTATTCACAACTGTCTTTTGATGCAATTCCAAGAGGGATCGCAGGCATCCAGCTTTCTTTGTAACCTGTTTCAAACATGGTATCTGTAGATGTGTTCTGACATCCCTGTGGGAAATAAGAATCAACTGGTTGAGAGGGCGAGAAGTGAGTGTTGCAGTAGGGCTGGGTTGGGGTGTGTACACTGCCATCATCAAACCCTGAGTCCGACCACTTTGAGCTGTCAAAGCTCTGCAATCTGGCCAATGATGGCTGCTCCGTCTTGGAGTCTATGAGGTCAGATAAAAGAGGTTTTCTCTCAGAGTTAAGAGGTGGTACAATGTCATCTGTGCCGCTCTGTAACTGAAACATGAGTGAAGGCAACACAAGTTGTCCGTTTGTGTCCCGCACTGTTTGCAACAGCAGGGGTCTGGCTGGATTGTTATCACATGGTTCCTGATCTGATAACGTTGGTACTCCAAGTGAGGTCAGGTTTGGACTCGCTGTCTCTTTATTCCAGCTTTCTCCACTGGAAGATAATTGTACGTTACTGGTTTTTCTTTTGTCGTTAGTAGCCTGCTGAAAGTCTTCATTCTGGACAGCAGGGACATGGACAGCTACTACACCGTAGCTCTCTGACGATTGGCCGCCGGTGTTCTCGTGTTTTGAGGTCACACTGTCTGCACTTGTCTCCACAGAAGAGCAATCGCTGTCTTGCCAGGGACCGTCCTGGGGGGAATATCCTGCAGGCCCAACTACAGGCCTATTTGGCTCCACTCGAACTGTTGAGTAAACTGTTCTTTCACTTTGAACGTAGATCTCCGGTTTGGAAATAACGATATTCCTATCTGGAGACGGCATAACTCTGGGTGGGGGGCTGAAGGTGGATACCTGTTTTTTAAGAAAATACAGAGAGACCAATTAAGTTCAAAGGGTTCTGGATTTGTGTTGCTAAATAAACCTATTTCCATTTGATTCGAATGTACTGATACAGAAAAGTCCAATTTCTGCCAATAAGAATTTTTAAAATACATTTTCATATGAATGAAAACATTTATCATCATTGGTAATAAAAAGCAAACCAAATGCAAGATATATGAAATTCTTAAAACAAATAAATGCCTTGATCTCCAGATAACTCTTTATCCACACTTCATATGACAACACTGAAAGCCCCATGAGTCATTGAAAACCTATTTAACATTGCTAAAACAACATCCGCAGATATTCAATGTCTTTAATTACTTTCTCTTAGCTTTGTCACACACGAACCTTGAACACGTGGACAGTAATCAAAATGCCAGAGGGCTTAATTTCCCAGTAAGGCAACATTTCCTTGTTGGCACTTCAAAGAAAACATTAGGAAATAAGCATCTTACCAATAGCTTGCTCTTTTCCTTTCCAGCCTTCACGTAGTTGCACATATACACAACTGACACTATGATTATGGTCGTCAGTAGAGCAGCACTCACAAGAAGCCATGGCAAAAGCATCAGAGGATCATCTGAGGAAGAAGAAAATTGCTTTAAAACCAGTCCAGGAAATCACACACGTAAAATTTGAACCCTCAAGCGACAAGTTCAAAAGTTTCACATTGCGACACACAAGCTTAGGCACGTTATCAGGGAGTAGCACTGTAGCATGCCTGTGTGACATAGGACTGTTGATTAACCAGTGTATATATGAACTTCTCAGAAGTACTTATGTTGGTGAACAGGATCTTATCCAAACAGAAATCTTCACAGCAACTGTGTAATATATATGTATAATCTTGCCTGAAGCTGTCACCATTTGTTATTGTCAGTTTTACCAGTAAAATAATAAACAAACTAAGGTCAGGAAAATGAGTGTAATCGAATCTAATGTAATCTTATCAGTATCAAATTCAATCAAATAAAGCACACTTAAAAAAACGTTTTTTGGTCGAGCCAAAGTGCTGTACATGTAATACATGCACACTACAATAACATAAGTCATAAAAATAGAAAAGACAAGAATTTACAACCGAAATATAAAGACAAAACTCAGAGAAATGTCAGGTGTCATGCTCAGCTCTGACTAGAAGGCCAGAGAGAAGAAGTATGTCTTCAGTGAAGATTTAAAAATAGTATGACAGCAGCACAGGGAGAGGTCACCACCCAAAAACCACCAGAAGTGTCTGCCTGTTTTTAACAATTAAATGTGCCTTTTCGACCATGTTCAGGAAGGCTTGGTGAAGAAAGCAGGGACTGGTTTATAAAATGAGAATGGTTTATAACAACCTGTCTTGATACAATCCTAAACACTTGTTTCTGAGTGGCTATAATCACTTGAGGAGAAGAGCACAGAGTACTTCAAGTCAAACATAGAAAATGCAACATTTTCAACTATCACTCAAACATTTTCTTGAGTTTTCTCCACAGCAACTAGCTCCTTGATAGTTTCCCAGGAAAATGTTCACTGTTATACTGCTGCTTTTTTTTAACTATGATAATTAATCTGCATCAGTCAGGTTTTCAGAAAGGTAAATCAAGTTATTAATTAAAACAAATGGTATTAGAAACTGGCAGTTGTTTTTCAATGTATACAAAAAGAGAATTTAGTGGATACAATGAAACATAAGCAGCAGCAAACAAATCATCCGCATGAAGTTATATTAATATTGTTATCAGTATACTTTATACTCCTCGCAAGAGTGTGTAAAAGGAATACAAGTTAGATTCATCTTCCTCACCTGGCAGTGTGACACAGAACGTAGCATTTTCACTATTCAACCGTCCCTCGGTGGACGGTGTGTAGAACACGTTGCCGCAGTACTCTGTTTGGTTGTTCCTCAAGTTGATCACAAACCGGCCAGTTGTGGTGACATTAACCTGGTGACACAAGGACATACAGATGTGAATGTAACTGTAACAAGAAGCTAGGTACGTTGACTACAGCTTCGTGCCATCAGAGCTATTTGCAGAGGAGCGCAGTGACCGTGTCTAAATATCTTGGGCAGAGTGCGCGCAGTTATGCATGTTGACGGGCGGTATGCGATCCAATCGATTCATACGGGCAGAAGGAAATGATAGGAGGGGTTTACTCCTGGCCTGCGACTGCCACAGATAAGAGATTTGATTTATTGATTGTTGTTGCGATGTTAACATTTGAACACATATGACATAAATGCTTCTAAAATGAATTGCGTACCAAAGCTTTAAAACAACAGGTACACCTTGGGGATGGATAAAAGAAAGTAATTCTACATCACAGCTTGAAGACCAAATACTTTAAAGGAACTTACTGTAAGTCTATAGATGATTAGGTTTGTCTAATACAAAAATCATGAATTGGTATGTTTGTGAATGTATGTTACATAGCATTTCTACTAATATGTAACATACAATCGGCATACCTGTAATTACATTATATGTGATGGCTTGTGTGATTATATGATGGCTGAAGGAATTTCTGAACAGTTTATTTTATGAATGGAGACCTACCTGTGCAGCCCACTTTGGCTTGATGATTTCTAAGGTATAATGGATTTGAACTTCTTCAGGTCCTTTTTTGCTTTTGATGATTATGTCCTCGACTGACTTTCCATTTGGCCCCAAGGGCAGGGTGACGTTAACGTGCAAGGATGACACGGTTGTGTGTTCAAACAAGATTGGTGGACCAAGAATAGCTGTGGAGGCAAAGAAAGATAAATACATTTAGGTTGCAGTCAAATACATCTGGCTTTGACAAAAGCAAGAAATGCATGATCAAGCGTGGAGATTCTTACTTTCTGCTATAGGTTTAAACGTATGGCTGCCTCGTAAGCGACCATTGGAGAACACCTTAGCCCGGTAGTGAACGTCATAAACTGATGGGGTCTCCGCAGTCAGGTCACAGAACCGATCAGTAATGTTCTGACACTCCTTTTTTATGTGGAATAGCTGATCGTCTTTATCACTGTAAAATAAGTGGAGTAAAATATGATTAAAAACTGAATGAGCAGGGCAGTGTAACACTTTAGGTTAACTGGTATCAAACCGAGAAAAAATTACTTAAATGTGCTGTGTGTAATTGAATCAACCATATGATTATGTAACACACGTAAAAAAGTACAGCATTTTTTAGCAACCAGGAAATGACATTGAGTGAGCAGCATTTTTTAGCAACCAGGAAATGACATTGAGTGAGCAGCATTTTCCTATGCAGCTGGGTTGATGCTTAAAGTCCAGCTAAAACATTCCGTGACCGTGGAAGGGACAAAAGAAAATAATACGATAGGTGTGGCGTTTTACATTTGTCTGGGAGACTGCGTCATGTGTAATTACATTCAATCACACTCGCAGTTGTAGAAGCTGAGTCTAATAAGGAAAGAAAGACACCAGGGTGTCCGCGGGGTCTTAAAAAGTATTAAAAGTTAATAAACCAATTTAGCGAAAATTAAGGCTATTAAAAAGTATTGAACTGCATTTTCCAAGGTATTACATTTTGTAGCTTGTTTTCAATAAGTATATAAATGGTCCAAAGAGGTTGTATTCTACAGTCTGCCTGAATGTAATCATTGCGTAGGTGTGTAGTGTGATTCTGTGTAGTTTATTTATGGCATCCCGTTGGATCTGACGTCATCTGAACAGGACATCGCACGCTCACTGCGTGATGGCGCGCGAAGGTCCGTTTACGCCGGTTGTTAAACAACATCGTTACGGGGAAATGCAAGTTTGCGTCCAAATGATTAGAAGATAAGGAGGAAGGACAATCAATACTGTATATAGTCAATGTGAGGTAAAGTGTGTCGCCAAGGTAACCGGTTAAAACTCCAAGTGGCGATGAGGTCTTAAAATGTATGGAAAGGGTCTTAAAAAAGGTCTTAAAAGGAATTACATTTGACTTCCGGATTCCTGCATATACCCTGGACACATATTGCTCTTCTTTAGCATTACGTCTAATCTATTGCTACTGAAGTTAAAACCTAGCAGCATAGTGCGCTTCCGTTTTTCAGCAACACATTCATTAAGCCAATACACAATTTCTAGAAGAGATAGTGTTACATTTATTCAAAAGAAAGCTAATAAAAAAAAATTTCTTTGATTTTACATGGATACAATTCCTAGATTTAAAATGGTTCAATTTCCATGGAAAGACCAGAACCAACTATGACTTGTCCCATGGTCACATGTGTATATATATAGCCTCAAATGAAGTGAGCACCATTGTCTACAACATGCTCATTTGACAGTGCCTTGACATTGCCACTATAACTAAGGGCTAACAGAGTGTTTACCCTGCATCACAGTTTCCTGCCCTGACCCACCCCTCTTTATTGATCTCTTCACGGAGTCACATGGAGGGCAATGGAAGTATAGGAGTACAATCTCATCCTTCATCCCAGGTCTTACCTCCAGTACCGGACGCTGTAGAGGACCTTTTCCCCGGGGAAGGCAGGCTTCACAGGGTCCCAGTGCAGTATGTTGTAAAAGTTCTTGGAGACAAAATACACTGTTCCATCGCAAGTTAAAAGAGAAGCTGTTGGAAAAACACATGAGAAAAGTATTTTATGGCGGATTCCAAGCTTGTTCTCATTAAGTCTGGTTTCAATTTCAAAAATATTCATAATTTTTATAATTAAAAATCCTGAAGGTTTTTATTTTAATATATTGTGTTGTACATTTTTTGTATTACTTTGTGCTAAGTGAGTACGGACACTATTCTGTAACAAGCTATAGAGAACCTTTTACACTCGCATTACACTTCTCTTTTATCTAGGTTGCAGCTGAAATGTTCCCAGCACATACAGTTACAAAAAAAAAAAAACAGCATCTTCAGCCATTGCTGTTTCCCAATATCTGAGGTTCTTTGTTTGGACCTTTTTAGAGTAAAGCGATACAGCACACATACACTAGAAATATCCGGGATTATGAAAGATGGATATTGTTTCTGCTTGTGGCTGAAACTGAAAAACGCTCTGTTAGTTGATACTCTTTCGTGTTGCCATACAGGAAAGGGATGTAGGAAACCAGCCCAAGGAGTAGAACGAAGCGGTATAAAAACAGTTTTATCCCAGCAGCTATTGCACAAATTAACAAATCATAGGAGCGTCACACAGATTATTTATTTATTTAATTGTGAATTTTGAATGTCCATGTTTGTACTAGTGGTTTCCTTCTTAAAATGTTTCTTAAATATTTTGAGATTTGGTTGAGCAGGGTATACTTGTACTTTTACTAGTCCTTTTATTAGAGATGTGTCTGTTGTTTGTGTTTGTTTTTATTGTCAGGATGGATCCCTTGTCTTTTTCTCTGCAAACAGAATCTACCTACGGGTACAAATAAATAACCTGAACCTGAACCTGAACCTGTATTTTAAAGCTCGAGTTATTCATACAAGGACCACATTTTCATCTTAATGTTATAGCGCATGTAGTTTATTATAAGAGAGACAAGTTGAGAATGACATACAGAGGAGTCAATTTGAAATTTGCATTTTTATAAGCTGCAACATTACATTGTCAATATTACGCTAGACTGCTTCTAAAATGAAATAGCATTTACATTGATCACTATCATTTAAAAAGTCCTGGTCACAGTTATTATAAGCGTTATTGTATTGTTGGTATTATTATTTTTCCCAGAAGAACTACTTTGTAATGATAATTTGCTCAATCAAAACATACATGTGTATGAGCTCCACTGTACTCACCATAGCAGAACAGAAGCAGGATGATGACATTCAGAGACCACATCTTCATTTGGTATCCGGGCCACGGGAAGAAAACAAACAAAGTCCTACTCTGAAACTCCCGCCGTTAAGTTGTGAGTTCTTGGCAAAAGTAACACAAATTCCACACGACAAAAAAAAGAGAATAAATCCAAAAATAAAACTCTCCAAAATCCCTCAAAACAAAAGCAGAGCGGCTGTCAGAAGGGCTGTAGAATCTTAAAGCTGTGAAGGAGTTTGCTTTGTTTATCTGGCCTCCGCCTCACAACCATCTCTGACACTCTCTGGGAAAGGAGTGGCTTTACTCAGGTGTGCACTGCAGGTGTACTTTGGAATATGTTATCCCTTTGTTCCGGTTTTTCTGCTTACTTTATGTTCCGCCTACTTTTATTCTCTCTCCATACTTCCCTTTTTCTTCCCTCCGCCTCCTCCCTTCTCCACCTTGAGTCTCTCTCTCTCTCTCTCTCTCTCTCTCTCTCTCTCTCTCTCTCTCTCTCTCTCTCTCTCGTCTTTCAGGTTATTCGTGGTGTCTAGAGATTACAGGAAATTACTCAACTGCAAAAGAAAGAAAGCGAAAGAACATGCTTATACACACATTGGGGGCAGTGTGTATATATGGTTCAAAAAACATTGTATACATTAATCATAAACAACCTGATATCGGCTCATGTTATCACACCGTTTTAGTGAGGAGCAAACTAACAGCTAAAATAATAAATGTATGAATAGGCCATTAAATGATGTTCCTGTGGCAATACTTATTAATAATTAATTAAAAACGCACTGGGGGAGACATGCTTTGTTTTGCCCTGATGTGAACCTCATATGCAGACTTCTCAATGTCGAGGAAGGCTACTCCAGAGCCACTATTTCAAGCATACTACGTCATCGAGTGCCGCCGAAGCACTATTCCAATGTCCAGCATACTTGGAATTCTACCGAGGCCGGCGTACTTTGTAGCGAGACATTTCGAGGCTCATATGTGGTCTTAAAATCCCCACAATGCTTTGCGCACGGAACAATTTCCAAATCTTTGGTGGAAATCTCGCTCCATTTAAGGCGGGGCCTCGCATATGACGCACACCTGCACACCTGTTAGCCTCTTCAACAATTCTTCGTTTTCCGAGGCTAGGAAGGATTCTTGCCTCGCTTCTGAAGCAAGTGACTCGGAAGACATATGCTACCAAGCAAGCGTCCTCGACATTGAGAAACACCCAGAGTTTGGTGAAAGCTAGAAGCTGGTTTCTTCCATTTCTTTTTTACTAGCACAACCTTGTTTTTGTGTTTTGTTGGAGTTAACGATAATCTCATTTCAGTTAGAATCACAAAATAAAGTATAGCTTGCAGGTGCATGCTTGTCTGCTGTACTGTAGTGACAGTTAGAATAATGATTGAGGTGGATTTGTTGGTGTCTTTCCAATTTTAAATCTGAGAGGAAAGCATTACATACTATTTTCCATATTCAGAATCAGGAGATTTTTAAACTCATCGCTTTATGTAGAAACAAATGTGGAATGTTCCACTGGAGCATAAGTGAAACACAGCTCTAGAATAAGAAGTTCATATTTTACTTTAAAGCTGATTGCACTGTACTTTTGATACCTAATATTATCATCGAAGCAGAAAGAAGCCAACATATTTCAAGAAACAAAAAATTGTTGTTTGTACAACCACAACATTGCTAAGAATACACACTAATAATAGGAGACGGAGCAGTATTGGTTATACAGGTTTGAGGCAAACAGGTGGAGTTTCCAAGGCGACAATGAACACATTTTTCCGGTATATCTATTGAGTCGAGTGACTTCATTGGACGCCTAAAGAATGACTTACTGATGATTCTCATCTAAGACATTTTGTCCTGGCCTCGAAAGAATTTGAGCAATGATGACTGTTTTATTTAATTTTCTAAATACAGTAACATACACCCAGAGCTGTTGCACTGTGCACCTATTGTGCAACGTTTTTTCAGAGTCATGTTGAAAGACTTCACAGCTGTAAGAAAAATGCATTGTTTCAATATGAGTTTCAGGTTTGCATTGACGTCTTGATAAGGTGATTCATGAAGTAAACTCTTCGTAATGACAGGGAATCTATTATACTTGGCCAGTCACAAAACACATTTATAAAACAACAATCTATTTTAAAGATCGTTATACGTTATATATTGTTGGTTACTGGAATGCATGTACCATAGCATGAAGATGTCAACTTAATGATTTAAGCATAAAAGGTATTTTTGATGCAACTAGTTTCACTTCTACTGTACACGCACGCACGCACGCACGCACGCACGCACGCACGCACGCACGCACGCACGCACACATACCGTAAAGTGAATTAGACCTACCAGCTCACTTATTGCACATAGTTTTGGAGTTTTAAGTAAATCCCTCAAATGTTAACGACTACATTTAATGTTCAATTGGTTTAGCCCAGAACTCTGTGACTCTCCCATGAGTAAATGAAATAATGCTATTACAATATTATGTCCCTCTATAGCCTTGAAATCATAAGTAGTTCAAAGTCTTATTTTCACCGACAATAACCTGTCTGGTGAGTTTTCACCTGTCCCATTTGTTTTGTTTGAGAAACCTGCCGCCCAATTGTGCAATGTTTATTCAGAAAATGGTATCTGCATTACAGTTGCCTTGGATTTTATTTAAAAAAAGGCTGTGTGAGATAAGATAGGAAAATTATGACTTGATTGGGATTATCCCCACAGGCTTGTTTCGCAACGATTTCTCAGTTTGACAGTTCAACCAAAGTGTTTTTACCGTCTTGCAGAAGCGTAAATGTGGACGAAGTTCTGGTTAAATATGTCTCTCAAAGGCAGTCTGTTCTCCAATTGCCTCTGCAATAATAACATGTAAAGCACTGATTGATTTGTTCCACCAAAGCAAAGACACTGATCTCATTTAAGTCCTTATTGATCTCTGTCTTTCCGTAATATTGCATGCACTGATCCTTGTGTACACAATCTGTCTATCTCTGTTTTAAGTGGGTCATGGTCAGCGACACCTTATCATAAGAAACAACATCCTGTCAGTGATTTGCTATGAAGGTTGATTTTAATTAGAATGTTGTTTGACTACACAAGTATGTACACAGCGACATTAAAATATGCCAGCTGGCTGAAAAATAATAAAGACCTTGCCTCACCTATAAAGCTTAGAGATCACATTGGCTTTAAATGGAACATGTTGAACTGTTTTTGACATGGGATGTTGAGTATTTGAGTATGCTTGGTCTTCAAATGGCTAGACTTACTGTATGAAGAGATTTTTTTTAACTAGCCAATGATTGTGTGTTTTCTGAATGTCACACATTTGTTGAGGAATAAGACACAAGTAGCTTTGATTTCAAATTCATGAATATCCAGATAGGCATTCATTGAGTAATTATTACTGTAAGTATGACTCCCTCTAAAGGCAGTCTTGATTATTAAAATGGCACCAACCCAAAACCTGCCAAACCAGCACATGAAACCCAAACAAGTTAACTTGAGTCTCACGCATAAACACACACAAATGTATTTAATCTCTGCTTAGCTGCACCGTTTGAGACTATCTCCAGTATGGCAAGAGTACTTTCTACACTGAATTTTATTGTTAGAGATCCTTTATTTTCTCTTTGTCACCAAATGAGCTCCCGCTGGTGACACCCCTGAGAGGAGGAAAGGCTTTGATGTGGTTGGACACAACCTGAGGAGATGTGATGGGTACTTCTGTGGGCTCTTGCACTTCAAGAACATCATCAATGAATTATCCTTTCCGCTGTTGCAGCAAATCAGATGTATCTTACATCTCTCACCTCGCCAGCCTGTTCGAGTCACAAAGACTGAGAGACACCTTTGATCTCATTCGGTAAGCACGGGTTCCACTGGGCAGCGTCACGTCTCAGGTTGAGGAGAAACCAGAACTCATATCTGAAATCTGGTGCAGCAGAAACATTTGCAAAGTCAATCTTTTCCTGTTGGGTTTTTTATAACTCATCATGTATATCACCCTATTGTTCTGTACTCACAAGTACAGTACCCCAAACAACCCACATTTGTATCAAGAGGAAAAGGATCCAATTAAAATCTGACAGTTAGGGCTTTAAGGAGAACACCCAATATCTTGATACCTCTGATCAAATACCGTGATATATGAATAATTCACTGTATTGTGTGGTTGACTATTGGCGCTTTTCCAACATGATTACACAAAACAATATTTGATCAAAAATCATATAATGCTGAGTTGGTTATAGCAAATGGTATGCATAGCTATCCCGTTAGATCTATAACATTCTTGTATTGTAAACCAATTACATATCTAAGTTTAGCGTAATACAGTAGGGATGTCCCGATCACCTTTTTTTGCTCCCGATCCGATTCCGATCATTTGATTTTGACAATCTGCCAATACCGATTTTTCCCGATCCGATCTTTATGCAAAGCATTAAGAGAAAAAAAAAGGAAAAAAAGCATTCAAGTTGTCCCTTAAGGTTATTTTTTTATTTAAATGACAGTACCCAACTACCCATTCTATCCAACATGGATACAGCTTCTTTTTTTCACAGCAGCATTGGATCAGTTCAGTTGTGCAGCATTGGATCAAAACAAAATAAAGCTTATCAGTACTCGTTAGCTTACTGCTACTATTAGACACTGCGCCCACTCTGTTGCCAGATTTGAGAGGAATAAGAAACCAGGTCTATGAAAACAAGCCCCAAAGAAGCAACACATACATGATGTTGTGTAATTTTAAACCAAAACTAAGGCCTCAGGATGACTTTAAGACTTGAACATGGTCATTTTTGTTTTGTAAAAAAAAAAAATTCCGATCCCCGATTTTTTTCTCCCGATTCCGATCTTTTGAAAATCACGTGATCGGCTCCGATCCACGATCACGTGATCGGATCGGGACACCTCTATAATGCAGTCCTTAAAACCAGGAAAATACACTTCTTTATTACAATATCCAAAATGTAAGACGATATGTGGTCTCTTGCCACAATATTGATATAATGTCAGTATATTGTCCAGCCGTTGATCGTAGAAAATCCTTTGCATCCTTTGTCAATCAGTGTCAAAGGGCTTAGAGTACAGAAATGCACGTTACATTGCAGCAGAGTCCAATTTAGTTTGAGTTTGAATCTGGGACTTGCTCTTCACACTGATTGGTTGGAGGGTAGGGTGGTAATCACAAAGCCTATCCATCCTCTACCCCTGCTACCTCCTCCACTAACAACCATCACTCTCCATCAACTGTCCCTCAAGTCAATAGATATAATGTTCATGAAATCCTGACAGATGAGTCTTCGTTATAGCAACAAAGAAAAGGTGTGTTTCACGCAGGGATTAAAGAAAGATATCACCGAGCGGCTGATGGGTCACAAACAGACAAGTAGACAAACAGAGACAACAAACAGACGAGCTGCTTATAGACAGGCAGAATGAGAACAAGATACACATATGGTTCTAAAGATAACGGCTGAAAACACACCTGCCGCCCTACACAGACAAGTAAACAGATCACTTCAATAAAGACGAGAGAGGATTTAAATCAAGGTGAATTCTTGACAACATAGATCTATTGATATGCTATTAATAAAAGCACAGCATAACAGAACCATTACCTGTAACACAAATCTAATCAAATGCATTATTATTGCTTTTGCACATGTCCATTTTAATACATACAACGTCTTCAGCATTCATCGATCATTTGAGACATTTCAGGTGAAATCGAAACAATTCAATGAACCACAACAGAGAGGTGAGGTGCTATTTATATCTGAACAAGTATAGGGCAAAACATGTGGTTATTCTAAACAACGCACTCACTAATGACAACATAATGGTGTTGTGAGATATGCCCTTTTCATTCATTAATGAAGAATGATTTAAAAGAGATGTGAAACTCATCTACAATCTGTCTGGAGGCTAAAACCTTGGTCTGATCAGTAATGTGATTTGTGTTGTGCATGCCTGGCCTTATGCCATGGCATTATCCAAACCCATCAATTAGCACCAGATCATTATAAGTGTAGCTGGGGGCGGGGGTGTTTGTGAGGACAGCGAGTCAGAAGGGGAAACTGACTGATTGAACAGCAATAACACTCGGATGAGGAGGGAATATGCAATGATGAAAGTGAAAGGCCATACGACTCCAACGTGGGACTGTGGATGTGTTCCTGAGTTTTTCGGATGAATTATTCTTTCTGTTGAATACTGCAACCACACATCCTCACACACCTGATCACCGTAACCTGGAGTGAGACTTTTCCACACTGGCTCTGTAATTAAAGATTAGGAAATAACAAAAAAAACATTGAACATTTAAATTAGTTGAATTAGTAAGTAATTGCTGATGGAAGTCAAGCCAAGTTTATACTATATACCTAAACCTTTGGCTCCAAACCATTTTGGCTTGTGTCCGCTTAAAACCAAGAATGTCTGCTGTGACCTCATCACCAGTTGTAGACCAGCATATCTACAAGTTGGGAGCAGTCCACAAAATATATATGTTTATTTTCTTGAATGACCTGATATGCCCATATCACAAGAAAAAAGGCCAAACATGTGATGAATGCCTAACGGCCCCTACACACGGCGGCGGGCGTTGATGCTTCAATGCTTCTGCCCATTCACTTTGAATGGGGTGACGTCACGATTCGCCGAACTGCATTGCGGGAGCAAAGCGTAGCTTCTCTCGCGTTGCTCGCTTCAAAAGTAGAGCAATGTTCTACTTTTGACGCCTCGACGGAGGCGTCAGCCAATCGAATCATATGCCAGTACAAGCTCTAGCCAAATCAAACCGCGTGCTTGTGTGTCTGGGGCGGGAGATTCATGTGATTGGTTGTTGGTCGAGCTTCAGACACGCCCGCCGGCAAGCGTCAACGCCCGCGGCCGTGTGTAGGGGCCGTAAGTGTTTCAATTTGTTTTGGATGGCAGAAATATTTGTCTTCTGGAGACCACTCAGGTTTAACTGCGATCTACAGATTGAGAACAAAATAACTAAATTCACTCCCGGATGAGACATAGATCTTATCACGTTAGTAAGGAGGAAAGAACAAATTCATGCAACAGCAGTGTTTCTCAGTCACTGCAAAATGTTGTTAAACTGGTCTCAAGGAGGTAGCGATGAGTTCAGAGCATAGACAAGTGTTGTGTCACTATGTGCTGCCAAAAAACAATGACTTGACGAGACCCTGACTTGCTTGCCTGCCAAAATAGCTCAATATTTTGTTGTAACAAAATGACAAAGATGAAAGGAGCAGCTCACAGGAAGGGAAGGAGCACTCTGCCCAGTGGCGAAGAACTGGGCCTCTTGAGGACCGATTAATGCCTCCTGTCCATTCAATAACAAGACGGCTTTATTGCATCAGTTCAGAGTTCTCAGAGGACTTGCTCAAGTCCTGTGTTTGATTTCTTGCCAGTGCAACAATCTTGTCATCTTCCATCATCAAAGGTGAACAATAGGCCCGTTTGTTATATTGAAGACTTTAATTCAAATGGCAAAGCAAGCCAGAAAGAGTTATCAAAAGGCAGGTTGATGGTTATATAAACAAACCAAATTAAAGCTATAACACTAAGGCAACAGCCGTTCGTTACCCTCATTAACAGGTGACTACAAGCAGGAGAAACTCACCAGTGGCAGCTAGTGGATAGGAGAGGAATAGCAGGTCTGAAGCAACTTGAGGATAACTGTTCAAAAACTACACACTACGATTGGTATAAGAAACAATACTGACCAAGTGGGGGTGGTCCTATCTCTACAGTAACCGTCTTGTGAATTATTGAAAATATATTTGGAATATATAGATCTTAGCCGGGGACCCTTTACCCTAGATAACGCTACACTGTCAAAAACAAATCTAACTTGAAATCAGAGATCTAGTAACAAGATGGCAGCTAAATAAAGGAGCTAACGTTATTGGATTGAGGTATCTGTTAGTTTCATGTTGATGCCTTCAAGCATTATTCAGTAAAAGAGACTATTGGGTGGTCAATATAATGTTATCATCATGTGTTTTAAAAGTAAATCTTTACACAGAGTAGCTGTCTGAGTATCAGTCTTTTCAACTTTGACACACTACAGAAGGCCCTGTAGTTGAAATGTGTGCTTACATTGGCATGATGATAGTCTAAGTGACTCATTTCAATGAATGTATTCTTTAAAATCAGTCAAGGAGAATTGTGACAGTGGCTTGTTATTGTGGTGAAACGTTTCTTGAATAATACTTCTCACTGGCTTAATAGATTCCAATATCAGTCTTTGCGTGTGTCTTGTCAACTTGAAGTTATGTCTATGGCCCTATTTCCAATTAAAATGAGACCGACACTTGTTTACTCATTGTTAAATTGCTCTGGATCAGTTGAATATAAACAAAGATCTATGTGTCCGTGCTAGAGCCAACTTTTAATCAGTTAAAGCCCCACATAAATCATTGATTTTTCAGGCAGCCAGTGTCCAATAAACTTGGCTGTGGGGTTTTTAAATGCCAACTGTGTAATTTGTAACTCAACAATAGTGAGTGATGTGGATGTGCAGCAGCCAGCCACCTTGCAGAGCTCTGGATGATACAGGCTAGTGACAGAGTTTACCACAGGCCTCATGCGTCATCCTGTGGTTGACATCCACTATGCATCATCCTTCCCAGAGAAGCAGACATATTGGACGTTTCATCCGTGGACAAAAGACAGAATACTTCTCAACAGAATAATGCTTAAATGAATGGAAGTCCCTTCTGGCCATCTCTAAGGATTCACAAATCAAAAAAATTGACAATTTGAAGGAACAAATCCGCTTCTAGCTTGTAGCCTGTGTAATGTTTTACTGACCTACACCTCACCTTGGGAATTGAATTATAAAGGTGTCATAAATGTGCCCTCCAAAAGGAATGAGGTGTCCTTCAAAACACAAGTCGATTTGTCCGCATTATTGCACTTTCAGAGAGGACTTCGTGATTCACACCGTCAGCTTTTTCTCTTTCTCAAGAGTCAATGTTTTCTGTTGTTGTATTGGTGGATATTTATCTGCTGTATCCAGTGACCTATTCCAATAAAAATATGGCAAATCTATAAATGATTCTGAACAACCCCTGGGAAATATTACAAAATATGCTGTTGTTGCTGTTGTGCTTTATATGATAAAATAATATTTTTACCTCCTTACTGTTCAACTTGTAGAGTCAATTGTGTTTCCACAAAATACTATTTGCCATTACAATCATACAGTGTAGGGATCAGAACATTGCACATTTGTCTCATAACTCAAGCAATAGAAGACTGTGAAAAGCTTTAAATGGTTACAATGGTCTCCTTTTGTCAAATAAAAAAAATGCTTCATACTCCCACACACTTTTCTTTTTTTGTTTGGTCAGACATTGACTTTCATGAAGATCGCTAAAGTTAGCTAAAATGCCAATTATATTTTTCATTTCAGATCATTGAACTAAAAGCTCGAGAGAATAGTCTAGCACTCAGCATTAAGAGTATGATTCTAAGTCTGAGGGATAATTGTGCCCTCTTTTCCGTTCAAGAATTTATTTCGAATGGAAAAAAACCAATATTCTTACCCCTTGCTAAAAGCGTAGTTTACCATTGTGACGACTGAGTCTGTACAAGGTTAAGACACGCTAAGCAAACATTCCTACAGTTGCAGGAACCCATCAACATTATCTGTGCTCAAAACGTTGCTATCTCATTGCAGATCAGTGTGAATAACAGCATGACGTGACATGCCTAGAATGTAAACAATATTTCAGTCAATCTAACATTTTTTTACCATCTTCAATTTTTAAATAGGGAAGAAGAAGTGAATTCAATGGGAAGTTACTCGCATGCAATGAATTGACGGTTACAGTGCCTTCCTTTTCTATTTTCCATCTCCAAGCTAGGTTTACCACTGTGACCGAAACAAATGGTACGACACTAAGGTTGAGTTGTACTACAAAGTCCTTTTTTCCACAACGTCGGCTTCATGATTGTGGGTAGTTTGTTAGAGTCTACCAAACAACCTCTCCCAGGTTTTCACAGACTGTGGTTTGCCCCCCTCCCTCCCCTCCCCCCAACAACTGCCCTGTGAGTCCTCATTTCAACTTTTTGTTGCTTCAAAGAAAGCTTCCATGTCCTTATTTGCAGAGCATCCTATCCTCAATTAAACTACACTCACTAAGCCGTTCAGCACCAGGATTATTCTGCATGGAAGTGACATTTTGTGTGTGGCTATACTCCCGTGGGTTTCGCTCACATTTAGAAAGCTGCTTACCCATTCTGACAGCATGGCAGACTTTAAGCCACAGCACATAACGCCACCCTTCAAAATCAGTCAACGCTGAAATGAAATGAATAGAAAGATACATGGTAGAACAAAAGGTTCCGATTGGCTGGGGAGAGAAGATGGTTAAATTAAAGTGTTTCTTTCTGAACCAGTGACATTGGCCTCTTGTTTAAATTGGAATTAAGAGAGAGAGACTGAGATGCACATAGGGTCAGACACGCAGTTCTGTTATTGTTAGTGTTAATACAGCTATGCAAATATGAATGTTTTGCAATGGTGAACCTGTAATAGTGGTAAATAAATAATTAATACAAGAGAAAATTAGCTTATTAAGCTAGCTGTTTTTTGTTATCTGGCTAGTTTGAGATCCCTGGCTGATTATGAATTAATGCTGTTGTGGCCACTTTCTTCATATATGATTTAAAAGCCTTATTTGGTCTTGATCAGTGCAACCATGGGAGTACTGAGGACATATTCATGAATTCTACAAATAATATAAAAAAAATGAAATGTTTTATTCACTGAACA
>CALSBZ010000825.1:840276-856083 GCA_943591055.1 Gobionotothen gibberifrons | reverse complement strand
CACACACACACACACACACACACACACACACACACACACACACAGAGGTTTTCCTCTGTATGCACCCATGGCTATTCGCCTCCCCCTCCCCCCTCTCACCCCTATACTCTGTTTTGCCCTTCTAGAAAGATTTGATTAATTCACATGTGAGAAGAGAGACTCCGAGCACACATTAGCAGAGGAGTCACAAGGAGTTCACTTTGAAGAGAAGAAAGACACATGACCTCCAGCAGCGATCTGTGGGAGGCAAACCTGTAAAGGGTGTCCTTGGGTTTTATTTTCAGCTCCAGAAATCTGAGAAATGTTCAGTAAATTATCTGTTTCCTGAAGAAATATAAAAACTCAACATAGAATTTTAGAATTGCCCTTGAATGCAAGTAACTCGAGTATCTAACATTACATTCTGACCTTTTTTGTGAAATGTGCTCCCTGGAGAAAGAAATTGTAAAAGCCTACTTAAATAAATCAAGTGAAGGCAGGACAAATTATCCTGAAGTTATAGAAAGGTCTAATCTGCAGGTAAGCGCTCTCCTGAGTGCTACACATTTTAATTCCCCCCCATTAATTAATCTAGGATAATCGAGCTCTTATCACTCTCATAGAGGAAACTAGTAGCAGGCAGGATGGTTGTAAACATTTAATCAGTTTCTTTCTCTCTCCGTTTGATGCCAACTCAACATTTTGAGGCCACAGAGATGCTTAAATCATAAATAAATGTCTTAATTATGAAGGTTTGATGTTTCCATTGAGGGTCTCATTCATTAGGAAAGAGTTCATTTCGAGCGTGATATTTAAATGCATTTATCTTAACTATCCTCCTTATTTAAAGCAGTATTTTGTACCCTACTCGCCAAATCATCAACTTAGACATTCTGTACTGATTTATTTCTCTGTCCACTCTGCAAAAAAATTGATTGGCAGAAGAGCGTTCATTTTCAAAGCCCCAACAGACTGGAATACTTTACCTGCTGCTATTAGATCTCTTGCATCATGTATGTTTAAACATTATCATCTAACTTTCAACTGGTCTGTACTTGTTATTAATGAAATTGATATTGATGAAACTGATTTGCTCGACTGTCTCAAATTGTAATGATTGTATGCATTGCTTGAATTTTACTTAACAGATTGTATGTGGTTTGTCTTGTGTGTCATGTTTTGCATTTTGTCTTTTTGTTTATGTATGTCTGTAAGTTGTTGCTATTGTCGGGACCCCCTTGAAAACGAGATGGTGCATCTCAAGGGGTTTATCCCAATGAATAAAAATGTCTATATATATATATGATGCTCAGCGAAAATGCAAGCAGACAGACAGAAAGGAGAATGCTAGGAATTGTAGTTGCATGTCAAACCCCCACGCCCATCATCAGTCTAATAAAGGCAAAAATACCTCAAAATAGGTTTAGGCTTAGACTGACAGATAAAAGTAATGAAAGAGGCAGACTACCCATCCAGAGCAACTGGGTAAGATAAAGGATGTTTGCTGTTCATCACACATTTTAGTATTTGCAAATCGAAATAAGCCGAAAGATCATTCTTAATTAGCTAATTACTGTAAGAGAGTGAGAGATTGAGAGAAATAAATGAGACTCACAGATTTACAGTATCTGTCTCCATTTCCCCCACTTTACAATTCTGATTAGAAGACTCTAAATAAGACGCTATTTCATTAACCTTCTGGAAACGGGGAAGGACAGAGCTTTTCGTGCTGATGATCGGCTTTTAAAAGTATGTTTATTTTGTTTTTTATTTGTACTGCCAAGGTTTCGGATAATTGAATTTATCATACATCAATATTTTTGATCTATTACTTGAATATTCATGTCTTGCTTTCCTGGGTGACCTCGGCATTACATGTGTGTTCAAAGTGTTGTTGCTCTGAAAAGCCCTGATTTTGAATAAGTCACTCTGTGTTTCTGCTAAATGCTAAACATTTCTTTGTAAATTTGGACTTCATCTTCCACCAGGGCTCAAAGTCAATACAAAATATGAAATGCCTTACTCAAGGTTATCTGCCACTCTTCACACAGCCTTCAAACCCCTTTTCTGTTGCTAAATATCCTTCTAGCCTCAGAAGTTGGCAGCAATGTCTCTTCCCATTTCTGAGTGTCAAAGACACGTCACTGTAATCTTTGTCACTTCTCCTGCTCCTGTTTAAAACCAGAACTCACTCTATAATCTCTGCAAAGCAATCACATCTGCGTTACAGGGAGAGGGTGTCATCATTTGAGAGTTTTGAAGATGGAAAATAACACATTGACTGTCACAGACATCTAGCTTTGGATTCATTCTCAAACACTTAAAGGTGGGGTAGGTAATTTTGGAGAAACCAGCTCGAGTGCGCTAGAATTTGAAAATACACAACCGGAACAAATCTGCCACTTCCTTACAGAGCCCCTCCTCCAACACACACGAACGCGCACATGACCAATGAGGGCACGAGATAAGTTTGTGCACAGATGGAAGGCTGACAGGCAGGTAGGCCATCCAGTTATTTTAGCCGGGCCGGCTCAGATGATTGGTCGTACTTTTTACAGTACTACGGCTTCCACAGATGAAATGTTGTTATGGATTTCTTGTCAAAGCACTTAAGATATTCATTGCTATCGGGATGTTAAGAGCATTCCATGGAGTATAACAAAAAGTGTATCTCGAGCCGGTTTCTCAAACTTACCTACCCCACCTTTAATATAAAGGTTTGAGAAAACTTTTGTCAGAAGCAAAACATGCAGTGCATCATGAATAAAACACATTTGATCTCATTGTCCTCACGTGATTCACCAAATCGGGGGGCAAACAGGTTCTGATGGTTTTACAATTACGTTTAACCTTCTCCTCATGTATTAAGTTTGAAAAGGCACTGCACAGTCGCTTCAGCACTCAAACAGTGAAAATAAATAGAAAATCAGATGTTGTTTATGGACATTTTCGCTCAGTACTCGTAAAATATGCATTTTGGTTTGAATGTACCAATTTAGAAGGCGACGTCTGACTAATAGCTTCATCGAAATATGCAACATCAAACATAATTCCAAGGGGATTTTTGTGATCTCTGTCAGTGTTATCCGCAGCTGTTTTGTAAAACAAACAATTACAACTGGCATTTCAGTGTGAGCTGACTGAATGAGGGCTGCCATCTGAAGACATTTGAGTGTCTGTATCCAAACTCTGCCAGACACAGCTTTCTCTCCTCAGAAATACTCTACGGCCCTGTGACAAATGCGTCTACTTCAGCGACCAAAATATTCCCCAAATACTTGGAAAGGGTGGAAACAGGTTGTCAGGACAGAACTTGTTTTATTATTATTATTTAATGGTTGAGAATACACAGAGGTATTATTCCTCTGGAGCTCCGTCTCTTCTCCCTTGTACGAAGGCGAAAACTCAGATAAGATGTGACAGGCTGATAGCTGCTCGCTGCGGCTGCTTTAGAAAGCAAAGACAGGCTCTGTTCGTCTGATGAGAAATGCTCTGGAGGAAGACAGAGAGAGAGGGAGACAGAGAAAGAGAGAGAGAGATCGAAGGGCGGTACAAAATGAAAATGAAAGTGTTGGACTGTCTGGTGTGACCTTTTGCAAATAGATTTTTGTAAACTCGCTTGTTTTTTTTCTTCTGGAGAAATGAAGGGTAATGAGCGTGGCCTTCTGATAACAATGTTATTTTTAATTTGTGGAGATGGATCTTGCTCCTATGCACACATAAATACTCGCTGAAACACATGCACACCCACACACTCTAACAATATATGTCCTGCCTGCGGCCACATTTTCAAAGGAAAGGTCAGCGCTGACAATGATTTGAAACGCTCTTAGCAATCTGTTGGCCATGAAAAAGAAAGAAAACGACATTTGCCGGAAATGAAGGCAACAAAAGGGAGCAAGATAGAGATGTAAGCAACAAGTTGGGGCATTAATTGACAAAGTGAGAGCCAACATCTTTACTCCTTCAGTATTTTATTGCTTTTATGTGTATACATGCTTTGCTACTTGTGTCAGTCATACTCTCATCTTCTTTCATCCTGGGAGGGAGACTGTGACAAAGACAGAAAAAGTGGCAGTGAAATAGAGATTTTAGCATCTCGCCGACGCGAGACAGACAGCTGTTGGCTAAAAGCAGCACTGAGTGCATATTGGGATGCAAATAGATTTGACACTACACTGGAGACGGCTGCCAATCCATCCGTCACGTCCGCCAGCCTCCATCTTCGTGCCAACCTATCCATAATTACCACGTTGTGCATCAACAGGAGCTTCTTTGAATTAGTCCATTAGGCTCTACAACATTGATGGCAGAAGGAACCATCGGGTGTTAACTTGTCAAAGGAGACTTTTTGTCAGGCGGTATTACAGAGCCGTCATTCTGTAACACTGAAGAAACTCATTCAGTATATATAGCCGTGAAAATCACAGTTTTTTTTATTCACATGACTACATTTCTGTTAACATATACAGAACTTGTAATTTGTCCATATTGTCCAATTAACTGAACGTTTATTTTTTATTTTGGCGGAACAAGCCTCGTTTAAAGCCAATTTTGTAACACTTACTACACTTCATTAGTCACTTTGAGTATCAGTCAAAGCCGCTTTCTAGCTAAAAGCCAAACACTGACACAAAAACATGAATTCATAGCTACTTAGTTATCTGTGTGTTGTGCTCTACTGGATACGATGTACCTTAGACTCATTCATGGTCACACAATCTATAAACAAATATTTTTGATTAAAACGGCATGAATGTCTTTGAGCATGCCGGATCACACCCTAGTCAAATCATACGTAAATGGATACGTTCTGCTTTTTCACAGTCACCAAACAGTCAACAGATTCATGTTTCAATTCTCAGTGATGGTTCAGACTGTGTAAATATATGATGTTCAAAGTGAGCCTTGTGTTGGTAACAGCAGTGGAAGAAACCAGAGAATGTCAGTGAAGTATCTGTTGTCTAGCTTTCCCATATCTCAGATCACTATCAGCTGATGGAGTTGTCAAATAAATGTAACCTTTTAATGACTTTTATCAATGTTCCCTTTTTAAGATGAGGAAAATATGAAGATCATTTTAACTTGATCTTGAAAAATACAGACATCTTAACAGCTAAACGTTTAAAATGTCATGATGACTGTAAAAATGATTGTCAAAGATCATGTGAAGTGATTGAAAGCTCCAGTACAACGTTGCTTCATCAAGAACCCTTACTAAATCGAGTTGCAGACAGTTGAATTATATATACAATGATTGACATGTTTATTTTCCAGTAGTTCAGACCAAGAGGCTGAGTCATGTTCAAACTGCTGGCTGTGTCTTTCATGCGACTCTCTCTGTATGACGCGATATCAAAAGCAGTGTAAGATTCAGATCCCCTGCTGTTACATATCTGAGAGGCAGTGAGTCCTGCCGACGCGGTCAAATGTGTCGTTTGTTTTTCGTATACATAATACACCAAATCATCAGATCAAATAACTTGAGGAAAATGCAAAAGACATTATCGTCTCAGATTGTGATGTAAGCTTGTTCCTCTCAGGGTCTTTGTGCGTGGAGCTGGGAGGGAGATGATAGAGCTCCTTCTGCTTCATCAGTAGCTTGTACTCTGACTTTTTCTTCACATTCTCCAGTTTTGCCTAACGTATTATCATAGTCGGGGTGAATAATTCATGTAAGGGGCTTTTTGGCGTGTGTCCTAGTTAGCATTTGCTTTGCTGACACCTGCTGGTGCATCCATAACAAAAGCAATTAGATGCACGGTCCTCCAAGGAAACTCTGGCACTCTCTCATCCCCAATCAAATACATTTGCTGTGAGCCCGCTCCATCTCTTTGCTCCTCTCCCGCAGTTTCAGAACGTAACTCCCCGCTGACAGAAGCCCCTATGCTCTGCTGCCTTTTGTTGTTATCCGATTAGCTGAAGCGAGAGACCAACCAGGATTCATTTCAGTGCTGTCTCTCCTAATTTCATTCCGGGCTGTTTCCCAAACAATGCCCAGCTTCTCCTCTCATGAGTCTCATGAGCACAAGGAACAATATCTGTACCTTCAATGTGTGCTCTGTGTCGGATATGCTGTCTGGGCATTTACATTTAACTTCATCATAGCAGTGCTGCACAGTGAAAGGAAATGTTGACTTGGATAAAAACATGTCTGACATAAACTTCGAAGAACAGCTAAGGGACACAGACAGTAGTGAGTCAGGATTGTATCCGTTTCTTACACTATGTGTCCTCTTGAATACCAAGTCATTCATAGTTATTTTCCCACATTCTTTAACTGCAGAAGAGTTGTCCTGATGGCTGTGTGTTTATTGAATTGAAGACCTTTTTTCTTTAGTATCAGGTCATAATGTTGATATTTTTTATTTAACCTTTATTTAACCAGATGAAAAAGTTGAGACAAAATCTCATTTACAATGCTGGCCTGGCCAAGAAGGCAGCAACGTTACACATAACACATAACACAGACATATAAAATACAGAGAACATAACTAAGAAAACAAAAGATGAAAAAGCAGTCACTACATTGTGCACATTAGGACAGTAAGAAAGGTACACTACTTATTACTGCAAGAGCAGCTGGTGGTAAGGACTTCAGACAACTTAAATTAAAACATGCTATTGAGACATGTGCCGTCAGTTTGAGGCGTGATTGAAGGTCATTCCAAGACCAAGGACCATAATAAAAGAGACTCCTTTTCCCAGCCTCAGTCCGTACGGCGGGAACCTGGAACCGTATCCAGGCACTGGATCTGAGGTTGTAAGAGTCACAAACTGGAGCAAATCTGGCACATATGTACAGTGGAAGCTGACCTAAAATGGCTTTATACATTAATAAAAACCAATGCTGCATCCTACGCATAGTGAGTGAGGACCATCCAGTTAGGCTATACAGTTTGCAATGATGAGTCCTATAGGGTGCATTTGATATATAACGCAGTGCAGCATGGTAGAGTGGGTCAAGTTTGGCCAAAACAGTGGGACAGGCAAATCTATAAATGGTATCACCGTAGTCCAGCTGGGACAGGAATAAGCCAGAGACCAACCTTTTACGGGATGAAGTTGAAAAACAACATTTAAGTCTGTAAAGGAAGCCAAGAGTGAATTTCAATTTCTTTGTTAGAACTTCAATATGGTGTTTGAAGTTCAGATTACTGTCCAACCAAAAGCCAAGATATTTGTAGGTATCGACAAACTCAACAGAGACGCCATCAAGGGTGTCAATGGAGAGGCAAGAGGACGCTGACTTGGGAGCAAAACGCATTGCTTTGGTTTTCTTACTGTTCAAAAGCAGTTTGGAATCAAGAAGTGCATGCTGCAGCGTGATGCCACATGAGACATTTTTAGTCCAGTTATGCTAGTCCCTTCTGTGAATGATTGCATATGTGATTTCTAATATTTAAATAAGTGGACATCTCAGACAGTGCTGATAATCTCCCGTTAAAAAGAAATGCCTCCCTTAAAGAGTTAAGCCAGTGTGACTGCTTTAAATAAAAACTGTCAAGATCTGAAACCTCTGTGAAACTTCATCAACTGAAAATAAACTTTCTGAACCAAATTGATACGATCAGTGATTCCCTACAGAGCAATAAATACAGATTTTTTTATTTGCATAATTGGCCTAGAAAACACTTCTAACAATCCCCGTCTGACCCTAAAACAAACCCGCTGGCTGGAGTTGTAAAACGAAGTCACAAGGCTTTTGAAGAATCTTTTTTGATCTCTAATAATTTGGCCAAATGGGAGCAGCCATGTTGACTGAGTGGTATGTCTAACACTGAGCCTGGGCCTATGAGGCTTTGAGAGAGAACTCTGAATTACTGCTGATAAAGCTCTCTGGATTAAACCATGTTAGTTTGAGTGTTTGTGTCAGCCTTTGTTTAATCCTAATGAAGTCTTTCTCAGTCACTTTCGGTGGAATTTACGAACAATCGTATGAAATAAAAACACAGTAGGACTTGAAAGAAAGGAAGAAGTAAACCATCATCAAGCAAACAGCAGCACGCCTTGAATTTGTCAGTGGGATTTAAATGAGCGGGAGCACACGTCGAGTGGGCTTGATGGCTCAATCAGTGCAAGTTAATTACAGTCTCAGCTGGAAGAGGCGCAGACAGAGAAGATCACCTCTGTGCAGATTGTGTGGCACAGTTTTAGGCTCTCCTGAAGGGCACATTATGTGAGCATGAGAAAGATGAGGCGAACAAAAAAAAAAAGCAGCCGGCACAAACAAAACTCCTCATTAGCTATTTCCAACTGCGGGGCATAACTGCCAAAGTCTCACAAAGCGAAAAACCAAATCAAAGGCATATAAAATAGAGACATCAATAAGCAAGCCCTTTGTGTGACCAATGAGGAAGTCATTCAATTATGTTGACAATGTCTGCATGGTCAAAGACGCGACTCCTTCCAAAGTCACTTTTATCTGTGTGGTGTCAGTAAAGAGAAAGCCTGGAGGAAATGGCTAATTAGTTCCTGTTTGGCTATGCTATTGTTTCGCACATTCGCAAAAAGGTCTTTGATTATTTACTGCATACGTGTGCTCAGTTTCTCCATGGCTCAAAGAAGCAGAACGCTTCTCATGAGGACAAATAGAAAAAACAATACAAAGAGCAAGTTGCATCAACTGTATAGAAATATTACTTTATTACATGTTATTTGACACTTTTATCCAAAGCGACTTACATACACAATACTGTGGACAATCCACACAGGAGCAATTTGGGGTGAAGTGTCTTGCCCAGGGACACAACGACATGCTGACTGCAGTGGGGTTTGAACCGAACCCCCTGATCCCATCACCAAGACTCTATCCACTGCGCCACACGCCTCAAGTAGTGTCTGAATGCATAAAAGATAGGTACCTTATAGTGTCCTCTTAGATATGGACACTTGGAGGAATTACCAGCAAGTTAAGATGAGGGTTTTCTGTATTGGCTCTCCTGTTCTTTACACAAGAGTGTGTTGTGTTCCTCCTTTCCCTTTCCACTGAGTCCTGTAATTATGTTTTGGATGGACTTTAAAAAATCGGTCATTAAAATGAGTTGATATCCGATTAAACCAATGTTGGATCAAATGTATTCTAGCATCAGCATAAATAAATTAGAAGGGAGCCCCAGATGGTCTATAATTTGATTAAAAGCATGTCAAAGCTCCCCTCTGTTTAAAATTGGATAGGGGATTTAGTTCCTTTGTATTGGCACCAACATTTTCTTGTTTTTATTTAATTTGATCAGCATTGTACCCGTGAGGAGAAAACATGTTCATTAGCTAGAACATGAGCTCAGTCATTTCAGTTCACCAATCGCAATAATAATGCAATATCAAAGTTATACTTGCATCATTTTATTATGATTATTAACCCTCCTGAGCCACTTCACCCGGATGCCCAGATGCTGAAAGGATGTATAATTAAATAATACAAAAAAATCTCCCAAGTGAAAAAAATCGTGTTGCCAAAGAGATCGAAACATTTTTAAAAACATATTTCTGAATGACATAAGAACCATACAAAATAACAGAAGACATCCCCTTTAATGTATTTTTAGAATACTAAATAAATACAATTTGAAATCCTTTTTGGTTCTCCAAGCCTTAAGAACATCACAAGAGGGCTTTGACAGAGTCCCTTCTCAGGCCTTTTGGGAGAGCTCTGTCTCTTTTAAGTCCTCCATCACAGGGAGGATTTCACCACCATCAGTGCACTCTGCAGATGGGACCGCTGCTATGTGAAGACGACACCACTCAAAGCAGGGCACAACATGAGCTACACACAGTATTGATCTTTTTTTTTTTTGCCTCATACAGACCTGGAGCCCCCCCCCCCTGCCTCAACCCCTGCATGGAGTCTTTGTGGAAATCAAACTTTAGAGAAAAACAAACTTCCACGTCATTACTGACAGTTTGGAAGTAGACGCCTGAGATGTGTTAGGGGTTAATGAAAAGTGGAACAGTGTGGCTTGCTAATTGCAGATGTTTAACTAAGATAGTGCAACGCTGCTAAGCTCCTCAGTCATGTTGGAGCGCTCTCTGTAGCATTGGACTTCATCCTCAATTTTGAAGCAATTATGGTTGTATCAGATTGATGATGTACAGATACATGGAGAGCATGCAGAGTGTGTATATTGCTGTGTAGGTTTGACTGAGAGTGTAATGCTTCAGTATTCGTCTCATGCAGGGCTTCTCTATGTGTTAGAAAAATGTCACCGGCTTGAGCTTCAATATCAGGATACATGTATTTATTATCCTTGCAAGAATGGAAGTAGTCATCACATACAGAGCATATGGGACAACTATAGGTGCCAGAACAGTGTCCTTCACATGCTTATATACAAGAGAGGGTTTACACAGTCACAAGATGGAGGAATACCGGTTCAAAGCAGTATACAATGTTTAGTTTAGATTAGCTAAGAAGACCCATGTCAGAAATGATCATCCTTATCATATGTCTATCTCCATAGAGCAGGGGTGGGCAAACATTTTGGCTCGGGGGCCACTATGAGTTTTAACATTTGACAGACGGGCCGGGCCAGTGGCGTAAAAGTGGCGGCTGATATTGTATTCTTTGAAAACTGCAACGGTTTCTTGGCAAATAAGACATACAGCCTTATATCACACTTCGGTGAAAAAATATCTAGCTGTCCACTCCTCATTAACATTGTCGACTTTTCTTTTCTTTGGTCCACTCATTGTTACAGATGCAGGTTCAAAGGTGAATTAGGTTCAAAGGTGAAGTATTGGGTCATTGCGTCATCGTTTGCGTCATGACGTAACCGTTTACGTGCCTTCTTATGACCCACACAGCGTTTTATGTCGCTAATTTTCTATGTGATTAACATGATGATTAGGCTGAATCATCATGTTAATCACAGAGCTATCATATGCCTAAAACAGTGTGTCCTGATGCTCTTCTAGGTAAGCATATATCCTGTTACGTACACAGCTACGTAGGGCCTTTGTTATCATGTCCTACTCTGATATTGGAAGAGTACATTCAGTATTTTCCCAACACTATACATCTCGCTGTATGGGACACGTGCCTCTTCTCCCTTGGAGTTGGACTAACCAGGAGGACTGGGTGCGAGCTCTGCGATTGGTTGGCATCAACAAGGACGTTCTGGGCTCATTAAATCCCCAGATGGCGAGGGCACGGGAGCAGCAGAGTGAATAGTATTATTACCCAGCTGGGTGAACCATGGACCAAATGGTGTCCTGATATGGCTCAGGACCACCAAACCACGGCGCACCACTTCTAGCTGTGAGCTCATCTGCTAAATGGTTTATCTCCCTTTTTACTGCGAGAGGAGAGAAAAATAAACTTCAGCCTTGAAGTCTAGAGTATGCAATGTGTTCATTTTCACAAACAGGACTAAGTTTTCTTTTTTTTCTCTACACAGTGAACCAAACGCGCTTGGTGGCGGGAACAGGCGTGCAGATTGTAAGCACTTAATGCAAATGAAATCACAAGTAGAACTCCACTGCTGTTATATTGACTGAGGTACTACTAACATACACTTGACACATTTGTAACACTATTACATCTTCAGCAGTTAAGGTGGATTCATATTGCATTCGGGTGTTATAGCGTAGCTTTAGAGCCTACACGTGACACTTCAGAAATGTAACAACACGTTGGGGTACACCAGCTATGGATTGTGTTTTCTCTTTTATGTTTCAGATGCAGGTTTAGATAGTTTTGAGTGAAGACAACATAAAGGAAGTAGAAAATAGGCTTGGTAATCTTTTCCTTCCCCTTGTCTTTTAAAGCTTTCTCCATTGCAAACATTATACTTGCTTCTATTGCCGCTCTATCCCAGTGAATGAAAGGATGTAAACACAACCATTGGAGCGCAGTCGTATGTTATTCAGTATAGAGACTTGCAAAGTAAAAGTTACTAGGATGTAACAACAGTTTGAAAATAACTTGCATACCCGTTATCTGTACCAGGAAGTAGATACAAGGATGTTGATACAGCTAATTTAGGAAATATTTCTGTGGAGATTGTGGCCAAAATGTTTATCTAGCCTTGAGGTGGTGCCTTATACCTACAGTATATCCAACTCTAAATCAGAAATCTACAGCTGAGGCATATGTGTCTCATATGTGTTGCTGATGAAATGCAACTGAAGAATTACATTAAATATATATATATATATAAAAGCCCTAAATAATGGATGTAAAATAATACATCTCGGCTAATCAGGAGATCAAGTTGTTTAAGTGAAATTAATGACATTTCAATTACCTTAACAAAAGATGAGAAGCCTTTCTAGTAGATGAGAAGGATTATTTTTTAATTCAGTGAAATATCTTTACAAATAATTCATAGCTACATACAGAAGATGTTGTAAGCTGGCCTTTGAAGGTCTAATGTAAGCACTGCAGGCAGTTCAACAAGTGCAGCATCAGCACATGCAACTGCTGGTGTCCTTGATTAATTAAGCAATACTTCATTTATTTAAATGTGGCTCAGCACTACAAGCCTCAGCCCTAATCATAAATCTTAGTTCAACCACAAATCCAAGTCTTTTCTTCAAAGTGAGAGCCCGTCATATTCTCCTCATATGTCCCACAGATGTCCTAACCTTAATAGTGTTAATTTGAAAACTGTCATTACAGAAATAGAAGAGGATGACACACACACACACACACATGATCTGATTTGTGTAAACAGTGTGAGAGAATTCGCCAACAGATGTAGCGACTGCTTAAAAAGGGAGAGCTGTTCCAACAGTGCAGATGGCGTTGGCAGGACAAAGTATCATCCAGAAACCCTGCTGTTTCCCACAGGCTCATCACCTCCCACTTAACAGCACACTCACATGGAACACATAATGGAGTTGTACTCGATCAATAGAGCATCGGCTATGAACGGGATAATGTTTTGTCAAATCACTTTTATTTGATTATTGTCTCCATTGTACACAGAGCATAGCACATGGAAGTTATTTAAGCAATAGCTCACGACAGGCCGTGGTATATGCTCATTATATCACAGCTAAGGGGCGTGGTTCGGCCTCCCTTAGCTGTGATATAATGAGCATATATCACGGCCTGAAGTGAGCTATTGCTTTTATAAAACGGTTACCAAGTGTGGCAATATGAAAGAAAAATTCATGGCACAATTCAAACGGGATCAAAAGAGAACCTTTTCCTCTCCATTTTCTGCATTGACTTCAATGTATATTTTTCCGCTTCCGGGGTCCCACGAGCTCCCTCGGAAGGGGAGGGACTTCGCCTCTCTATACTGTTTTTCTCAGACGCGGAGGGATACTGACTTGTTGTGAAAAGTAACTTACAATTCTACACGTGGTATACGCTCAGTATATCACGGCTAAGAACCAATCAGATTGCTTGATTTGACTTGTCCGTTTTATAAACAAGATTATAACACGGCTTGGTTGAATACTCTATTCTGATTGGTCAGTTTGGAAATTCAGGAGTCTGTTCTTTCTTGGTAGCAGTCTGTCACTAAGGACGCTCTGAACTAGGGATGATGTGCAGTAATATCAACCCGCAGAAAGAAGTCAGGTCTCTTTGACGTCACCTGTTAGCTTTCCATCTGATACTCTAATACATCATTGCAGCTGAACAGTCCCCAGTTAACAATAACAAAAGAGAACAAAAACAAGTTAAATAGTGCAGACAAAAGGGAAAAGGTTCAAAGACAAACGGAGCTAGACGACAGAGAAATCAGCAAACGTTCACATAGAGGAAGTAAACACTAATGGGAACACCATATGGGCTCTTGCAGCGTTTAAAGACTGGTTAATGGAAAACAAATATGGACAGTTACTATGAAGAAAACCTTGATCAGTGCTGCCATCATTTAAATTACATTGCAGGATTGGACTATTTTGTCTTGGCAGAGTCAATTCAATCATTTTCAAATCGATACAATTATTTTCATATCAATATTGTGAGTTAACTTGTTGGTTTATAGCTGTGTAATAAGCAGGGAAATGTGAAGCGATCCGGGAAAAGAACCCTGAAAAGGTTAGTAATCTTGAATCCTTCTGCACATTTCCCGGAAATAATTTAACTTTGACTTTGAGCATAGTCTCATTGGCAAGGTCCTGTTTATAAAGTGTATCCAGCTCATCAATGCTCTAAGTTAGAGCCCTTTTATAGGTTGTAAAGGTTAGTCTGAAAAGCAAGAATGTACTTTGAATTCAGGAAGCACTAATAAAGCAGTGAGAAAAAAGCTTGGCTTCCTTATTATCCGCGGCAAGCAGACAGCTGGGGGAAACGGAGAGGTTTTCTGAGTAATAGGATGAATGGAGCCGTGGGCCCTGCCTCTGTGTTTACTTTATATTTGTCAGGCGTTAGATGTGTCCAATTTGTTTGCATCTCTCTATATCACCATTTCACGCGGGTGCTATAGCTGTTTTTTTAACTGACTTTGATACCCAGAGGAAATCTGTTTCCTACAGACAAATCTAATACATCACATACAATTCAGCGATTTCTCCTTTGTGTATTACTAAAGTTGTTATCGCTCTGCCACTTGGGCAACTATCCCTGTGAACATGCATGAACTCATGGCCTCTAGGGGGCGCACATACTCACTGCTACTTCATTCACAATGAAGCCTGAGATTTAAATATAAGTCCTGCTTGTCAAACATAACAAAAACAAATGAAATATTACTGTATAAATACACAAAAGTAGTTGAATGTGCTTTTTATTGACGCGGTGAATGTTACCTTTGGTTTGTAAGTGAATTTGCTTTAAAATAACTGTTTTAATTGGTGAAGTTTAACCATAATGTGCCAATAATCTCAAACTTTTAACTTGAATTGAATCATAAAGTCGACGCAATAAGATGTGGTTGCAAAAGATCTTGAAAGCATGTTTATTTAATTATAAAATGTGTCATTTATTTTCATTTCGTTATTATTGTTGAATCAATTTCATATTTGTTGGCGACTGCGAGATAATGAACAGCTTCTGATATAAGGTGGTATAAGGTTTTCATAATTCATGCATGAAAGGGTTAACCTAGCATAATTATTATGAACCATTTTTAAACTCTGACAATCCTTCAGATCTTATAATGGTTGTATGTGTCCTCCCACACTTTTACTAATTAAAAACGTTTGGATCTTACTGTATTGAGAAACATGAGAATATTGAATGCTTTCACTGTAATTACAAACTATTGGGTAAACACAATTATTGAAGGCAGGAGGCAAAGTGTTCCTAATTATATTTTTTGGATTAGAAAAGCATGCAGCACTTTAATCAGCGTATGAACATATGAGGCGCTGTATACGAACACCTATAAATAGCATGTAACCATTAGTCAATGAATTATTCATATGTTTAAGCATGCTCCAAATATCTATTGCATATTATTTATAGATACATTTATTCCAGCTGTAACGCATTACTTCAAGTTCACTGGGACATTCCAATCATAAACCAATTGCGGCTGCATCTTTATTTCATTTACAATTAAGATTCATTCATTTTACATGAGTAATCTTATAGCAACACATATCAGTTGAGTACTGATCTGAATTGTAAATTATGTAAATAGTCTGGCTTTTGGGGGGTCTTTTCCCCCTTTATTACAGAGTTTTGTCTTGGGATAACTTTTATTTAGCCTGTATCCAAAAGTTCATTTGTTCCTCATATTTGATTAAGGTGTTGTTGGAAACTCTTAGATTATGAAAAACTGAGTGTTGTTTAAGTGTTGCTCAACGTTGTGCCACTCATAGAAACGTTGTTTGTACATCAGATACAGTAAGGACTGCATGTTCAGCCCACTCTCTTCAGTCAAATGACACGACTTTGCAAAGGCGTGCAATAGATACGCAGAAGTC
>CALSBZ010000825.1:821054-834342 GCA_943591055.1 Gobionotothen gibberifrons | reverse complement strand
GAAAGGAAAGTCTACCTGCAGTAGGCACAAAACATTTTCAAACGACACCATTAGTGATCATTTCATCATTATAAAGACTGTTGGGGATTGAAACATTGTGCCTTGGTGTGCAGGTAAACACGCTTGAGATGATTACAGTGGAGTGTAGACTCAATCCTTCATTCCTGATCCCTTTTTCATCTGAAGCTAGGTCTCTATCATTATTGAGTGGTGTTGCTTTCACTCTTTCATCTGAGTTAGTTCTCTCACACGCCAACAATCTCCACAGTATCAGAGGTGATTGATGATGTGTCGAGGTTAAAACTGCCATCAATCTGCAACAGCCGAGAAGAAAAACACTATCAAGGCAAACATTAACTTTCCACTGCCCAATCATATACATTTTTATCTTCAGGTGGACCAAACTGCCACACTCTTCCTCCACATGTTCAGACGGGACTCTGACTATAATCATAAGTCTGAATCTCATTTGTGTTTCAATCACACACTTTTTGTTCATGAATATTTTAGATGACACTGATTGGCTTGTGATAAATAGCAGAGGTGTTAAGCTTCACACAGTGTGACGAGTGAGAGTAGTGCGGTGTAAATGGAAATCAAAAGGAATTACTATTTGTACAGTAATATTTCTGCTGGTCGCCAGATCAAAGTCAAAGTCAACTTTATTGTCAATCTCAAAATATGTTTGTACACACAGAAAGATCGAAATAATGTTTCCCACATTCCCGAGGAAAAACTCACACATTAAAATGCAAGAACACCCAATCATTTACAAAACCCCCCACAAAATAACCGTTTACTTCAAGTAAGCAGGATATATATAAAAAGATGATGTACATAGACCATTGTGGAGAAGAAAATACAATGACATATTAGGATGAAAAACCATATTTTAAGTGAATTGTTTTTAAATTACTTTTGCCAGTGACATTATTTTCTTTACAATAGATGTAATACTGTGTGTTCGTGAGAGTGTGTGTGCACTTCTGAGAGTCGATTTCCAGTGGGTCATGGAATGAGAAAAAGTCAAGGAAAGCATTAAAAGCCCATAGTGCCTGGAGCATATTGCACGACGCCTTGGTGCTAGCTGTTCAAACTAAAACCTGATTATTCTTGAGGGTTGCGCCTCGTAAAGGTTGAGAACCTCTGACCTGCAGTGTTAGCTGGATATTTGTACACTGTTCTGGTAAAAACAGTGAATGCTTTTCCATCCATCTGTTTTTATGAAAAGAGTGTGTCTATTTGTACCCGGGTGAAAATAGACACACGACAGCTATTCGGCTAAAAAAGGGTAAACATCGTCACTTCATGCCGTTGAGCGAAACGGGGATTCATGCGGTGTAATTAGCATTGTTAGCTACGGACACCCGGGTGTACATAGCATTGTTAGCTACAGACAAATGTATAGCATCTGCCATTAGTTAACCCCCTTTCATCAGGGGGGGTCTGTGAGACATGTATTACCTTACAGCCATGTTCACAATATAACTTAGGTGTTTTTTGTCCCTGATGTTCAGGTAACCTTACCAAGCACTCGTAGAAAGAGCAAGAAGAGATGCATACAGTAGCCTACAACACCCGAGTGTAAATAGCTACAGGGCTTAAGATAAGATATTCCTTTATACATCCACCATAGGGGAATACAATTTGACGCAGCAGCACAAGGTAATGAAGTTATCAAAGAAACATTTCCATAAATACCTATACATCCAAAGCAGTATCTAAAGTGTAGCCCGGGTGTAAATAGTATCGTTAGCTACAGATAATTTTAAGATAAGAAAAACATACATTTTTAACCCAATCTTAATAATGTCTCATCGCCATCGATCCTATATTATTTAATAACCCAAACTCAAATATGTATATATATTCATTCAAATTATTAACATTTACCTTGTTGTGATTTCTCATTTAAACAGTTACTTATATAATGTTATTTATTATCGTATTATCTTCGTGTGAATCTGTACCGTCCTGTTTTTCACTTTCATTCTGCTGCAGCTTAAAACTCCTGCATTTCCACACAGGGATACATAAAGGTCCATCTCATCTTATCTTATATCAGCAACAATTGGTTAATGAGAAATTAGCTAATTCAGCATTTACAATGAGAGTTTATAATGATATATATAATATATATTTATTGCCAGGAATACACGGATGAATTAAATGGTGTTTGGCGGTTAGACCCCGTTGTGCGGGAGTATCTCTATAAAACCCCTCCTGGGTCGACACTGGTGGTGGTGGAGCATGAAGGGATAATGGAGGTCGGTCTGAAGAGTTTAAGCTTGACCCAGGATTTGGAAGAAAGGAAGGTGGAAGGGGTGGAGGAGGGCTGCGTTGATTCACCTGAAATGACAACTGTGAGGAAGGGGAGAGAGCAGATCTAAAGGTTTAGCAAAGCGCTATGATAGGCTTGTGGGAATAGAGCAACGTGATAGGTTTAGCTGGGGAGTGACACCCCCGATCACTGATTGAGAGGAGAGAGAGTAGTAAGATGGGCATATGTGAATGAATAATTACAGATTGTCTTCCTGGTTGAACTTGCGCTAAGCTTCATTTAAATGACTTCTGCAGGTGGTAAAGGCATGCATGACATCTCCCCACTATCTCTGACACGCGTAGTTCATAGGACTCCTTAAGATGCCAGTGAAGTCAACCATGCCTAAAAGGTACTTGCTTTGTAACTGACTACTCAGTCGCTCATACCTATTACCGGCCCAGGAGACACTTTGGTAGTTAAATTGCTAAATGCTTATCATCAGGGAACTGTATTAGCATTTGATTTGTTTATCAAGATATAATTAAGTGTCTCTTGGCCCGAGGAAGCATCTCATCAAAAGTGAAAACCCCATGTCTTGCATCTAAAGCTCTATTAGTCAGCTCACAGCATCTTGTCCTGAGACCCCAGAGACCCCAATAGCTACAAAATGTGCATATTGTACTTGAATGTGCATGGTTTGTTACACAACCTAAACATTTGTACAGTACAAGAGAGTGTAAGATATAAAGCCATAGAAGCTTTGTTAAAATAGTGAACATATAACCAATATTTACTGTAATAAGGCTGATGGTAAAGAGTCAACCTCTCGCTGATATCCTATCTATTAATATAAAGGAACTTGCAAACCTCTGTCACTTCCGTGCGAGTTGATCTTTTTAATTTGGATGCAGTCATTATTAGTTCTACTTAATGTGAGGGTAACATCAAGGACCATTGTAAATAGCGCAGTGAATTTCAATGTAATCAGAGTTTAAATGTAATCGCCGTTCTTAATTATGTTTCGAAGAACACTTAACTTATTTTTGAATGCTTTTTTCTTGAAGAAGTTCAAATAGCTCCTTATCTCAACGTGGACATGTGCTGAAGTGTTTTTGCAATATTGAGAACAGCCATTTGTGGTTACAATAACACTTAATCAAAAACTCTATGGAGATTAGAGACACGACGGGTACTGAAGCAGAAAATAGGGGGGGCATTACGGTCAGCAGTCAGATGGAGCATATCATTGTTAAATTGACTCTGCTAAATACCGTCTTTCAGGCTATCCAGATCCTAGAAACAATATTGTTGGAACCTCAGAGGTGACCAAGGTGGAGAATGTACTGTAGATCACAGTGTTCAGCTTTTCAGCCACAAAGTGAAGCTTTTGTGATAATTATTATTATTGTATACAAATATATTGGCATTTTTATTTTAGGCTTTCGGCCTATAGGGCTTGGTCTGTTTAATCTATGATGTTAGTTAGCCAGGCTAGTTTTGCTAGAACAGGTCAGGGAAGAGTTATAGACCCGGCAACATGTTATCAACACACAAAGCTAGCTGGCTGAAGATATAATTGAGAACATGTTTTAAACATACAGATAACTTCAATCACATCTTGTGTGGAGATGAACAGAGCCAAGTTGTCACTGCGCTGCAGCCTGACTCTGATAATAACCTGCATACAGGTCCCTGTCAGCCGATATTAGTAATTTTAACACTAGTAGACACTTTGTTATAAGACTAGTAAAGAAAGTCAAAATGGAGATATAGGTTACTTCATCCATCCTGTTAAATCCATTAAAGAAATCAGAATCTTTGAACAGATCTATTTTTTTTGGACCTGATCCAAGTCCAATCTGATCATTATATTTGCTTAATTGTTTGTTAAATGTGTGTCTGACACAGAAATAACAGGTGTAGCCTGCAGAATGAACATATCATAGTGACAGCTGTCATAAGTGTTTGTCAATTTGACTGGTGAAAGCAGTTATCACCAGCTCACGCGTGAGAGGCTGCTTCCTGAATGTATGATGGCTTGTTTGAAGAGTCTGCAGCCGTTCTAGCTGCAGTGTGAGGCGGTACTTCAACAAATTGGATAGTTGATATCAGCTTGTTAATATTTATAATATCTCAATTTAAATTGGATTCTTGCTATCGGCATGCAAATATCTAAATGTAACAGTATAATGTCAATTGCATTAATCTCAAGAGCTGAGGCTGATTCTGTAGCAAAATGTGTGACAAAACATCCAGTAGTTAATGAGACATTTTACTCAAACCACGAAGGTGCACCAGAGTGAAAGTCAACTGAACCCTAACATCATTATGGTACATCTTCTGGAAACTATGAATGTTTCCGGTCCATGGAAAACTGAAATGCATTTCAATCCATTCAGAATATATTGAGATATTTTGCCAGCTAAAGTAAAACTTTGTACCTGATAGCCCTGTAAGAAAAGTAAGGAGATCACTAAATAAGCCCACTTCCTCCTCTTAGGACCATGATTAATTTGACTACCTTCAATCGCAATTTATCAAAAAGTAATAAGATATTTCAGTTGAACCAAAGTGAGGCGCCAGCAGGCCAACGTAGCCTCCCTAAAGCGCTGAGAACGTGTCTATAAAACCTTGATGTTTTATATAAGACTGAGCAGAAGGGAATATTTTACCTGCTGAAATGATAGGTGTGTTATGAGATGCACTTCATTTGCTTTGTGGCAGAGCATTGCAATATAAGCTCATAAGTGATTACTCAAAGTCAAAGCATGATTACTCCCGTGTGGCGGATGGGAGCTCAGTAATACACGGGAGCTATTATTTATGGAGATGACTTCATGGGCAATTAGCAAGATGTGAGTGTGGGGCAAAAGTCATCAGAATCATTTTATTTCCTGATTTGGAGTAAACAATAATGTGTTTGCCTCTCTCCTGAAAAGACGTGAAGTTGGAGTGTCATTGCAGGCTCTCTGCAGACCACAAAGATAATTATGTTTTGGTCCTGTTTATTACTTTGTACTTCCAAATCATACTGAAAAGCTTGGTAGATATTATGACCATCTGCAGATGCATTTCTCAACAACCAGGACTGGAATATTAATCTAGTACTTCACAGTTTATCAACATAATGAAGGCTGAAGAGTTTGAAAACCATTAAAAGCCTTAATAGAGAACAACATGTGATTATTTACTTGTGCCTTTAAAGCTAAGCTAAGCTATCCTCCTGGGGCCCGAGGAAAAAATGTGTCTTCTATTTCCTTTTTTATGTGATTTCCTACCTATTTAGGGTTAAATTGCTTTCATGACTAATTATATAGTTCCTCACATGTTAATAAACAAGAACATATATGATTTTCATGGTAAAAATTACAATTATTCAACAATATTTGACTTCTCCTCCTGCTTCTATAAAATGTTGTTTTTGGTATGCCAGCCATTTTGGATGAAAATAAAGAGGAACTTCTCAGCATGCAATTTTAACCAATGACATATCACTGGAAAGACCAGGATGTCCTCTGTACAGTACATCAGGGATTGATAGAGTAGCTCAAAAGAGTAAAAGGAGATGCATGTTAACAAAATGATCCAGAGAAAACATGGGCACCCAGCATGAGAATCTCTATTGAAATGTAAATATTTCATAGATAAGTAATGAAAAACACAATGACTCATGTATGCTGACTGCACTCAGATGGCATATTTAAATCCAACATGAAGCCACTGTTCCTCTAATAGATTCAAGACACTGGCGCAGAAGTGAGCAAAGCAGGACATCAGTATCTGCACAATAATGTAACGGGTCATCACAACTCACTGAGGCATTTTTACAGCAGTATAGATCCTCCATTTCATTACTAAATGTACTTTATTCTGAGTGGACACACAGATGGACATGGTCATTAATAAAGTCAGGGAAGAGTTATACACCCAGCAACATGTTATCAATACACAAAGCCAGATACCTTTGAGAACATGTTTTAAACATACAGAGAACTTCAATCACATCTTGTGTGGAGACGAACAGAGCCAAGATGTCACTCGGCTGCAGCCTGACTCTGATAATAATCATCTGCCTTGTAGAAGAGTTTGGCTAAGATAGGATTCCTCTTCAGTCTTTCCAAGTTACATTCAAACTCTGCTGAAAGTCTTTTGAATATCAGAAACTCGCCCCTTGTAGTCTCTAGTTTCCTCAGCAGCTTTGGTCATCTTGAATTGAGTCAATTATAACGGATTCAATTGGTGACCAGTTTTAATGGCAAAAAAGGCTATCAGCTTGAACTACAACAGTTACTTTCATTGTTTAATTTTGTCTATGAAATGTAAAAATAAATAGTGAAATAAATGTTTTTATATCTAACAATATCTATTATTGTCCCATCAACAGTCAAACATCCAGTGATATTTAATTTAGAATAAATATAAAGCAGAGAAAAGCCAGCAAGCCTCATATCTGAAAAACTGTAACCAGAGGTTGTCTAGTAGTAGCAGTGGCGGTTCTAGACCAATTTGACTGGGGGGGGGGGCAGGCTGGGGCCACTTATTTTCTGAGGGGGGGCCCAATAAATGCAGGACGAAAAAGACAAAGACAGTATGAAGTAATTGTGCATAAGAAAACAATGCAATACAGTTATTGGTATTTGTTTCATTACACATATTTATTTCAGATACTTATAGTTACAGTTTTTACGCTCTAATGCAGGGGTCTCCAACTTTTTTTAGGATGAGAGCTACTTTCAAAAAATAAAACAAGTAGTGAGCTACTTTTACTCCTCTTTTTTTTGTTTTTGCAGTGTATATATTTAGCACATTTTATCATTATGATATGCTTACCTTTGTGTGCTGTTTGGGTCTATGGGACCCGCTTTCAGTGTTTACTAAAAGAAAATGTATGCAATTTTAATTATTTGAACCTGCTTTATTTGGGGGTGGACCTCACATCCTCTAGGGGGGTCCTGGGGAATATTTTTTAATGTTGAAGTTAAATGCATCAATCTGGTGCACTTTGAGCACAAAATGAATGTATGGTCGAGGAGAGTCCTCCTGTCAGACTGAGAGACTGATAACTACAGCTCAGGTGAGGTAAAGGACTCTCTGAGTGTTTAGATAGTTAACTTAGTCTAAGTTCTCAGTGGGTCTCAAACTTATGATTTTATGATTATTTAAATGTGTACAGTTCTGTTTCATATGGGTGTAGTCTCTTTATTTTTTGCAGTGCACCAGATTGATGCATTTAAGTCCAACATTTAAAAAAAAAAATCTCTAAATATGTTCACATGGATAGGTTCCTAAATAGATTTGCAAATTTTTTTTAAATAGTAACCCATGTCCATATGTTTATTCTGGGGTAGTTTAGGGCTATCACTATGGGCAGCAACACTGTAAACATTGACAAATAAATCCAGGAAAATGGCACAAAAGAAAACTGGTAGTGGCCCGGGTGTATAATTCCCAGCCTGACTTTTGTCCCAGTCCGGCCCTGCTAGTCACCATCTGCATGGTCGGCTGCAACCATGTGCATCCAGAGGTCAGCCGTAACCATTTCAGATTAATTGAAAAGAATCAGACCACAGATGTGGTTTCAGATCTGAAGCAGCATAAACTCCCTTTTACACTCCGGCTGTTATGATAACGATCAAGTGATTATGCCAACATTAAAAACCTATAATGCTGTTTGGTGGGTGCACAAGATAACTTCATTATGCTGCTGTATTTCGCGGTGCTGATGGTCCCTCTGACAATCCTCAGCTCCTCATCTCAGAGTGTGAAATGGAAGCTCTCTGCAGTAATTCACTGGTTCTAATTAATACAGTCCAAATCCAAGTTGAATGTATTGCTCCACTGCTAATACATATAATCTCTCTCCAATCATAATGAGCTGGAGAGTAAAGAAGAAATTATTACAAGATAAATAACTGTTATATAATACAGCTTTGTTAGCAGTACTGCACTAAAATAATAGGTCAAGACCGGAAATATATCTTAAACTACTTTGATAATTAAGTCAAAAACAAATGTTGGAAGCATTGCCGCCTCTCTTATATTTACTATTCAACCCTGTTCATGTTGAAAGTCCATTCTGTTTTCCTTAATTCTTGCATTTGATACAGTATACTTTGGATTTGAACCCTATTTGCAGCTTATTGTTATTTTCAATGTAGACTTTTATGTTTGCACACTTCTCATTTGGTATTCCAACTGATGCACAGTTCCCTTATGATAAACAAAGTCGTATTGGATCTTATCGTAAATGTCAATATCTGCTCCCTTTTCTTGTCTTAAACTATTGTTGATAACATAGGGTTATGGCCTTTTGGTAACTGTGATTGGCATCCTTATGTGATTTACATATTTAAAGCAGTTATATCAATAATGAATATCATAGTAATTCGGAGCCCAAGGGGTCTTTTAACTACATTAAAAGCTATATTTTCCTATAATATCTGACCTGAGACCAACACACAGTATCACTGCTGCTGGTATTCTAGTGTTGTGCATTTAAAGCTATGATGCTGTTCATACTAGCTGTCTCTGTCCTTTGGTGACTCTTCAGTTGTTTTGTTTCCGGAGAGCAGCTCATTTCCCACGACAAACATACAAATACAGCTCTTGTCATATCTGTTCATGGCTTTACAAATAGGAAATACGCATAATTAACGATGTCTCGGATGTTCTTATTTTTTACGTAGCGAGGGACAACAGAAAGAGAAAGTCCTTGGCGACATGACTCATGGTAATGTTTTTCTTTCATCATACTGCCACAGCAGCGAGGAAGTGCAGACAGCTTGGAGGCTCTGAGTGTGTTGGCGTGATGCCTGAGTCCCGCAGTGGGCAGACCCAGTGTGGTCCTGGCACTGCCAAGCAGGCCTCACCCCCCCTGGAGGAATGTTGGCCCCCTTTTAGTGTTAGAGGAATCACGCTACTCACAAAATGAGTCTTTAAAAGCCACATTTATGAACCACCGTTGGGGATGCAGCTGTTTCACGGTCCAATTGTTGAGACCTGTTATTTTGAGCAGCTTTGTAAAGTCTTGACTGTTAAGAAACACAGTAGACATGAGAAAAACATATTTAAATGAAGGCTTATATCATGGAGTATATGGGATCACTTAGATAAGATAGAGAAAAGCTAGTTCAGCTCCCACTTCTGAATTTGTCCCCTGGGATGTCGGAGGGCAAGTCCAGTTTATCCAGCAGAAATGATGGCATAGTTTTGGTTTCACTTTCGATTGTTCAATGTCTGATTTATTTCCTGAATGGACTTGTTAGAGGTTAAATTGTGGAGTGTTGTGTCTCTGCTGCACTCTCTGCATAGCACTTAGTAGCCTTGTTTACACAGGAAAGATGTAATTACTTGGATTTGTATGTATATACAATATGACTTAATCCCAGAAAAACACTCAATTCAGTTAATTTGCATTCTGACAAACTTAAAGGTGGGGTATGTCATTTATTTCAGAAACACTTTTTGTTATATTCCATGGAATGCTCTTAACATCCCGATAGCAATGAATATATTAAATGCTTTGACAATAAATACATACAAAACATTCATCTGTGGAAGCCGTAATACTGTAAAAAGCACGACCAATCATCTGAGCCGGCCCGGCTAAAATAACTGGATGGCCTACCTGCCTGTCAGCCTTCCATCTGTGCACAAACTTATCTGGTGCCCTCATTGGTCATGTGCGCGTTCGTGTGTGTTGGAGGAGGGGCTCTGTAAGGAAGTCTGAAGGAAGAGGCAGATTTTTTCCGGTTGTGTACTTTGAAATTCTAGCGCACTCGAGCTGGTTTCTCCAAAATTACATACCCTACCTTTAACTTTGCTAAAGTTACAAAATGAGAACAGATGAAAACGTTTGCCAGCACTATCAACTAAACAGCCGCAATCAAAATCAGAATACACGATACACAGCTTTTGATTGAAGGTGGCATCACATTCTGAGGATTCAATCTCTTGGGAATCAAATCACACATAATTGAGATGCAGTCAGAAACATAAATGCAGGTTTTCTGAACAACAGATTGGACTTGCTTCAAAAACACAAAAGCTAAACAAAGAGCCTCAGCCTTCAGAACTTGGTGATTAAAAACAAAACAACAATGGCTGCACACCTGTGCTGCAGTGCTAAACCGATTTCTCCCATATGTGCTAAAATGAATAATAGTTGTTATTGAACTCTATCAGCACAAAGCTATTACCCACTTAAAAACCTCAAATCAACACTTCTATTATGTGTGTTTTGAACCTGTTGTTTACGAAAATGGCGAAATATTTATTTAACAACACAATACTTTAGCCAAAACGATATACATCATTTCATTTAACAATAACGATATATACTCCAGTATGAACATAATACTCGACAAATTATATGTATTTTCCTCCTATATCATTTTTTTTCCCACTTTCCAAGTTAATTTATGGAGATGTATTTGTCAAGCTATACACTGACTATATTATCATGCATGCCCATAAAGATAGAGAACATTGGAGTGAGTATCTACTTATCTGATCAATTTAGATGCCGTAATTATGTATCGCAATATTTTGTCATGAATAATATATCAGATGATTCCATTGAAAGACTTTGCTGCCATGTGTCAAGTCCTGGCAATTCAGATGTCTGTACATTACTCAAAAAGTAAGCCCACATAGGGACAGTGTTTGTTTATGAGTGGATGACTTCAATGTCTCCTTTAGGGGCACATTTACATAAATTCACCCTCCGTCATATCAAACCGAGTGGATAGTTTTGGCTTTTATTGTCCGAGGTTTTGAGAGTTTGGCTGCTGAGACTCTTCGCTGTCACCACAGTACAATTGAGAATAATGGCATTTCATTCATGGGGCTCAAAGGATCAACAAATGAAATTGAAAAAGTCAACTGTGCCTTTGTGCCCGGTACGATGTGCCCTTCCAGAAAAACTATCCTCAGAGTCATCTACTAACCTCTCCGTGAGTAACACCATTTTTAACCATGACTGCAATAAAAACAGATATGAGTAAATTGGTCAACCCACAATAAACCGAACTTAATAAAGTATCTTGATGAAAATATGAATTATGTTACCTACTGTACAATAACAGTCGAGTTCCTAACAAATGCCGGCGTCTTCAAAGCTGTAAATCTCTGCAGGGAGCAGTAAGTGTTGTCACAGACGCCAGGCCGTGTTGACGAATGAATATTTATGACAGTGGGAACCGTAACAATTAGCATTAGCTTTCATCAGGATTCTGGGTTAAACTACTCCACTCATGAGGCTCCTCAATGCCTTTGAACATTAAAACACTTAATTGAAAAGAAGGATGGGCCACTACAGAACAATCGCAGAGAAGAGACGGCAAAATCTACATGGGGGCTTTAAATAGAGCTATGTATCACTATGAATCTAATGCCCTAGCCACACGGTGAAGAAACGGGTCATCCGCTACAGTTCTGTATCTTATAGACGGTTCGGCCGCACGAGGCCGACAGGGAAACGCAGATAACGATAACGGGTCCCAAGGTGGGTAGATCTGCGGACGCAACGCTCTGGGGGGCCAAACGGCTCCGTGATTACGCCCTATATGATAATTTCCTGATAACGAAAAATACTGACGGTCAGGAGAGGGGGAGGAAAAGAGAGACTCCTTGTATTATTCTTATATTATTATATAGAGTCGTTATTCATTTTTTAAAAAGCTCAATAAATAGCAAAGAAGACCTTTGACCGGTACCTTTCTAATTTTATCCGGAAGATTTAAACTTTAACGAACATGTTGACCGGCGAAAACAAATTCTAGCGGAAACTCTGCTGCACGGTTCCCTCGTCCCTTGGAAGAGGCGGGGAGGTGGGTGTTTTTCGTCTGCTGGTGGACTACCGGGGAGATTTACAGCAGGAGAACACGCTTGCCTCGGGGAGGGAGAAAAAGAGCCCGAGCCCTGCCTCTCCCCACCTCTGCTACTAAATCCACCGCGGAGAATAAACAGAAGGGCAACCATGGCAACCATTGGTGTATTTTGTGGCGGAAGTACAGCGCCACTTACAGGCCCGGCATATGTACTACAGCGTCTCCAGCGGGTCGAGCGGCCTCGTGTGGAAGGACACGCTTCTGGTGCCTATTGCGTGTGGACGGAAGACTTTTTTGATATCGAATTCGGTTCATTTTCATTTTCGTTTCCGTGTGGCTAGGGCCTAAGTGTTGTCAAATACTAATGCCATAGTCTTATTATTTTAATTCCAGTAATACCAATAAAGAGAATAGACAGTCTTTAAAGTACTAACCCTCTTCAATTTACAGTGTGCTATAAATCATCAATGTTCCGCTTTGAAAGTTAAAATGAATGATTTTATTTAACTTTTTGGGTCCATACTCACAGGGAGATCTGAACAATGTATTCAAAAAAGTTAAAACTCTACCTTTAGAGAGAGACAATGAAATACCAAACATTTTCCAAAATGTTAATCGTTGTATGTCCAATAACTTTCTGACGCGATCTTACCACCATCCACTACTTGTGTGAACATTTTGTGAATAGCACAGTTCATCTACAGCTGGTGTAAAACTATGGTGAAATGTCTCAAGGTGTGAAATTATAAGATCGATTAGATTGCCACCAAATTTGGTACGGATATCTAGCACTTGTTGTGTTGAGTGAAAATAAGTGGATCATCGCCATGTAATTTGGTGCATAACTTTGATGATCCCCTGACATATCTATAGGCCTATACTATCTTTGATTTACGATCAAATACCAGCTAAACCAATGGCATCACATTCCCATCAGCCTCATCTTCTCTCTGTTTAATGCTAATAAGCTAATGTTAGCATGCTGACACTCAACTAAGATGTGAACATGGTGTCAGCTGATCATCGGCATGTTAATATTGTTGTTATCACAAACTAACGTGTTGATGTTAGCATTTAGCGCACCACAAGTATAGCCTCAAAGATTACTGCTACTGTTTTCACTCAATTACTATAAAAAGTCGCCTTTAATACGGTGCCAGCATCTCTTTTATTCTTTTTTGTTGAAATCTCCACT
>CALSBZ010000825.1:794959-816054 GCA_943591055.1 Gobionotothen gibberifrons | reverse complement strand
TGTTCTACTTTTGACGCCTCAACGGAGGCGTCAGCCAATCGAATCATATGCCAGTACAAGCTCTAGCCAATCAAACCGCTGCTTGTGTGTCAGGGGCGGGAGATTCATGTGATTGGTTGTTGGTCGAGCTTCAGACACGCCCACCGGCAAGCGTCAACGCACGCCGCTGTGTGGACGGGCCGTAACACTGAATTTTTGTATACAAGATATTTGATTGGGCACAATTAAACTCAGGTAATTGACCATCTGTTGAGCAGAGCAACATCATTCCATATTGTCTTCCTTTCCTTCCATTTTACCAGCAACACTGAGACAATGTTCAACAAACCATGAAATTGTGCTGACAAGACCCGAGAGGGTGGGAAAGAACAAGGGGGAACAGGAATGTAAATGTAAGTCTTAATTTGAAGGGCCTTTTTCCAATAAATGAGACATTCAGTACCTGACATTATTACGCAATGACTGCAGGCATGAGATGTCAAACTCTCTCTTACCATCTAAAATCTCTTCCTTGTCAGATAATGTCACACCAGGTGGATTATCTGGGTTGTTTTTGTTTTAAGAACTGTGTGAGATGACATTGTTGTCCCAGAATACATCTGAGGGATTTTGAAGCAAACTGTTTGATTTCCTCCAAAGGTGGCAGGAGGTGGGTTTAGGATGAGGATGAGGAGACGTTAGCTGTCACTTTATTGTTTTTGTCACAGGGGAAGACAAAGAAAAGCTTGCTTGTATCTTTATACTCTGCTATTTGTGCTCTGCTACTTTCCTTTCATAATGTCATATATGTGAAATATATCTTCTTCTTATCATTATTGTTGTCGTTTTTGTTGTTCTTCATCGTTTTTACATTACATGTCATTTGTTAGACGCTTTTTCATCCGTTTCAAGCACCAAAAAGTTGTCGGTCTAGAAAGCAAGCACCGCATACGTCACGCTTACGTCGGAAGATCTGGGCTGTGTCCAAATATCACGCGACATCTGCCTTTCCGCCAGCTTCAACATGATCTGTGGAAATAACATTGAGAATCAGTTTTAATGTTATACCATAGTAATTAATGCTGCAAAGCTGGGTATTTTGAGCTTGGCGCATGCAGAGGCTAACAACAGCTAGCTCTAACGCCATCGAATAGGACGTATAATATCTACCTTCTTTCTCCTATGGAATCGTTGTTGAAGTTGGTGATGATCAACTTCAATTCAAGATTGTAAAGAACTTTTGAATGTAGCATGTAATGACTGTAAAGTTGGTAGTAAAGTCGTTCCATTTCGTTTCGACAGAGCAAAACCAAAACGAGTAGCGCTTCAATACAATCGGCCATTGTTGTTGTTGTCGATGTGAGGGGGTTCCGCGCGGTTTGGCTTTATGAAGTAGGCACGCAAACGGTTACGTCATGACGCAGCACCAGTCGGGCTCTGAGCGGTGTGAACAGAGCGGGAGCTGAACCGAAGAACCGGTTCCGAACCAGAAAAGCTCAAGCCCGGGAAAAGCCTTGGTGTGAAAGGGGCATAGCAGGGACTGAAAAGGTTCTCATGAACTAAATTCTAGTTCCGTATTTTTTTTTCTTTTTTTTTCGGAACTATACTGGGAAAAGTATACTCCGGCCTATTTATGTGGAAGTGGCAGCAATAGTTGACATTTAAAAAAAGGGATGGTTTGTATGTTTTGAAGTTTGAGGAACTTATCCACAGTCAGTGTATAACATTCAGTAGATGGAGTTCGGTACGCCCCACTTCGGAGAAACAATGGAGTTGGAAGCATAGTAATGTAGTGCTGTGGATGAAGCAGCAAAACGTAGTTTAGCCTCCTAACAGAAAGGCCAACCTCAATAAAATGTATATCAGTTCAGCTGTAAACTATGTTTATAATAATTTCACCACTTAACCTTGCTGTGAAGCCGCTCTCTATGCTCTTGACAAAGCAACCAGACTCCATTCAAATTGTAATTATCAATTTACACTGCTGCCTCAATCGGTTAGCTTGTTTATGTCTATTATTACATGTTGTTAGTGTCAGAAAAAGTTTATTAAGTAATTTCAGTTTAATTTGTATACAGTACCTCTATTGTCAGCAAAAGCAGTATAATGAATGCAAGTTATAGTACCATTCTCAGTGTGCTATGCAATTGCTCCCAACAGAAGTGTAAAGTGAGGATGGAATACATTGGGTGCATTGTACGATAAAATCCCACAAGCTGCGTTGCTGTTTGTTTTAGCTGGATTGAAAACAATATACAAATTGTTGGGAAAATACTGAATGTACTCTTCCAAGTAGCACATGATAACAAAGGCCCTACGTATGATTACCTAGAAGAGCATCAGGACACACTGTTTTAGGCATATGATAGCATATGTGATTAACATGATGATTCAGCCTCTATGGAGATAGACATATGACTGTCATGTTTATTGCTTACGTGGGCTTTAGCTAATCTGAACTAAGGCCAGAATACTGCTTTGAACCGGTATTATGCTTCTTGTGACTTGAGAATCTCTTTCGACTCCACTTCGAGCGATAGAATTACTAACAAAGCACTTATATACTAATAAAGGACTGGCTTATCTAAAGCCAGTTGAGTAGCACTTGAAATGTGTGGGCTCTATGAAACCTGATATGATTCTGTTTTCTTCAAGTTTGTATCTTCTTGGTCGAATTCACTTATTGTAAGTTGCTTTGGATAAAAGCGTCAGCTAAATGCAATGTAATGTAATGCAACGTGACTGTAACACCCTCTCTTGTATATAACCATGTCAAGGACACTGTTCAGGAACTAGGAACACTCCGCCCTGTGTGTGATGACTACTTCCATTCTTGCAAGGATAATAAATACATGTATCCTGATATTGACTGATAAGACCAAGCCGGTGACAAGTGATATTTTTCTAACACAAATGTTCTGAAAAGAAGAACTATTTGAACAGGATCCCCATGTCATGCCAGCTCTTCCCTGTGAAGCTCAGAGAGATAGTGACGCTTTCGCCACACATCAGCGAAAGGTCTTGCAAAGTCAGACCAAAGCCTGTCACGATGTTTCTGCCGCCCTGCTTGGCTTGTCTGGGACTGAGAGCGGATTATGTGAAGTGTTTGTCCTTCACTCTCCTTCTCAGGTACTTTCAAGAGGACAGTGATCCTACAGCATTTATGTCTTCAGACGAGCTCATGCCCTTCCTCTCATTGTAACACCGGAGGATAGTCGGCACATTAGTGCTGCAGGCCTCAGCTGGAAAAACATCTAGTATTTAAACTTACACACGCTTGCAATGGTCCTTTCTTAAGGGTGAAGGTAAGTAATGTAATGTGACTAGATCCATGACATTTAAGTACCATTTTTAAAAATGTCAATCCTGTCAATAATGCGTGCTTATTCTATTGAAAGCAAATGAAAAATCACTTCAAGCTATCGCACCAAAATGAGGGATTACATTTCCACAACCTTCAGACGTCCCCCTTTAATTAAATATGTAATGGTCTTCCAGGAAGCAAATACTGAAACAAACGTAAGCAGCAAATGATTTCCTTTGTTAGTCACTGCAGAATGTTTCCTTGAAAGATACTCTATAAAAAATTCAAATAGAAAGAAGGACTTGTTTCTTTTTAAGGTTATTTTCAGGTTCATATTTGTATTCTGTGCTGTTCAAAAAGGTCTTTATTTTTCTCATACTGCCTGTGCTGCAGCACCTCTTTTCACCCTCAGTCTGAAACCAGAGACCAGTCTGCTCTGATTGGTTAGCTGGCCGGCTCTGTTGTGATTGGTTAGAGATGTCCCGCCTATCACGGATAATATGATGAAGCGCAAGAAACTCCCTCTGGTGTGAACTTTAAGATGTTAGCCTTTGCAGACCACCTATATAACACACTGTAGGGCCCCTTTAAACTTTATATATGAATAATTAATTAAGGCTAATTGAAAAAAAACACACACAACAAACAGTGATTGTTTTAAATGTACAAAGTTGCACAGGTCTTTTTTATCAGTATTTGAAAATATTCAACAATGAAAGTTAAATCAAACAGTAAGAATAAGTAATAACAATAATTAATATCAGCAATAACTAGACTTAAAGTAAGTTTCCTTTTTTTTTTTTTTACTGAAACACCTGAGGGAAGCAAATCAAAAGAGAACCCAGAAAAATAACCACTGAAGTTAAGAAAAACAAACAAAAAACCACATAATTAAATCAAGAAAAGCTCATACTGGGGGTCACTCACTTCATCTGTATGTACAGCACATTCGCTCCACACTGTGGGGGGGGGGGCAGCAGTGATGAAAGAACAGTGATGGAAACCAGCTGTATGGATTCACATGTAAAGGCAGGGTGAAGCAGAACTAACAGGGAAAGTGTTTTTCTTCCATGATTTTGTGTATTACAGCTACAGAACTGACAGTATTTGTTACTTTGATTTGAAAAGGCTGAGAGGACTGAGAAAGCATTGTCCTGTTCACAAAAATAACCCAAGCACACACAGTGGAAACTCAACCCAATATCATTTAAAAAAAACAATGGTCACTGGATGCATAAGACACGGCCCCTTTCCTGACACCCCCCGAACTGTTAAGAAATTCATTCAAGCTTGTTTCAGTAAGAAACATGACATCAACATTAGTTTGGAAGTGGATCCGAGAATCACATTTCATGTTTGTCTGTACATTTAATCAATATTCATTACAATTCAATCCTCGTTTAATTTCCTGTCGACTCTCACGAAAAACACATTACTGGAAAAAGAGGGAAATAGAAATGCAAAGAAACCTTTGGTCAAAGAGTGTACTCACAAAGGAAAAAATGCACCGACGAGAAAAAAACAGGAAATCATTCATCACTAAAAATTAACAAAACAACTAAAAGAGCAAAACTCAAGTGGTTTTCTATACGTTTCTCTCTCTTTCTGACAATATGGCCCGTAGTTCAACCCTCCTCCCATTACATTTGGGTCTGCACGTTATACTGGTTTCCTCACAGAGGAAAGAAGGAAAGAAAAAGGTGCTCTTTTCATGAAAGTCATGTTTGTCTTGATTGTCCACAAAAAAGAAGGGCCAGCAGGAAGTAACCCCCGGCGAAAGGATATACAATCACAGCGTAAAACGACGACATCCTTCACTGGAAAGGAATTGAGAGTCCCGCTCCTGAAAAGACTCTGAACCGGCATTGAAATCTGTGTTTTGCCATATCTGTGTGACTGTGTGTGTGCACATGAACTGTGCAAATGTCTCTGTGGTGGTTGGAGTTCAAGTCCTATTCGGAGACCGTCTTGTCCTGTGGGGCCGGGTCCTCCAGGCAGCTCCTGCGGATGATGGGCAGCGGGTGGGCTTCAGTGTTGAAGACCCAGTCCTCCAGAGAGAGGAGGTCGTCATCAGAGAACAGCAGGTACAGATACCTGAGCACAGGAAAAACATCATTTACATATAAACAACATGGTTCACTGAGAACTACGCAGCACACACTAGTCTGTGTTGGATATGGCGTGTGTGTAACATGTTGTGATCATGGATGCTGCCTCTCGTTTCTGTTATGTGACCTACAGATGAAGCACTTCATTTCGGACTCCAGCTTACCTGTTCCTGCCTACGCCCAGTTTCGAGGAAGGTCAAGCCCTCCCACTATTTTCCAAGAGGGCGTTGCCAGGTTTTCAATTTCAGGTTTTCAATGATCCATTGCAGCTGGCTTCATTATAATTACATTTATTTATAACAGGGGGCGGTCTCAAGTCAAGCTGGAGGCTTTCCCTTGAGCGAGGGCAGACCACTTACCAATCACTGCCCTTGCGTTTCAAACTGTCCGAAATTAAGTGCTTCATCTGTATGTTGCAAATGTATTATCTTTTTAATTTACACACGGCATCTATTGCACGTCTGTCCGTCCTGGGAGAGGGATCCCTCCTCTGTTGCTCTCCCTGAGGTTTCTCCCATGTTCCCCTTTAAACTGTGGGTTTTCTCTGGAAGTGTTTCCTTGTACGATGTGAGGGTCTAAGGACAGAGGGTCTAAGGACAGAGGGTGTCGTGAAGTCCACTGAGACAAATGTAACATATTGTGATATTGGGCTATATAAATAAACATTGATTGATTGATTGATGTGCTATATGTGACATGTATGTAGTAACGTGTATTGTTCTCTTTTATCCTTTCGCCTGTATCTACTTGTCTTTCATCCTTTTTTTTATAACTAATGCTGTTGATTTGAACTGTCTATTATCATCTGGCCGGGGACAACAGCTGGAAATTAGCAATGTTTGCTAAAGCGGCCCCATAATCCCACATTTAAAAAAATGTTGTGACAGTTGATCCATGGGGACTGTCCACGACACTATAAACAGATAAACTAATTGTATTGCCATGTCATAAATACTTGTATATTCTGCTCTTGCTCTTTTCTTGCATTTCATTTATTTGTAAATGTTTTATGTGAGGGACTGCGGATGGAAAGTAGCTCAAAGCTAAATCCGGCATATTTACACTTGGCACATTTATTGTTTTAAGTGTTCATTAATGTGCAATGTCCCTACTAAATAAATAAATAAACTAAACATAACATCTTCTAGGGTCCTTGAGTACAATTCTTCCTTTTAGAGTAATGCATCCTTCAGTAAATCAGTCGTATATCGTATCCGTAGTTTAACCCTACCAGAATCAGAAATCCTTCCTTTGTCCCACAGAGGGGAAATGTACAGTGCTAAGGCAAAGGGGACAGTGCAGACAAGACAACATACAAGATGTTTATATGCTGCTGGGTAGCTTGTGAAATTACTTCTGGGGTTAAAAACTATTTTATCTTAATACATCATCATTTATCTCATTCCACAAAGTAATCAAATACACATAGAGACACAAAATAAAAACCCCTGTCCCCAGCTGGTGATAGCTTTGCCAGCTCAATCTAGTCTCGCTTAATTATTCACGAGCAAAGATTTGTTGTCAAGATTAGTCGCTCTAAAGTGGGAGCATTAGGGACGGTGAGGCACAGTCTGGTGTTTAACGTTGTCTGGAGACTGCTGACCAGAATATGCACCCAAAAATAGCTGTTTATCGTCTACTGGCTGACGTAGCACCCTGAATATTTTTGTGTTGCTAAGTGACCCAACAGTCGGCCCTGATTTATTTCCATTCACAAGGGAAATGGAGAAGATCTCATTCAAAGTGTGATTGGAATCAGTGCACTGATGTCTGACTCACAGAATAGATGACACTCCAGCTTTGGATCCTATTATTACTTTCTATATCTTTGATGGTTATACATGCAGATTGTAAAGTGCCATCTGCCACAGGGAGATGTGCTGAGGAAACAGGACTTACTTGAGCGTTTCTGAGAGGAAGAAGCTCTGCTGCATGTTGTCGTGGCTCGCTGTCAGGGTGTAAACGTCACGGATCCCCGAGAAGCCGGACTCCACCCTGCAGTGCTGCTCCAGCGCCTGAGAGGTGAGAGGTCAGGGTTTATGAGGACACATTACGCTCATTTTCAGGTTCATATTTGTATATATGGTGCCTCTACTGTGACATGATATGAAAACCCCAAAAAGCATAATAAGGCTTCTTTAAATGTGAAAATGCATTAGGTCTGCACATTCAATTGAGTTTATTGTAATCGCAAAATGGTGCAATATTCAAATCGCAGGCACAATATGTGTTAAAATGCAGATGTGCAGAGACGTTCAAGGGTGCACATTTTATTCTACAGACTTAAAACAACATATTAGTTTGACGCAAATTATCTTTGAAACCAAAATCATTAACATATTTTATATAATTTGAATATGTAAACCATATGGAAATTGCATTATGGATCAAAATAATCGCTAAATTAGGTATTTTTTCCAAATGTTGCAAAAATATTCCTCTCCAAAGTTATGGCTAAATTGTTTATTCATTCATTTATTCACCCACTTAATCCGTTTTTATCTCCACTGTACTGTGATAGGAAAATATATTCAGTCAAATATATTCCTCTGATATATTTTGACAAATAAAAACTCAAATCCTCTACTCGTAAAATAACGTGTGTCTATGTGCACCTTAAAGGTGACCTATCATGCAAAATGTACTTTTGTACATCTTTTATACATGAATATGTGTCCCCGGTGTTCCAGGGAACTCACCAAGTGTCAGAAAACACAACCCTCTCTATTTTCCTCCGTACCCAAATCTCTTAAAAAGGGGCTGCAACGGATCTGATACAGACTGATCCAGATTTGAACACTTCTATGACGTCACAGAAGTGGCGCTACGGCTATTGGGCCAACTCCACCAATCAGGAGGAGACAGCCACGGACATTTCCGTTCGAAAGCGCTGGAGACGCTGTAGTACATATGCCAGGCCTGTAGATGGTGCTGTTCTCACAGAATCAGCCCATGAAAAGACAGTGTTAAATTGAGCGAAATGAAGAATGGCTAAAATGCATGATCTGTTTGGTATTTTGAAAAATAAAAAGTATAAATATGCCTTATATAGGTATGGTCCTACACTATATTATTCAAATATAGCATGATAGGTCCACTTTAAGGAAAAGCAAATGATGGTGAAACATGTCAAAGCCTGAGCGATGTTAAATCTGACAAGAGCTAATGGAGAGTGGCTGAGCTAGCCAAGCGGATTAGCCCATTACTACCTGCTACAAAGGTCTGGCTTATATGTGCTAATTAACAAAGACCCCGACGTGTTAATGCTTGATGTTCACGAACAGACGCTTTGTGCCCGATAATGAAAGGACTGTCAGAGTCTTCAGTGTGATCCCTCCACTTCTCTGCACACTAAATTAATGTGGAATCTTTCATGGCAGCCCTCTGCAGTTTACTGAAGCTAATGTCCTGTCGATTGCCACATTAATAATAGTGCTCAACCTTCACCCTACTGCTACTGCCGCCGCCTGATCCTCACGCTAATGTATAGTGCCACGCAATATCAGGGGGGCTGGCGGAGGGTAATTGAGGGTGTTAAAGGGGCTTGACATGAAAGGTGGGTACATTTATAAAATCTGACTCCAAGCTACTACTTGGTTTAGGTTGTAACATTATAATGTACTGCATCTCCCACTTAATCATAACAATTATTATTTGAACCTTACTAGACTGAATATTAGACAATATTTATTTACGGATATTACATTTAAACAAGTATTAGATTCAAGGACTAGAAATCCACACAGCAGGTTTTATCATGCAATGGAGGAAGTAACTGCCTCTACTTTGAATTAAGAGAGTGTTGGATTAAAGTTTGTTTATAGTGTAACTTTTATATTTCAGTTTATCTGGGCCAGTTTCTGTTCACATTGACATATTGAAATGTATGTAACTGTCATGTAGAGTGCATCATGGATTGGACGGTTGCAGCAAGTTGTTGCCACTCTTAATATTGTCTTCTGTAGTCTCACAAAATGCAAACCTATCTAGACCAAAACTGTCCCTGAATAGTATACATATTGATCGAAAGACAGATACAGGACCCCAAAAAAAAGTTATTGAGGATAATAACAATGCAATCACTACATTACGGCTAACATTTACAGTTACAAAAGCTCAACACATCTTTGATTTAAAATGTTCCGAAAGGTACTGTCGCACCGTCATTTGGTTGGTTATGATGCGGCCATTACAGTACAAGACAGGATAAACAAGACTAAGAATTAGCGTAATCAAGGAAAATAAATGTGGTGTTTACATGCTCCACTGAAAGACTGAAAAACATTAAAAAGGTTTACCGAGGTTCTGACGATCATATCCTCTGACTCAGAGACTATCTCAGCTTTGCCAACAGGGCTAGTTTCAATAAATATTTCTCATCTCCCAGAAACAGCGTTATTTAACGTAGCCTGTGTTGGGGTGTCTCACCTGAACAGCCTCCCAGCCCCACTCTCTGTACTTGGGGTCGTGGGTCAGCCTCCACATGTACATGTAGCTCTCGATGACCTCTGGGCGGAGGATGTAGTATCTGTCGTTCAGTCTGGTGGCCGTGGCTTCTCCTCCGCTGTCAAATCGGAACGCCTCCGGGCCCAGTTTGGTGGCTGATGGAGACAAAAAAGAAAATAAACATTTATATTTCTGCAGTCAGCACCTCTACCGGATCTGCAATCAATCCTATATCAAGAAAATCGAAGCACACTGGAGTCTTTCTGTCTTTTCCGCCTTTCAATGACCATCACCACCGTCCACAGAGCCCTTTTTATAATTGTTAGTTTCCATGTTTCAGGTTAGACGATTAAGATGTGTCCAGATGGTCTGTTGGCTTCTTTTTCCATTATATCTCTAACACAATTCAAGACTGCATGGCAAACGGACTCTATTCATGATCCAGCACAAAGGAATCAATTCCTTTCAAGGTCGGGACAGGAGCATCGGCATGGCAACATCTCAGAAAAACACAGAGAAAGACGTTATATGACAGGCAAGATGAGTCCGATATGTAATTTATTACTTTGAATATATGTTATAAATATTTAGTGTTATATGTCAATTTGATCATGTTTTAGAAAGAAATGGTTTTACGCTTTCCAGATCTGATCCTGTTTTCATTTGCATAAATACATTTCCTGTGTCAAGCACATCCTATGTATTATTTAAATCTTAAAAATGTGTCTAAAAATGCAGAATATCTAATATACATGTTTCAAATTTCTGCACAATGCTCTCTTTCAAATGCACGGCCCCTTCACTTGAAATTCAGAGATATACTGCACACATTTCTTTACAGTAATTTGTCATATTCTTATTGATTTTCCTTGCCTGTATAGTATTTCAAAATGTACTCTTATTAAATAACTTAAATGGTCTTGCTGTGTTAACTGTGTTTGTTTACATTAAGGAAATTCCTTGTATGTGTAAAACGTCTCGGCAGTAAATATGTGAGTAACTATTTGTCTTTCCCCGCGTTCACACCGGAGTACTTTTCCCGTTTAGTTCTGTTAGTACCCCTGATGTCGCGTTCACACCAAAAAGAGTACTTAGTGCTGGGAACTTTTACCCCCATTTTTAGTGCCTGCTAGAGAGGTGGTACCAAAAAAGTACCAATTTCTATTGGCTGGGCGAATTGCAAATCACGCCCCGTAAAACTCCAAAAAAGGTTTGTGAAGCCTCCATTTTATTATCCTCGCATTAGCATTAGCCTAGCGCAGAAACGTAGAGAGACTAACTTATGGCAACACAAAAGAAAACATGGGCGCGGTGGAGATGAGGAGGTTAACTTTTGTCTTGAAAAACCAACATCAAACTCACACTCCCCCCCGTCCCCCCCGTCCCTCCACAGCTCCTCTGTTCTCACATCCTTCTGATTCTTCACCTCTGGGTGTTTCCTGCCTCCTCCTGACGGCCTGTCTTGCACTAAATAATTCTCTGTGCTGTTGATGCTTGCGATTGGAATGCTAACGCTAATTCAGCAGAGGATCATCTGTAACTCCGGCGCAGACAACACAATCGATTTCTCCACAAGTTCTAAAGATGATTAGCACGCCTCTGTCAAACTCAATGTAGAAGTCTTGTCTCAGGATTGGTTACTCCTGCTTTGGGACCTGAATAGAAAACACGTTCTCAACTATCTTCTTATCCACCGGTTTCCTTTTGCCTCTCAACACGCTGCAGTAAATCCCTCCAGACAAACAAATCAAGTCTTATTGTTTCCTGTGAATTCCCTGCTGAGCATTAATGTGTTCAGATCAGAAAGGTATTTCATTCCTATATTTGAACAGTGGTGGAAATCAGAAGTGACAGCCCTAAGTGATAAAGGTTTAACTCTCTATCAGCTCACGCATCCCAATAGCAGAAAGCTAACCATTAAAAGTCTATAACCACTTTTTTCCCTCTTAAACCAATAACCTTTTCATCTTCCTTCTTCTTCCCATGAGACCTCCATTTTCCAGCGTCAGTGTGTTGCTGTGAAGCTGGCAGGGTTTCAGAGCAGCAGCGGAAGGAGAGTCTTTATGGTATCTGTGTTTAAGACGCAGCCATTTTACACACGTGCAATCGCAAATCTCCCTCCTCTCTTTCTCTCTTTTCCTGCAGACGGATAATCCGAAAGCTGCTAAGCACCAATCGGTCCTTTTTAAATGAGCGCAGAGAAACCTGGTGGAGGAGAGAGAGCCAGGGAAGTCTCGTGGGTCTGCAGATCAAAAGCATTTCAAGCGTATCAAGGAACCTGTTATGCGGTGAGTCACATGATCTCACCGACAAAGCCTTACAGCCCACCCAACAGAGAAGGGGGTAAAAAAAGAAGCTTGAAATTAGCAGAGGAGATTATTGTCAGAGCTGAGATAGATGAGGGAGGAGAAGAGATCAAATAATGGTCGTTCCAACGGGAAAAAAACTAGGCCATGCTTGTTGCTGGAAACTCTTCCTCGATTGCATTTTGGGTAAATCGTCTTTTCTCCCTCATTTACAAAGTACAACAATATATGTTTTTTTTTTTTATTACTGTCGATTTTGATTCCATATTTTATTCCATTTAATTTCTATGTAAATACTTTTATATTTTACTGTATTTTGTATTATTTTTAACATTTTTCTAGTTCTCTATCTGTGTTTTTAATTTTTGTTTTACTTTTATGTATGCAGCGCGACACCAAGTCAAATTCCTCGTACCTACCTGGTAATAAACCTGTTTCTGATTATATATCGCAGCATCAGTAAATACCTGTGAACTGTACTCGTCCATACTTTATCTACATTTTCTCACCTTGTCTCTTTTTATTCTTTCTCAGAATGTGATTATCGGTGTGTAACAGAGACAGCTCCATGTTTGCTGCCTGCAGCCGTGAGACGTTGGAGAATAATCGAGGACTTTAATTCTCCGCTGCTCCTTATTACGGCCTGTCAAATTCTCTCTCTGTCGAGGTGAAGCCACCGAGAACGATTCTCATTTTGAGTCAGGGCAAAATTAAAACGCCCGCGGCCTATTTAATTTAACATGTGGCGCGACAACACTTTTCCTTTCACTGTAAAGCCACCTAACCTCTCCTAACAAGACAGATATAGCGATACTGTGATGAAGCATAACCTTTTTAATTAGAATAGTCTGGATGTCTAAAACACGAAATGAGCTGGATCCAACGAGTAAGAACACCAAATAAATACTTATACGTTTTCATTTCAGATGATGGGAAGCATGGCTATAACTTAAAAATAAACTATTTTATGTATCTAAGAAATATGTTACTGCTCATTCAGATCCTCTTCAGTCAGAAGATGTTTTCTCCATTACGCTTCAGGCTGGAATATTTCCAAATGTTATTCAATAACAAAATGATCTTTCTCCTTCTCACTCTGCCAGTCATTTCTGTTGATGCATTTAATGTTCTGCAGAGATGTTCCAACCAGTAAGGCAGAAAATTTAATATTTTAACGAAGCTATGGTTTCACATGCTGTTAGCTGACTGCCATGTTAATAAAGCGGTGGGGCTTAATGGCTCGTAACCGGTTTATATGTTTTGAGCTGGTGGGCTGTCTTCTAAGTTTGTCTAAGAAGAGACCAAACAGTGAGCATAACTGTGTTTCTAAAACACGTTATTAAGCTTGGTTGTGCACAAATAGGAGCTGGATTCAGGACTCTATCTATAGTGCAATTACAAATACAAAAGTAAAATAAGAACTTTACATAAAGCACTTTGTACTGCTTTCTGTTGAAATGTGCTATAACACCCCTGGTTGTTAAATACCAACCAACTATGTGCAAATGCCGTTAATAACTGTGCAATAAATACTTAGCTGCTAAATCCTCAGAACTGTTACAGGATGCGTATTTTGTAAATGATGTAACTTTTTTTACCTTTAATATTTTTGTATGCATGCTTCTTAGGTAACATTAAGCTGTCTTTGGCTCTGTTCTGCTGTAACAATGTGCATTTCCCCTCTAACTAATGAAGGTATTCTGATATAAATAAACTTGCCTTGCAGGACAACAAACAATGGGCCACTCTCTGCTCCTCGTGCAAAATACATCGGCTAGATGGAATGTGTAAGCGCCAAATGATATATATATATTCAATCCTAAACAAAATGGGCAGGAGCAGTTCAGTCTTGCCCTCCTCCTAGGTGGTGTTGAACTTTCTAAACCAAACTATTGGTCCCCTCTCGCAGTACAGAGTCTCACCCCCCCCCGTCCCCCGTCCTCTCACCTGAGCGGGTGTAGCTCTCGTGGCAGGTGTGTGTGATCTCAGCAGCCAGGTCCAGGTAGTGCTGCCTCTTCTCCGGCTCTCCATCGTCCGCCCCGATGCCGATCATGCCCCCGGAGAAGCAGGCCAGGTGGCCCATCTTGTGGTCCAGGATCCCCCCCCTCCACTCCGCCATGTAGGTCAGGCCGCCGGGGGACTTCTGCACCAGGTTAGCTTCAATCGCCTGCAGGAACACACGGTCAGGAGGGTTTAATAGATAGATAGATGGATAGAGAGATAGATAGATAGAGAAAGAGAGGGATAGATAGATAGGTACTTTATTGATCCCAATTTGGGCAATGTACATAAGAGAAATTAAGACAAGAAATAAACAGTCCAAAATATTTCTGAGATAGAAATAAAATAGCATTAAAAGTAAAAAAAAAATATATATATATACGTGGATGTGGAAAATATACATGTGGAAATACAACTTTCCAGTAACAAATACAATGCAGGATATTATTGTGCAAGAAATTGATTATTAAATATTAAATAGAATATAAATGTAAAACGTACAGAGGGAGTTTAAGTCCAGTCATTAAGAGAAGCTATGGAGCAGAGAGTTCTCTTCCAGCCAGGTGATGAGTAAACAGGCATTATCTGAGGTTACATGTGGGCTTTACACTTTATGTGAAATAAATCTTTGTTGGCAATACTTGTACTGACAAAACCGAAGCCACCTAGCCTTAACTTTGCTACAATAAGCCAGTTAATAACCACACTACTTAATATTGACAGCACAGAAGTGGAGGTTTTACTCCAAACACCCAAGTGGAATACATAGAATGATATCAGTGTTTTCTATAAAGCCTGTATATAATGAACAATCCTCCTACACACACATGAGGGATGAGTCTAACATGTCAGCATTTAAATGTTAAATGATGTATGTGTTGTAACATAGGAAGGCGTATCCTCTGAGGGATTTCATCTGATACCCTGTGAAGAAGACGTCCAGGACAGATCCTTTTATACACGATCAAAAAACATGAAACGAGGTACAGAAATAAAAAGGGAGATGTCCGAGTCAAAGAAAGAAATCTCTATCTTTTATAAGAAACCTTAAAGTCAGGATTTGTTCCTTTCTGCCTCTTTACAGCTACTTGAAATGCTTCATGTTTTTTAAGACCCCGTTAGAAAGACATCACATGAGATAATATCTCATCATTCCCTCTTATTTACATTTCTCTCTCTTCATCTCTTGTGTTAATTCTGTCTTGCATGATGCTCATTATGCATTTGAATGCCGGTTTGTACGAGTGCTGTTAATTAAAAGTGTAAATCCTCTCTTGAATCTCAGGTCCAACCATTCATACAGCTCTTTCATGATGAGCTTACAAAGAAAAGAGGAGGAAATGAAGAAATCCTCTTCTTGATTCATATGCAAAGCACATTTGGTTTGTGGAGTGGGATATTTGAATTTCAAATGACCCAGTGAATGTGACTCAACATCCCTTTAACCACTGCTGTGATACTGTACAGGAAAACCTTTCATTCTAAACGAGGGTTAATAAAGATGAAACCTGCTGATGACTAAACGAACTAATGTGTATAACAGTGGCGAACCGTCAGGGCCTTCAACGTATTCAGAGAATACCCTGGAACACTCAGATAAAACAAACAAAACATAAATGTAATTATATAAATAAAATGTAATAAAATGTATATCAAATGAATAAATGAGAATCGTATCTGTGTTGTTCTGTAATATTACAGTGTTACGTTGATTTGTTTGTCCTTCTCGGACCATGCACTACGCATCTCAGTGGTTTTGTGTTAGAAAAGAAAGCAACCAATCAGATCTTGTCCTTCAACCAAGGTATTCTACATCCTTGATCGAATGCCCTGGCCGTTGCACTGAATGAGAGCGTACGTTTGGACTGACAGTTTGATCAACCAATCATATATTGATTTCTAGCCAATGGGCGTAGTCTTTCAGAGTTTCCCTCGGTGCCAGGGTACTCTAGAAGGCCCGCTAGTTAACTGGCTCGAGACAGAGGATCTAGATGAATGCGATGGGGGCGGCGGCGGGGGGTGTGTGTGTCTACAGAAGGTCCAGTTGTGATAGACACGGTTCGCCACTGGTGTATAATATGAAAGCTGATAAATACCATGTTTCTTAAAAAAAAAAAAAATGTTTTTCTTGAGGGCTGAGACTGATGAATCCCCCTCTAATGAGCTGTTGTTAGCTGTAATCATGGCATAGTATAATTGGAAATTGTTCCCTCATTCAACAGTGTTTTAATTAGTCTACTTTTAGTTGAATGCCAAAGATAATGAGCCTTCACCTCAGATCTCTGTATGAACACACATTATATGACTTCATCTGATAGAGTGGGGGTCCGTGGCCATTTAAATACCAAGTCACAGGGGAGAGAGGGCGTCTGTAATTAGTGCTTCTGCCTCCGGCTTGACCCTCGGATGGAACTGAGGAAATATCAATGGCAATAAGAAGTTATTGTCTCTGATACCGTAATTGTAGCCGGAGGGAATGTGCTTTACTCTGACATTGTCTCTATTAAGCTAAAAAAAAAATGTGTATGCGTAAACCCAGCTGTTTTCTTTCTGCAGGTAGTGGGTGGGAGTGCTCCTTTCGCTACAAAATAAACACATGAGTCAGTGTCTGTCTAATCACATTAAGCAGTACCAGGAAGCCTTATGTCCGTTCCACTGAGAGCATCGCTGTCACAAAAATACTCCTGCTGTGTGTAATCACGCTATAGTGCTCGGAGTAAAAGCATCCATTACAGCTCTACCTCCGCTTCTGATCAGCTGAATGCATATAGGAGAGAGACATGTCTACACTTCCATGGATAAAAGCTGTGTTTTTGAGTGACAAGAGGATACTTTTCTTTGCACTATCACGCCATTATCTTTAGTGCAGTGGAGTCACTTTCTGGCATGCGGCGTGTTATGTAATCGTGATGGCAATTCAACACATTGATTTTTAAATACGCGTCTATTCCGATTTTACTTAAAGGTCCCATGTCATGCTTTTCTGGTTATTACCCGTCCCCTTGTGTGTTATGTAGGTTTTTATGCATGTAAACGGTCTGCAGTCACAAACCCTCAAAGTACACCCTGTAGCGAGTAAAACTCTAACACAGAAAATACCTGTCTATGCTGCCCCAGAACGCCTCGTGGAGATTTCTCTTTTTCCATTGTTTACTTCTTGGGTATAGTGACGTTACGTCCGCGGAGCCGTTACGTTTCGACTAGTGGTGCACGATAATTATCGGCCCGATATTATCACTTTGAAGAGTCAAAACTGTTCTTGGCTTTGTTTTGTTCATAGTAGTAATGCTCATGTCATTTGCTCATTTGCTTTTTTACCACCAGGTGTGCAAAAACTACAGGTACATTTAATATATATAATATTATTATCGGTTATCGGTATCGGTCTTGAGAAGCAGGAAGTTATTGGTATCGGTTTCAAAAAACCAATATCGTGCATCCCTAGTTTCGACCAATCCGGACACACACACACACACACACACACACACACACACACACAGACACACATTGACACGGACACAGAGCTGGCTCACTGGTGTGTGGCGAGACAGCGAGACACCGCGGAACTCAGCCTGGGCACACACACAAACTCCCAGCCAGGCGGCGGGTGTGTGTGTGTGTTCGGGCTGGGTTTCGTGGTGTCTCGCTGTCTCGCAGACGGCCACTGGGCTCATAGGGAGGGGGGCGGGGCAGGAGCTCCAACAAGCCGTGTAGGACAGAGAGTGAATACACATACTATACAGAGATGCTGTATGAGAAACCAATGTGAGTTTGGAACATTGCACAATTTACATTTATTTTAGTAGACCTCAACAATGGAATTATGATCAGTAGAAATGGCCATGACATGGGACCTTTAAAAGTCATCACATAAATGGTTGGAAATTGTTGTAAAACTTGCAACAATGAAATGTATTTGATCAGATGAATGTTAATATCACAGCAACTTCGTAATAAATATGCACAAAGAGGGATTCAATTTATGCCTTTTTTCACTGTTTACCCTCAATATGGGGCGAAAAACAACAAGATGACAGGCACTGGCTCTATGATTTCAATATTCATTTATGCGATTCTGTGGATGAATAAACATGCAGCAGAACACTTTACATAAAGCAGGTGAGCAAACAGGAATTAAAAAACAAGCTTAACGTCGTGTCACTCTCCGTTTAACAGATCTTAAAAAATAGGCGGCAGAAATGACTCTTTATTAATGTCAAATTATGAACTTGATGAGACATTTTATTACGGTATTCAATGCAACACTCATTGATTAAGTGTCCGGCTATGATCATTAGTGAAGGCTTCAACTTCTAAAATACTTAATCATCTTTAAAACAGCAAGAAGAAATGGCAGAACACTCTTCTGCCTTCTTATTATTCATTTTTTTACAAAAAATATGAGCTGAATATCAAACGAGCATTGTGTCTCTTTCCATAAAGAGTAAATGTCACATATTACATGAAAAAAGTTTAGCCTTCAACTATCCTCTCAAACTTTAAGCGGTGTACCTTTCCTTCCGCTTAGGTGTAAATCACTTTCCACTCTGTTTGATCTCAGGCATATGCAAATTACTGTAACTTTTATCGTTTCGGTTAAAGGAGCCATGCCTGAGCGTGAAATGGAAGATTAAAATGTCCGTACCTCCAGCGCGCCGTAGTACATCTTCTTTGCGCCGTCGTCCGACTTGTCTGACATCAGATATGATTTGATCAGATACTCGTAGAAACTGTCCCCGAGGCCCCCGATGGAGACGTGATCTGAGGAGAGGAAGAGGAGGGAGACAGCAGGGTCACAATCAGCTCTATCTGCAGGGCAAAAAAAGACTAAAGAAGCGTTGAAAGGTTTGCTCAAAAGAAGAACAAGTGTTTTTGTATGCAATTTGCTGGCTGTTGGAAGATGTTGTACACTTTTAAACTAAACGATTGATTCCTGTGACAGTGGATAGTGTTGGACCTGTAGCAAACAATGTCACTACTGCTAGCTACAACGTCCCCTACGTGTATTGGGGTTACAGATGGGGTCCAAAACTAGCAAGCCACATGGATGTCTGGGAGCAAATTAAATGTATATGCTACACAAATATGACCAGGGTCCATTGAATTTTCGGAATATTGGGTTGCCGATTAGCACTTTCAAAAGGGGGGTTCGTTTGGCATGAAACACTTGAAATAACTAAAGGATGAGTTGAAAAATAAAGTAGAAAGAAAGTGAGGTAAAAGAAAACTATTTCTGCTAAAAAAGTTAGCAATGACTGAGACCCCGTCCACACGGAGACTAAACGGGTTGTATCCGCTACAGTTCTCTATCGTAGAGACGGTTCGTCCACACGAGGCCGACACGGAAACGCAGATAACGATAACGGCTCCCAAGGTGGGTAGATCTGCGGACGAAGCGCTCTGGGGGGCCAAACGGTTCCGTGTGTACGTACGCCCTATACGATCATTTCCTGATAACGATGACGCCTCTCCCCACCTCTGCTGCTCACCCCGGCGTCAATGCTGATGTGTTTCGCCAACAACAACAACAATGGCGGATCACAGGGTTGCTTTCGTGCTCCAGATGCTACTGACCATGCTCCAGCTCCTCTACCACAACCATCAGCAACAAGTGGACATGGAGAACTACATGAACTACATGTTGCTAAATCCACCGCGGAGAATAAGAAGAAGGGCAACCATGGCAACCATGCTCGAGGGGTCTTCTTCGCTGCTTTTGTTTTTTTTTGTGGCGGAAGTACAGCGCCACTTACAGGCCCGGCATATGTACTACAGCGTTTTAAAGCGGGTCGAGCGGTCTCGTGTGAAGGGACACGTTTCTTGAGCCGTATCCGAGTGAACGGAAGACTTTTTTGATATCGAATTCGGTTTGTTTTTCGTTTCCGTGTGGATGGGGCCTGAGAGTCAGACATAAACATTTCAGATGTGTGTATCTCACACTGCACTGTAAGTATTATTCATGTACCTTTGTTATTCATGTTTTATAATCTTTGCTTTTAAATTCGTTTTTTAAAATTCCAATTCATATCCTTGCTTTTAAATGAGTGATGATGAAATGATTTTATAATATGTTTCTTGATGCTCTTAATGTCTTTCATTTTTGTAAAGCACTTTGAATTGCCTTGTGTCGAAAGGTGCTATATAAATAAACTTGCCTTGATTTGCCTTACAAAAGCTGGGAAGCTAATGATCTCATAAAGGGCTTAAAACTTAAATATATATATTAAGAATAAATCATGTTTGTTGTTTAATTCATCTATCCATTTAATACCTCTTATATAGCTAAATCCATTCATCTAATGAATTATACCTTTAAGCACCTTTATGTAACCCTGCTACTGCACTATTGTTTTTATTCATCATATGCAAAATAATTCCAGATAAGAAGTCGTTGGCAATGAACATCTGAAGCCTTAGGCGCCCGCTACACTGCTAATGCTAAATATGTATAATACGTAAACATCTTAATTGAAACTCTGTGAACAAATCCTTTTTAGAGGCCAGCACGCCTGAATAAGCTGTGTTTGGTTTTCTGGATTCACAGTTACATCATCCTTAGTGACCTGTGGTAGACAATCCAATACATGCTGCACTGTCTACATTTTGTCACTCTTTCTTTGCTTCTCTGGTTAATTCTAGGTGTGCACGATCATGTTCCATGAACCCACACGCTCTCTGTTCACTGAGGGTAGAAAATCGTTTATTTGAACTTAAAATAATTATGTACCACGCCTAAAGCTTTCTGTAAAGAGTGGCTGTTGATCATCCTCCACAGTTCACACTTTCATTATAAAGGTGAGTATGATATTGCAGTGGAGGCGTGCATCTCTCCACACACACACACACACACACACACACACACACACACACACACACACACACACACACACACACACACACACACACACACACACACACACACACACACACACACACACACACACACAGGAG
>CALSBZ010000825.1:734190-794559 GCA_943591055.1 Gobionotothen gibberifrons | reverse complement strand
CACACACACACACACACACACACACACACACACACACACACACACACCTGTTGACTCCCCCGTAAGGTTATCACAGAGCTGCTGTGTTTGTCCTTGACACAGACGGGAGAGGGTGAGCTGTGAAGCACCAATTTTTTCTTTTCTCCCTTTGTGGCGATAAATATATAGTTTGCCTCTTTACACGCTCACCCACAACAATTAGCCTCGGTAATCATCCAGATTACCACCTATTCAGGCCCGGAGTCGCCTTATCACCTTGTTTTTTTCAGCTCCTTTCAGGTAAATCGGAAAGATCCAATTTCCTGAAGTAATTGAATTCATTATCATTTTAATAACCCGGAGCTTTGGGACTTATATAGCCACTGCTATGAAGTGATATTAAAAGTGAGAGGGAATAGACGGATGGGTGGGTGACACAGACGAGCGGCCTGAAGAGCTTTGGTGCGTGAGCTGACTCCAGGTCTGTCAGCGGTGAGGAGCCCCATGACAGAAATGAGGAAAATAGAAAGTGTGAGAAGACCTTAAATGACCTCAAAGTTAAATATAGTGGATGTTATATTATTGGAGGAACCTGGGACTTGAGATTCTCTTTGCCGTACTTTGCTGGAGCTGTTGTGCGCATAACAATAAAGCCAATAAAGCTTTGAATCTTAATGAAGAGATAAGAAAATAATGTGTCATCCTGTTCACCTTGTGTTTTTTCTTCTAACAATGTCAGAAAGCCCTTGGCCTTGTTCTTCTACAATGAGAACTCTATATTAGGGATGCCAGAATCTGACCACGATCAAAATCGAAAATCGGACAGCCCTGGCGAATATTAATCGATTATTATAAAAAAATATATAAATAAAATCTAATTAAAAAAAAATATTTTTCGATTATGGAGACTGTAACGAATATTTGAAAAATCGAATAATCGCTGGTATCCCTACTCTATATCAATCATTTAATCACAATCATTTAACGGATGTTTAAATCAGAATGAAGCTCCCAACGCAGAACTTACGTTGGACCCAGTTGCCACTGACAGGACTGAGGAAGTTGGGGTACAGGCCGTGTGGCTTTTCAATCTTGTTCAGTACAGTTCTGATGTTCATCACCTGCAAAGGTACAAAGTATTACTGTATGGTCAAGATACTGCACGGAAATAGTTTTACACATTCAACATCTACTCTATCACTGCTTCAAGCCTGGGAACCCTCCTACAGAATACAAATACTAGAAAACCATTGTCAAAAAGTATGTCAAAAAGTCTAAAAACATACCATTGTTATGCAAGTAGAATGATAGCAGAGATGTTTTTGACCAACACCATTTTTTCTTAACTTAAATCATTATTACTTTATGTACACACAGGTGCAAAAGAAAATCACACCATTGTATTTTTCATAGTTAATCAGAATCATGATGCAAAAATAATTATTCCTTCCAATAACGTAAACTACAATATCAGTCAACATTACCAAAACATTTGATTTCTTACCGATCCTTCAGCCCTGTAAAGTGAGAATGGAAATGTGATCTATAAACTGTATAATTATATCACCTTCTCCGTGTAGATTGGATTCCTGGAGAGCTCAGACAGATGGACGAACTCCAGGTGGAGGGTCCCAAACTCAGCCAGGATGCTGCTCCCGGCTGAGGCCCAGCCCCAGCTCCAACTGGTGCCACTGCAACAAAAACCAAACAGGTGGACTAAGTCTCACAGCTGTGACTCTACAGAGAACACACCTTCAAAAAAAGGTTGCATACACTGCTTTGCAATTAGAAAGGTTATTCACAAAGGTGGTGGAGCATTGTTGGGAAGGTCGTTTAAGATAATAATAAGATAAGATAAGAGGTACTTTATTGATCCCACATTGGGAAATGCAGCATAGAAAACAAGCCATAGCACATAAGGAGAAAACTAAAGAGTTGAAATAAACAATACTAGAATTTAAACATCTAAAAATGGAATTAAACCAGCATTAAAAAGTAGAGAATATACAGTAGACTGTGAAGATAACACATATATAAACTCTGACTATAGAGAACCGCAGTGACGCGTCCTAAAACCCGGATGTAAACTCCTTCCGGTTCCTTCGTCAAAAACGCAATGCAATTTCTCCATAGGATTTTGGAAAATAGCTCGAAATAAGGTCTGTGGTTGAAACACATTTAAGAGACGGATCACGTTTTGTTCAGCCGGATAATATCCACATGTCTACCCTACTTTTATAATTTTCAAATCATAAATCTAGTCGCAAGAAGCAAAATGCTAACGTTATGCTATAAAGCAGGGGTGTCAAACTCAAGGCCCGGGGGCCAAATCCGGCCCGCGACTTCATTCAATGTGGCCCGCAAGAGCTTGCAAAGAATATAATACGTTTATTATACTCTTACACGCCACTTTACAGAGGCATGTTTCCCATAAACTACCTGTCCCACAATGCATCTTGTTTTGTGACATTATTTGCCCTGGACTTCTGCTTTCAAACTTGGTTAGTTATTACCCAATCCAATAATAACCCAATTCAGAGGCAATAATGTAATATAATACATTATTTTATATATATATATATATATATAGTTACAACCGGCCCTTTGAGTGCAACCATAGTGCAACCATAATGCTAATGTGGCCCGCGATGAAATTGAGTTTGACACCCCTGCTATAAACGAACTACAGCAGGGTCGCTGCTTCAACGTCACGCCGACTTAAGATCCATATTCAAACATACAGATTATAAAAGGTACAAGTTGAAGCGTTTGTTTGAACAGTTTGCAGGAGGCAGGTACTTGCTTTCAAGCAGAACAGGGCAAACAAACTTAGCGGGAGTGTTTTACGTGTTCGTTGTAATAACGTAAAACGGCCTGGACAACTTCTGTAGTCCTGTTCAGCCACTTGTTAACAACCATCGTTTTTCAGACACGTAAACTCTTCAGAAATCACTGCTGATGTATTTAATGTCGTAGAACAAAACGTGATCCGTCTCTTCAATTTGTGTCAAACACAGACCTTATTTGGAGCTATTTTCCTAAATCCTATGGAGAAATTGCATTGCTTTTTGTCGAAGGAACCGGAAGTGGTAAAAATGCTAACTTACTTCCGGGTTTTAGGACGCGTCACTGCGGTTCTCTATTAAACACAATTGAAAGGCTTTATTCAAAACATTTGATATATATTTTGAATGTGAGGCTTTTTTTATATCGTCAAAACACCCAATCAACAAACAACAAGAAGTGTATTCATTTCCTCTAAAGGTGGGCAGTAAAGAAAGCTGAGGCGACACAATAATGTTCAACGAGCTCCTCAACATCACAGCTTACCGTGCACTTAAGTTTAATATGCTTCTTTATTTCACTGTTTGTCTGAGTTTATATTATCAACCACAGGTAGTTCCTGCTATCAAGGCAAGGCACGTTTATTTATACAGCAACTTTCAACACGAGGCAATTCAAAGCGTTTACAAAAATGAAAGACATTAAGAAATAGTGCAGCAGAAACAGAATCACAGCCACTGTAGTTTTCTCTGTTACCGAGTAATGCAACAAAGCTACTTCCTGATAGCAGCCGCAGTTTTAGAAGTGAGTCCCTCTCAGTAACAGAAAGTAACCGGCTCTGAGTGCTTGGTGGACCTCTTGGCCGCTTCTTCAGATTCCCGCTTAATGCATCATAACAGGCGGCTCTTTTTTTGATTCCCTTTTCAGATGGAAATCAATAACCATCCACCGCACGTCTGTCTCCAGAGATGTGCATAATGCTTTCCATCCAAAGTGTATTGATCTATTTGAACATTCAGCGGTTGTCATTCGTGGTTTTCAGACTTGGACCATGAATCATCCGCATAAACTCGCTCTTCCTCGACTTTATGCAACACCAGAACAGAAACGATAAATCGTTGGACCATTAGCATTTGACTGAAAATGAATCCCCAAAATGTGAATGTTTCCCCCTTCTATAACCGAAACAATTCATTGTTTATTTTTAAATATATTCTGGGTACGGTACGTTTCCCCCATGTCATTTCAATACGTCACTTTGGGTAGTGGTAAATGTTCAAAAGGATCTGTCTGTATTTTATTGACCAAATGATTGTATGAATAAATCAAGAAAAGTTTGAGTCAAATTAAGTTGATCAGCTTCAAATTCTTCTCCTACTGTACGTTCATGCAACAAATATATGTTTAAACATACAATACTTTAATAAACTCACAAGAAGTCTATAACATAAACTGCACCGTCATCCACCTTTACGAAGGTTTATGGTTGCATTAATCCTGACTTGAAACGTGTGTGTTTTCACTGTGAAGACGGCTTTAAAGGTCACCTATTATGCAAAATCCACTTTTTCACGTCATTTATACATAAACACGTGTCTCTTTACACAGAGGGGCTGTGTAAAGAGATTCTGAAAGTTAATTTAAGTTTTCCGCACTCTCGCGGGAATATCTCCGCAATGGAGCGAGCTTAAATTTCACTTTCGATTGCATGATATAGCCCAGCGCAACACCTTCGTCACACATGTTGCCACTTGCTTGTACCATTTTCAGGCGATTTGTAATCTGTTCTAGAAAAACGATGTGTTTTTTTGGATTTCAAGAAGCATATGAAACAAACAATGGATGTATTTTATGAACATTTATCCATTTAGATGTGTTAGGAGTGAGATAGAGATTATTATCTAATAATATGCATCCAATGAAGCATTGCATGAAGTCTGTTGATGATCAGAGGCTGTTGTTGGGGCTGCATAAACGTTTTGTTTTTTTGTTTTGGAGGCAGACCATGCAGGCCTCAGAGAGTTCAATTTGGGCCTACCGTAATTTTCTATTTTTATTTTGTAATCATCTCGCGACCCCCACTTTGGGGACCCTTGTCCTAGAGCACCATTGAGTTATTTTTAACCAGATATCTCTCAGAGGGGCGTGGCTCCTTATTTTCATCTAAAGTAACAGACAGAGAATCAGCACTTTTGAAACAGGGCTGAAACAGAGTGGATTATGGGATGCTACAATGCATGATCTGTTTGGTGTTTGGATCCAAACACTTCAGAGACATGTTGTATATATATCTGAGACCTATAATATATTGATGAAAAACAGTATAATAGGAGACCTTTAGAGTTACCCCGAAACTACGAAGACCAAGGTCAAGAACAGTGGAGAGCATTACGTTTTATTTCCTCGAGTCAGTAAGGCTAATATCGCCGTGCAGATCTAATCCTCCGTTAATGTGCGGCCTCAGAGACGGTGCTCTGATCACTGGAGGCAGAATATACCAGAATGACTTCACATATCCTCTAATAGACGCTGCAGAACATCACAGATCCGGAAATGAATTGAACTGAATTTGTAAGATGTAGATGGAGGGAGGGAAAAAGGTGGGAGGTGGGTGAGTCAAAGGGTTTTCCACTCTGATGAATGCGTCCATTAAAAGTTTGGGGGCCGCATCATTAGAAGCTGTGGCTCGAGTCACATCTGAGTCTCCTTTGAGAAGAATCAATCTCAGAATCAAAGCGGAGGCGGAGGCTTTCCACCGGCTCTCATTCATCTCATCAGCCCTTTAACAAACACAGACTCACTCTCTCATAGCTGTCAGAAATTAAATCAGGTGTGGAAAAAAATCTATATTACATGTCATGCATAATGTTAGCCTAAATATTTCTACCCTTTGATATTTACTAGAGACACAAACACATAAATAAAACTGTGTGACCTCTCAATATATGTTAATTAATTGATCACATTGCAGTCTAGATGCATTATCTACATGTCTGTCCAAAATGCTATTACATATCTGTGTGAATTTGCCAGAATTACCATACAAATTATTGAGTTTTTTGGGCAACGTTTTTTTAATTTACTTTGAAGAGAAGAGTGAATTTGACCCAAAATATAAATACAAATACAAACAAAATCATATTTATTAAGAAAATAAGTTTAATTTAGGTTGCTATCATACGGAAGAGGATTAGGGCCACATTCATTTTTTTTTTGGGAGGATTTGAAAAAAAAATGTTGTTCTGAGGAAAAAGTCAGAATTCTGAGATTAAAGGAGCAGTAGGTAAGTTTGAGAAACCACCTCGGCTGCACAAAAATTCCAAAGTACACAAACCGAAAAGAATCCGCCCCTTCCTTCAGACTTCATACAGAGCACCTCCTCCAACACACATGAACGCGCACAAGATCATGATAATGAATGTAAAACAAATGTATAACACAGTTATTGTCAGTGCTTATATTTTTGAAGCTAGCATGTTTGTTTTGTGAAAATGTATTACAAATGTTACGTCTAGCTAACGAGAGCAGGCTGCGCCGGTAACGTTACATATCAGCTCGGTGTGCTCCGTAAATAGTCGCCATAGTTGAAAAGCAACTCCGATATTGACTCTGGTTTGACTTCTCCTAGTTTCCACTTTCTTTTTCTTCATAATTTGCTCCATTACAGTTTTTCTTTTGCGACCGGTTGACGATGTTCAAGCAAACTCTGCCATGGTGAACGCGTCCTCCTGCAGAGCTCAGCTCCGCTGCAGGAGGACTGAGCCGCTGCAGGAGGACTGACCGAGGAGCTCACGGGAAACACGCCCAATAACGGCGCGCAATGACTGCACGAGTGTGTGTGTGTGTGTGTGCACGAAATTGAAGGCTGACAGACAGGTCGGCCAACCAGTTATTTTAGCCGGCCCGGCTAAAATAATTGGTCGTAGTTTTTACCGTATTACGGCTTCCACAGATGAATTTTTTTTATGGATTTTTTTTCAAAGCACTTAGAATATGCATTGCTATCAGGATATTAAGAGCATTCCATGGAATATAACAAAAAGTGTATCTCGAGCCGGTTTCTCAAATTACCTACCCCTCCTTTAAAGTCAGAACAAACAAAAAAACGTTTTTCTTTCAAATCCTCCCAAAAAAAATCATGTGGCCCTAATCCTCTTCCGTACTATCAAGATCATCTTTTAGCTTTTTTAAGGGCATTTATAAAAAAAGGAAATGCTAACAATACATTTTTTGAAATCATTTTGTAAGAGACTGTGTATCAAATGTGTTACAACGTGTAAACTTATATACATAAACAATGAAGAAGCCTGGTGTGAAAAGAGTCACTCGCTACAAAAGAAACCCACTTATTTTTCAAGAAAACTAACTTACAGATATTTATTAATTTAATGTTTATGTGATCGGGACAGATACACTAGAGAAGAATGGCACAACAATTACCCAAAACAACGCATCAGCTGCTGTTCATTCTCAACGCCTGTCCCTGGACATTTTCAGTAAATATTGAACAGATGATTATTTTCTCAATACATCTTTTCATTATATAGAAGATAAGAAATAGGAACTAGATAATCATTTTTGCTGGAAAAGGTATTAAATTATTGTTTTTACTGCATCAACTAATCCCTTAGTCAAGCAATCTTTGTACTCCTTATAAAGAGAGAATAACAATGGAGGGGTAAGTGCGCCAGAGCTGAGCCTCATTTCCTGTACTACATGCCAGTAGAGGAAAAATCTACTTTTATAATCTATCTCCCTGATAGTAACTTTTAGATTTTAAGATACATTATTCTTTGGTATTGTGTCTGTACTAGGGATGCATATCGTTGACTTTTTTACGATACCGATACCGATACCACTGAACGATACCGATACTCAACCGATACATATCGTGATACTTTGAAAATGTATCATCCCACAATTACTCCCATGAAGCGCTTTACGATATAGTTAACATGTCAAATGAATATTAAATTCAATTGTGGGACTTCTTGGACCTTTTAGTACTGAACAAACAATGAAAAATACATACAAAATATGAAGAAAACCGATTATGGAATATCTTTTATAACACCCGCCATCAGGTGTGCCGCGTGAATAGCACGTCATCTTGTCAATGCAAACAGACCGTTATAGCACCGTTATAATTAATGTTAAACCTGAGATTCGACCAGAGAACAAATAAATAGTAGAATAAAGGTCGTGAGATCTCGGCATTGCACAAACAAACAAATCTCATCACAGTTCAGTAACTGAAGATGAGCATATCTGCTCTCTCTGGATCCAAACGGGCCCTTTCACTGCGCAGGATATCACCTGCTGAGCTAAACACTCTCTAGCTTGGCACGCTGCTTCCCTGTACACAAAGGTACTTGGTTGCCAAAAGACACAGCATTGGGAAACGAAACTGATTGGTTTGCCAAAAAATCAGTGCACGATCTGATTGGCTGGTGGATGTCAACAATATGGTGCAGCCCACACTCCACAGTGACTCGTTTGTGGAGTTTCACGTCGAAATTGGCATCGTAATTTGACGGTTTGGGCCCGAGTTTAAGGATATTACGGCTCACTTGAAACTTTTTTTTTTTAAAGTATCGATACCGGTATGCATCCCTAGTCTGTACTGTAGTTGTGCTGTGTAAGGTGAGTGTTGTCTTAGATGCCGATGCCAAAGAAAAATGTCCATTTATAGCAAATGTATGGACAATAATCTGAATCTGAGATATGGAGTGTGCAGATATCTAAAACTCAACCTAAAAGTGTATTTAACCAGAAAAAATAACTTGGAGCTACATTTCCCTTCCAAGTATTTGACAGGTCTAATAACAGAAACATGCAGGAGAACACTTACAGCACACACTGAGCAGCAGAACCCCCCATGTGCTCAGAGCTGACTTACTGCTTGTGCTACACATTGCATATGTTCTTCTAAAAGTGACACGTGTGTGTGTGTGTGTGTGTGTGTCTGTGTCTGTGTGTGTGTGTGTGTGTGTGTGTGTGTGTGTGTGTGTGTGTGCACTCCGCTCTATGTCCCCCTATAACCCCCCTGTGGGCGGCCTGGTTCCTCCGGCCCATCTGCACCACAGACCGTGTTGGTGATGCAGCAGAAATGAAAGGTGGAGTGAGGTAATTAAATCTTCCGGCAGCTGTCCACACTGGCTGCTGGGTAATTGCTAGCAGGTGGATGACACAGGTGCCAGGAAGTTTCGTACGTAATATGGTTATAGAAAGAGAGGAAGAGATTTTATAAGCAGACATAAAAGGAGTTTACATTTAGTTGAATAACTTCCAATAATCAAACATGGCTGTGTGAAGGTAATACTTTAGATCATGGCACATTTCATCATTAAGAAAAAGCCTTTCAGATATTTTAATCCGTAGAACCTTCTGCTACTACTGCAGTGTTCGGAGTAGCTCTCAAGATATACCTTTTAGTCAGCATTACACAAAGTATGAGCTTTTGCATCTCTCTCTACAGATCATACTGATTTAATGGAAAGAAAAGTTTCCTCACACCTTTAAGCCATGGATTAAAGACATTATAGATCATTCGAAATTGTAAAAAATTCACTATTTTACAAGCGGCTCAGAAGTTTGATGCTATTTAGCAAACACTGTTTACACTTGCAAAAGACAAAATTTAGCCTGCTTATATATTTAATTGTACTTTTTCTCACTACTCTCTCACCATTTTTGTAACCTTTAAGTAATGTATTTGTAATATCTTCATGTAAGTGTTAATGTCATGGATCGTGTTCAGTAAAAAAAAACTCAACAGGCCTGTTTATAACATCGAGTAAGTAAGAAAGGTTTCACCTGTATCTCTGATGTATTGGAATTAATTAAACTTTAAATATCAATAATAAGAGCGTGACATTTTTTTTTCTTCATACCATTTTGAAAACATCTCCCCTGTTAGCTAGCGATGATCATTTGAAAGTCAGCTTTCATCAGTTTGTCAAAAAAAGCTGAAAATACAGGAGGCTAATTTCCTCTGTGCAGACCTGCTTAATATGCACACACACACACACACACACACACACACAACTTTATGGTCAAATTGATATAAGCAATGAAAAAAGCTTGATGTTGTGTTGCGTGACCGTGGCATTAACACTCAATTGTGTCAATAAAGATGTTGATTACAAAGGTAATGGTTTGGAACAGATTAAAAATGAACAACTCGTTTTTAATACATGCAAATATTATTCATGTGATCTTCCAAAGTGTTTATGAACACAGATTCATTCTTATCCAAATGTTATCGTCATTGTAAAGCTCAGCCTGCAGCTGCTCCATTGTCAACAAACAGAGACTGAGCCTGTTTGTTTGGACCTGTTTTCCTTTGCTAATTTAGTTTTCTTCATTTATTTTTTCATCCACGATAAATTAGAACTATCATTTCAGAAAATTCACGTGGCTCTCGCTTTTGTCATTAAAAGATTTGGATCTATTTTTTATCGTTTTGCAACATTTATGTCCCAAAATGTCCCAAGGCATTGCAACAGCTGAAAGTAAACATTCAGTGTCATTTCATGTAAGTGAGGAACGCTGAACAATGTGAGATAATTTATTGTTTGTTGACATCTCTTACTTCACACTCGGCTCACGTTTTGGAAATAAGCTCTGCCTCTGGTTGCCAAGATGAATAAAATGCAATCTGTACTGATTAATGCCAGCCAGCAGGAGAACTTGAAAGTGTCTGTTATCGGGGGATGGAGAACTTCTAGAGGTGAAGGCTGCTGCTGAGACTCACCTCCCCAGGTTGATGACTCCTCGGGGGATTCCTGTCGGCGTGTTGAAGGCCGGCAGCAGCTTCTCTCCCAGCTCCACCACCTTTTTCTTGTAAAACTGGAAAAAAACATAAAAAAGGTGCAATCTGGTGAATAGACAGCATGTGTACAAACCAGGGCTGTCAACTTTAATCTGTAAACACTGACGATTAATCTAGAAACCTTAACGTGTACAAATAAATCAACACAAATGAATCACCAAGTTTGATCTTAACTTCTTCACGTAAGTACAGCGTCGATGTTTACCATTCATTGCAGTACAAAGGCAAAGAAAGAGGAGATATGGTGCATGTATTACACTGACTGGAAACCACTGAAAGTTGGTAAGCACTAAGCAACGGCACCCCTAAGCTACAGTATGACAAATAGCAATTGCACCATGAGCCACTTTCTTGAAGTTGTACAGACTTCCCACCTCTTCTCCTTAGCATATTGACCTCTTTTAGATTGTTGCTTTTATCGCATTTAAATTGTCTATTGTTTTTTACTTGTACTTGTTTTATGGTGTGTGAGCTTTGCTGTGGGATTTTTTGTACGTTTTGTTTGGTTATTTGACTGTACATCACTTTGGTCTGGAGGTTTTAAAGTGCTTCATAAAAAAATCTGTATTGCATGTATTACACAGACTGGGAACCACTGAACGTCGGTAAGCACTAAGCAACGGCACACCAAAGCTATGACAAATAGCAATTGCACTTGTTCGCTTAAGGTGGGATGAAAACAGCATTTTTGCCAAACCATGCGCCACTTTCTTGAAGTGGCACAGGAGTGGGAGATAGAGGCAGACAAGCACACTATTGTATGAACAGAAAGGGCTTGCAGTATGAAAGCGGCAGAGAAAATATGATCACAGTGACTTTCTGTGACAGTGGATTGTCGATGTTTAGGCTAAGTATCGGAAAATTATTGGACTTTACGCCAATTCTTCAGAAATCATGTTTATAATAAAGTAACAACGTCATGCATATCTTAATTTAAAAGACCTAACATATTTGCAGAGAAAAAAACTGCCCTTCAACTCATCCAAGCCTAACATAAATCACTGTCACAGGCCTGCTCACATTTCCCCTCCAAAGCTAATTATCTGAAACATGAGGCCGGCTACAACGGAGCTCCAGCAGGATTAAAAGCAATCTCATCGATGTGATCTACAACAGCCCCATTTCAAGCCAACGCACTTCCTCCCCATCTCCACCGGGCCCTCTGAGGCCGAGGCTGTGGCAAAGTTAATGCATCACCTTATGAGCCGGATTATCAGTCACAAACTCTCCATTAGCCAGCGGGAACAATGTTTGAAAAATTGACGACAGAGGAGTGAGATATTGAAACCCCTGACAAAGGGAGAGACGTCTGAGGAGACAAAGGTAGCCGAGCAGAGGCGGGAGGAAAATAGGATATTCTTCAGAAGACAAGAAAGCCTCAGAGACAAGAGAGAGAGCAGAAGAAGTGATTGAGAAGAGACGGGCGCTGAATAGATATAGAGGGGAAACACAAGTCTAGACGAAGAGAAAACGCACACAGGAAAAGAGTTTGGAGAGTGGAGCGGTGACTCAGCAGAAATATTGAGCAAGTTAAAGAGAAAATGGGAAAAACAAATTACAATCAGATAGTACACCACTGGCCTTCACCAGGATTGTAATCATTGAGCTTGTAGTCGATAAAAGATGCTTTCACCAAGCAGCGTGAACAAATATTACTGTAGATTTACTGTTTGCTGTAATGCAGTACTTATTTCCATTGTTTCGTACCTAAAAACACATCTAGACTGCGCACATATATCATAAAACGTACATACATCATATACGTAGACTATTCAGGACTCTCTTTGCTTAACAAGCATATTTCAAAGCCAGTATCTGCTGTGTCCTCCTACTCAGGGGTGGTTCTAAGGGGGGGCCAACCGGAGCCAGTGCCCCCGTAACACTGACCCCTCCAAAAAAAAGGTAACAATACTACGATTAATTGGAACTAAATAAACCCGGATGTACAGTGGAGATTAAACTGTAAGTTACATTTACTAAAACAAATACCTTTACAAAACCAAATAGCAATTACTGTATTTTATGCTTATTTTACACAATTACTTTATACTGTCTTTGTCTTTTCAACCCGCTTTTATTGTGCCCCTCTCATGAAATAACTGGCCCCAGCCTGGCCCCCCCCAGTCAAATTGGCCTAGAACCGCCACTGCTCCTACTACCCATAAGCCTATGCATGAAACTCTCCCACGTTATCGAAGCAACCACTGTGTGATCTCTACAAAAACATCACTGTGAGGAACGAGGGATGCAAAATAGTTGGAAAATGAATAAATGAATACACAGATAAATGAATAAACAAACTAGAGGAGACATTGACTTGACAACTGCAGTTTCCAAATTGCAAGAGCCGTCCTTTTTCTTGTTTTTGCATTTTTCAGAAGGGCTGTTTCACGCCGGCTTGTAAATAAGAAGCTGTCAGAAGATGTTTTCTGCAACACAGCGCGTCGGACAAGATCTTTCATTACATTCAAAGTGCTCACTTAGCAAAGTAAATATGTGTGTCTAAATACCAGTCCATTTATTAAATAGTGCTATACTGTACACTGGCCGCAAATAGGAAATGTATAAAGTAACGCAAAATAACTGATGATCAAATAGTGTCACAGAAATACTTGCTGTATTGCTAAAGCTACTCATATTACCCTGGTGTTGCTCATACTGGACATACTCTTTGTGTATTTAAGTAGCTATGCATCTTCCTTGATAACATAATTGTGTCCCAGTTATTTGTTTATTTAATTGAATGTACTTTTATTGCTATGAGCTGGACCTTGAAAAGAAATCCCCTGAAATAATGTTTTATACCTTCAGGGCCAAGAAATATATTACTCAAGGCTTCAAAAACCTGTTTATATTTTTCAAAGCAGGTTGGTGAAAAATGTACAGTATTTAAACTCGATGTTATGTTTTCTAGGTAGACGTTAGTTTTAGGCATTTGAGGAAAAGGGCTCTGTGATTTTTTTATTCCCAAAAATGTGTGGACATAGGAGGCGAAACAAAGTCAGGGTTAATTCAGGTAGAATAATACAGAGCAGCATAATACACAGCTTGATGTGTGTGTGTGTGTGTGTGTGTGTGTGTGTGTGTGTGTGTGTGTGTGTGTGTGTGTGTGTGTGTTCCACTGCCTCTCAGTCCCCTGGCTCTCTATTATATCAAAGAGAGCCCTAATGACCCTCTGCCTAGTCTCATTCCTCCTCCTCGGTCCTTTCTACCACCGCTGATGCAGAGGCCCACAGGCACACACACACATTCAGAGCAGACACACTGTTCAAAAACAAGCACACACACAGACTTCCTCTTATATACTTAAGTTTGTGTGCACTTTGTAAAACAGGACGGTAAACTCACATTAGGGCTGCATATTATATTGTTTTTTTTAATGTCATAGCTATGTCAAATTGCGTAATAACAACAATGCAAATTACTGCAAAATTGCACTTGGTGACACTTAGAAAGAGAGTCAGAAGTTAACTTGTCACAAAAGTAATTAGTGTTTTATTGGGGCATTTTGTGCTAGGTCTAATCAGTGAGTTTACAACAACAATGTTTGAAAATAATTTCCTTTACATTTTGTTAAAGGGGCCCTTTCCTATTCCAATATGAAACACCTAAACACTCCCATCAAGAAGCAGGGGCAGCAGATTATATCACACTCATCTATTCTTGTTTGCTTGTTTATAAATTATGTGATTGATTAGTGTAAAACCCCCTTGGCTGGCATCTGCTCAGTGATTTACTGTGCGCTGCACACACGCTGAATTGATGGCCGTGTTCATAAATCTGTCTCCACTGACACTGCTCTCTGTGCTTCACTGAGAGACTCCTCCTGCACGTGAGCTTCATCACCAAAGTGCTGCTGTAATTTCACCGCCTTCACATCCGTCAAATGATACAAAGCTGTCAAGAAATTCCAAGATAGTTTTTCTTCTTTTCTTTCTTAAACTCCCATGTTCTGATAAGATGAGGGACTGGCGTAACACAGTTGAACATTGATCTGCAGTGACAGCCGACAGGTCGCTTTCTTCTCCGGTTGGGATTACTTGTACAATGGCGAAGAGGAGGCTGGACACAAAGTCGTTTCTATCAGCTCTGAAGCGCTGAAGACACACATCAGGCGTGCAAACATCGTCAGAGCCCAGTGGAGAGACTCTGGGAAACATTTCTAGGCCTGCCACTTCTGTTTACCAGTAAAACGTCTCAGTCCTCGCCTCAGGGAACAAAGGACACAAGAAAATAGGCCCTATGGCTCTTCCATAGCAGCTAGTACACTATGTGCTCACATTTCAGCTTTCCATTTGTACAAATGTTTGTATTTGATAATGTTTACTGAGAAAAATGCATTATTTATGAATCTAAATAAGCATGTTGGACTCTTGGATATGTTTTTAGTTAATGTCCTGTCTGTTGCTCTCAGCCACTAGCCTGAGAAAGGTCAAAAACAAAACAACAAAATCTTCGTAACACACATATGTATGTATATTTTCTCTTTTAAACAACTCGTAATGTTTACAACAAGAAGAGTGAACTATGGGTTTAAGCTTCATTTTGGATTTGACAGAGTATTATTGTGATGCTATGAATTATTGTAACGATATTATCACATTGTGCCTAAAACTTTAAAGAGCAGAACCTTTGCACACCTATGGATTTACTGGTACATACGAGGAGAGCAGCGGTCGAAAACCAAGGACACAAGACTCCCACCTCCTCTTTACTTAACAAGGTTTCAGTACAAAGACCTTCATCGGGTGCAAGTGAAGAGGACAGTGTGCTTCTCATTCAAAACTGTCCTGAAATGTATCTATTGGAGTTGAATGCAATTACTTTGCACCTTTGCTTGGATCAATCAAACCTCACTAACACCATATAAACCAAATATGCAACAGTTGGTCTCTGCGAAGGTTTTTAATATAAAAGACACTAAAAACAACACAAACACACCTACTACATCTCACCATCTTCTTCTTCTTCTTCACATTAAGGACACATTCTCACGTCTGTTCTTCAGCAGAGCGACACAGTGAATACATAATGTGGTAATAAAATGACAACGTGTGTCTGGTTGCTGATGTGTTTGAGAGACTCATCAGCATCACTAATCCTTCACTTACAGTCACTGATTCTGATTTAAAATGTATGCTTTTAAAGTGAGAACAAAGCCCTGTCTCTTTTACACCAGCAGTCACCTCCTCCTTTTTCATGTTATTCATCTGTAGGAGACATAGGAGGCAGAAAATCTGCGAGTGAAGATGAAGAATTGATGGTAACTAAGTGTGTCATAGAAAACATTTTGAAGGCAAAATCTGAGCTTCAGTAGGCAGCTTGTGATTCCACACATGCAGAGATTATGCATAATTCTCCCTTTTTGCAAGTCCGGCACAGCAACCAGTTGTTTTTCTGTGAGAGAAGTTCATTTGAAGTCACTTCATGTTCCTGTGCTGCAAAAATAACGACCAAATCAAAAATCTCAGCGGGTGACATTTTGAGAATCTTCTGATGTTGCCATCGCTGAGAAAAAAGCCTTTTTACTTTAGAGACTACAGATAAACCATTTATATGTGGCAGCTTATGAACATAGATCTGCAAAGTAACCTTTTGTGCGTCAGTCACTATCTCACGCCAGCATGCAACTCCACAGTCATTTTCTCATCATCCTTTTTCGCTTTGTCCTGAACATCGGAGGACAGCTTGATCGAAAAAGAAATCTATAGAGCGGCTAAAAGGCAGCCAAGTCAATCAGCACGAAATGGAAGAAAAACAACTCGTGCCCTACTGTCGTGTCAGTTAGAGAAATCTCTTCACGACAGCAATCACCTGTGGATGAGCTACGGGAAAGACAGATAAGACTGATTGTGTCGTGTGTTGCCGTTGTTGATATTTTGGCCATCCTTTTGAGACAAATGTCAATCAGAACTACCCAGAGTCCATCGTGACGTCTTTAAATGTCTTGTTTTGTCTCAAATCCAAAAGATTTCCGTTTTCTATCACATTAAAACGAAGAAAAGCAAACAGCCAGATAGGTGAGCAGCTGGAAAATTACTTAAACAACAACAACAGGCTAAGTTGTTTGTGTAATTGTGACTTTGGGTAATCGAAGCAGCAGTGGGACACTTTTGTGAAGATAAAATTACTGTTTTTGTTAATGAAATGTCAGCAAGCAAATTAGTATTCTGAATATAGCGTAAATTCATCTTTTGATGTGTGACTACTGTAATATACATGCCTCTGGACCGGCATGCTGGTAGTTCACCATGTAGAGCGTGTAGCGCTAAGGCTGAGTCATACCGCAGAAACCCAGGTTTTGAATCAGCCTCAGGGCCATTGCTGATACATATTTAAAAAGAAAATGACAATGTTATGCAGAAAATTGCTTTGATCATGTTACAATTACTCATACCTGCTAGTGGGGCCTCCACTGTTGGTGATATACAGAATATGGATAAGTACCTCTCACAAACCCCACTTCAAAAATAACTGAACTATCCCTTTACATTTGAAACGTTTCAGACATTTGTTTTCAAACTGAAAGATTTTTCTTCACAGCCTCTTTTGGCCTTGACATAACATCCCAGAGTCCTCACAGAATACGATCAAGGTGTAGATGACTTCACTCTGAGATTCAAGTAAAGTCTTCCTCAACTTTGTCAAGTGGAATCTGAAGTCATCAATTCATGGCCGCTGAAGGCTCAATTTATCTACTCCTCTAGTCATGTCGATATGATGAATAACTGGTGCGCGAGTAAAGGGAAGAAATTCAACATTGTCTCATTAGAATCAACTTTTGTCAGAGAGTCGATCCATCATCAAAGTGCCATGAGTAAGAAATCCAGACACAGTGTGAAAACTAAATGGAAAAGGATATAAAACGGTATGCTTCATCGCAAGTTAAACTTTTCACCTGCGGGGGGAATGTGTACCGTCTGTGGGTGTATGCTTTTGTGCATTGTCTTTTCTACAAAACAATGACATTTTAAAACTGTGCCACTACTAACAGACACACACATGTGACAACACACTGCTGACTGAAAGAAATCTGAGGTTTAATTCTGCTGAAGCCGTAATAAGACTTTCATTTTCTCGGTGCAACGGTGTAACAAAAAGTCAATTCTTTATAAGCAGCAGCTGCACCTTGTTTAGTTTCCCTCCCAGCAGCATTGATCATTATTACAATGTTTTCCTTTTCTCTGTTTCTTCATGGGCCTGTAAGGGGAACGAGGGGAATATTCAAAAAGAAACAGATACACTTCAGGTATCTCAAACACTGGGTGTAGCCGATTGATAGGAATATTACAAGTCTAGGCTTCAATCATATTCGCCAATATTTCTCCGACTACGAAGAGACTGACGGGAGGAAAACCTTTGTTGCACATTGATTTCGTTCTTCATTTCACAAGCAACTGGTGCGAGCTGACTGTGAAGCAGAAGAGTCCACAACAAGTTCAACAAGTCTGTGATGAACATTGTTTTCCTTTCAGCTACAGATGGTGGCTGTGTTGAGCAGCATTGGTGAGTAAACAAATAAATATGCAAAGTTAACAAGGGCAGGATAGCACAAGAAAAGCTGTCTGTGGAGTACATTAGGCTCTCTTCAAACCATTAGTATACCAAAAGAAAGCTAAGGATTGCTCATTTTAGAACCAACATTTCCTTCTACCATTGCCCGTGATTTATTAACTGATCTATATCATTTCACAAATATGTAACTTTGTGGATGCAACATGTCTCTATGTGCAAAGCTGGCAGAGTGACATTGACGTGTTGAAGCCTCTCTGCTCACTCGCAGCACGCAGTCCCACATCAGCCTGATGTCGGAAACGAAAAAAGTACTCTGCATAATTTATGCAGCATAGCACCGCCTGAGAGTGAGTAGGCGAACATGCTAAAGCAGAACCATTAAATTAGACATGAGGACTTTTCAGAAAACAAATGCAGCGGTTAAAAACGGGAGGACCCACCACAGACCAAATAGAAAAACAAACAAGTGGCGCCTGCTCAATCAAACCCCCGCTGGAAAGGAGCAGCTCTGAATTAGACCACGTTACAGCTATATTGTTAAACAATGTTCATCAGATTAAATGTTCTCCGCTCAAGCACATGACCGCCCACCTACTTGCTACCCCTCCCTTTGACCCACTAAACTATATGAATCATTTCACAGTTTGATGACTGCTGCTACTGTATAATACAACAGTCTCTGTTATTCCTCCCTATCCAATGATGCAATTACCGTGCATATATACTCTCTGTCTTCAGCTCCCAGAGCCTAATTACTGAGTATGAAAGCACATCATTATATCTGCCAAGTGTGTTTGTCTGAATGCCAGGAAAAGGCATTTCCTGCTGCAAAGGATTATGGATGATTGTGAAGATGTCGTTGATTGGCTTTCGTAAACATGGCTTGTCATAACTTGGATGTTTTAACTTGGATGTAATCTTAACCTTTTTACAGGGTAGCCGCTGAGTGGCAACGTATTCTTAAGTTTCTTCTACAGGAAGTCAGGCGACGCTGTCTTACATCTAAAGCTGATTGTTGTGTGCACTGTTGTGGCAATACCATTCCAGCATGAAATGAAAGAGATGGGGTGCAGCAGGAAGAGTTAATCCCACCATCTTCCACCGTTAAGAAAAATACATGTTATTTCTTGTTCGATTTGTGAAAACATCTTTGAGCTGCCTGTCATAGCAATCCACTGCGAGCCATTGTCTTCACACCTTGAGAGATAATAGTGTTGGCACGCTGGTCCTCATCAGCTACCCAGTGTGCCACACAGGGAAAACAAAAGACATTTCCTATCACATAACAACACTCTTATACCTGTTTGCATTAATGGATGCCATTCAAGATCAGCCATCACGTAGCAACAGACCAGACAGACCTTGTGACCCATCAATAATTCAGCCTATAATTTGCCTGCTGCCGTAACCTCTGCCATCATTACTGGGAAAGAAGTACAAGAGGAAGATTTGATGTGGGGAGGATGTCAGGTCCAGTTCTCATTAGTCTGTGACAGAGTCTCCCAGGCCCGGTGTGGGAGGACAACGGGCACCTCGTGGCCCTCTCTGAGACACAGAAGAGCTAACCGGTACATTCCTGTGTGGGCACCGGCAGACAATACTCCCTGAGAAAGTGCAGGAAATCTGAGAGATCTTATTAAGGCCTAAGAGAGAAAGACTGTCTGAGGCAGTCTGTCAGTTACATGCAAATGTCTGAGATACAGCAAGACTGTGTGGGTGATGGATTAAAGTTTTCCCACTTTATATCCTGTCAGCAACTTGCAATCAGAAAGAAAATCTTAAACTTTTAAGCCCTGGTAGATTCACCTGCAGGCTGCACTGTTCATTATACTCCTCGGTACAGAGTACAATGGTGAAAGATTAAACACAAGTTTGTACTCTGGGAAGTGCTACATGGCAGCTAAGCGGTCACTGAACATTGTTAGAAACGCAGAGTACATGACTTTAGAAAGCACATTTAATTAGAACATCTGGCGCTTTTATTTGCATCAGTCGAGAAGTGACACTTTGCCTTGAAATAGCTCAAGAGGAAAGTTCAGTGACATTTAAAAAAAGCTTGTTGGTAAAATTGCTTTCAATTTCAAGTGGCTATTTTGGTCTCAGGATGCTACAATGTCATGTCTTCTGTAGGTAATAAACATCAGCAGTGGTCAGGCTAAAATATTAACCTCACGATGGCAATAGATGGATGGTCAGGGGATTTAAATTATAACAATTCATCCTCTAGGAATCAAGAAAGTCGGCATGACATTTTGTGCTTTTCCATCATCAATTGAGATATTTCACTTAAAGGGGACCTATCATGCAAAATGCACTTGTGTACGTCTTTTATACATGAATATGTGTCCCCGGTGTTTCAGGGAACTCACCAAGTGTCAGAAAACACAACCCTCTCTCTTTTCCTCCATACCCAAATCTCTAAAAACGGGGCTTCAACGGATCTGATGCAGACTGATCCAGATTTGAAATTGTTCTGACGTCAGAAACAGGGAGCTCCGCCTATATGGGCAACTCTCCACCAATCAGGGGAATGACAGGTTGCCGTGGCATGGTAACAGCATGGTAACAGCATGGTAACATGATGCTCGTGCCACGCCCCCCTCCTTTGCAGGGGGGCGTGGTCAGCTGCAGCTCATTTGCCACAGAATCAGCCCTTGTGAAGACAGGGCTGGAAAAGAGCAAATAGAGCGAAATGAGGCATGGCTAAAATGTATGATCTGTTTGGTATTTTGAAAAAAAAACTTCACAGACATGTTTTATATAGGTATGGCCCTACAATATATGTTTCAAATATAACACGATAGGTCCACTTTAACTGAAAAACTGTGGGGGTTGCAAGGTCAGTGATCACCAAAGTTAAAAGGGTTCACCCTCTGCAGACAAAAATCTCTATGCAATATTAAGAAAGACTTGACCAAAAAATGAAGTGTAGAAGATAGAGCCGTCACAGCCTTGGTGGGAGAGAAAGAGAGAAAGGGTTGTCTCTGAATCTTTGACTGGGATGAAAAGAGGCAAGGCAAAGATGAGGAAGACCAGATTTGTGTTATCTGCGTGGCCTAGCGTGCATCTGCGGTTCAGTTGGCGATATGAGTTGTTTGTGGAGGGAAAGATAGAGAGAAAGGGAAGTGAGGATTCTTTTAAAGCTCCTGCTGGCAGAGGCAGGCATCATAGAGTCGACTCAGTGAAGGATATGGACACAGCGGGGCCACGCGTGTGGTAGAGAGACGAAGAGGGACGGAGTGTGTGTGTGTGGAAGCTGGAGAGACAGATGTTTGCAGGAGATGTTGTAAATTAGGATGCCTTATAACCAGCTTTTAGAGAGTATTGCTTATGGTGTGAATCCTTTTTCTGCAGGAGGCTATTGAGTTATCAGAAGCTCACAATGAAGAGGAAGGTGGTGAAGAGTACAGTGTTGTAAGCAGAGTGCACTCGGGAGGCGAGGATGTGCTGTCATGCATGTCAGCCACTGTCATTTAACTCCACCGACTCTGAAGGGTGGTGTCTTTGGAGTAAAGTTGCTACCATGAATGACAAAAACTCTGTGTAATCTATCCTCCTTCAAAAGAAAAAAAGACGCCTTCATAATCACCAAGCCTTTATAGAGTCTGTGAAGAAAAGGCAATTCAACTTAACACAGCGCACAGGCTGCGTAGCGTAGATAACCGCCAATCAGACCCACAAAGTTTCACTGCTTTTCCTAGAAAATTGAAACGGGTAAGACACTTGAAAACTCAATTTCACAAGTTCTTCAAACAGGCTGAAAGCGAAGGCAGCTGCTCACTTGTTATGGTAGACATTTCATCAGCTAGCTTTAATGTCATTTATTTTTAAAAAGAGAAGAACTGTAAAGGCGTAAAAGGTCAAACTAAAGGTGTTACCTTATTAAAAAACGATATGAGATGGTAATATATACACAATTGTAATGTACTTTTGTCAATGTATGTTTTATCTGTAGCATTGTAGTCATTATACATGGCTGTTTAAACTTAAAAACTGGCATTTTCCATAAACAGAAATTTGATGTCCACTCTTTTAAATGGGCGGAAAAATCCTATTTTCTTTTTTCCCCGCCTCTGAAATGAGAACATGTTTTATGACATTTACCTTGACCTCCCACATTTCACCACGTGACCTCACATCTGTCACAGATGGTGTGATAATGCTCTGAGGGCCGTTCACCACAGCAGAGAAAATGGAATGTCAGCCATCAGGTAGCCAAGGTTCTTCTGGATTAAATATCTTGTACATCAATCCAATACATCTTTTAGTGAAATAGGATAAATTACTTCTTGTAAAATCCTCTTTTTACAAGCTGCTTGGTCAACAAGGTGGTTTACTGAGTGCAGGGAATTTAAGACTTTTAATCTGCTGCAAGGCCCGAGGTCAAGTGCACTCGAGTGTCCTTGAGAAAACAATGAATCTGTATCAGCTGTAAGGATGATCTTCTGCTCATAGAAGTGAAATGACAAATTCCCTGCAGGCTACCGTACTGAAATACAAGGAAAGAGGCAGCCCTTTCACACATCACACTGTTTATGCAAACCGTCTAAAAAACACATCAGCCGTAGACATGCCTTCAGGCTTTTGTCCGCTGCTGTTTAACAGCACTACACACACGCAATGCTGATGTCATGCCATTATGCCTGTGATCCAAAATGCAAGTTGGTGCCGCCGATATTGAATCATCCCCTTAGGATAAGAAGCATATGGTATATTCTTCCTCTCCACTTCCACAAAGGTTTTGATGGACCTCCTTCATTCTTGCAGCAGCAGCAGCCTCCGTCCACTAGGCTATCATCATCTCCGTGTTTACCTCAGGGACCTACTTAGATGCCGATGCGTTCTCCTCTCCGATTGGCCTGGCTGGCTTCCTGTTGCCGCGTACATGCTGTTGCCATGGTTTTATCTGGGGCTGCGCTGCAGTTTTCGCTAGCTCCATCTGTCTTTGGTGTCAGCTGAGAGGAAAACGCTGTGATTCCACTCATTTTCTCACCAGGGGGGCGGCATCCATCCTGCTGCCACTCCTCTGTCTCTGCACTGGCACACATCAACGCAATTCCCCGACTCTGGCTCAGACACACAGCTTGACAGTAAAGAAGATTGTTGTGGGGGGGTTGGATATGCTTCATGAATTTGAAGGCAAAATAATGTTAGGAAAGCTGAACAGATTCGCTACACTCCTGCCAACAGACCCAGGTGCTGGATTCAAGCACTGGGATGGAAAACAAAAAGTAGTGTGGAGCTATTCTGAGCCCGAAGAGAAAGGAGGTCACTCAAGAGAGCTAAATGCTTGAATTTCATAATTACATTACTTGCTGCTACACCGTTTTACCCCATATGTGTCCATCACTGCATAACGTCTACATTATTTGTAACTGTTGATTGGGAAGTCTGCTTGAATACTTCAAGTTTGACTACTTTAGAAAGTGGTAGTGGGGACATGGACAGGCCTGGTTACAGTGGTACAGTGTGCCCACTGAGGCAGTGCCAGTGTAGAGCCATGCTTGAGGGCATCTGGCTTGTAGCTTTCCCACCTGAGATTAGCGCCTGTACATCTGTAGTCACTGGCCCTTAGCCATTCCTCCTGGAACAAGCCAATATGGTTTGCTCCATTTTTCCTCAGGGTATTGTTGATTTTGCACAATTGTCACTTGGATTTGCATTTTGAACATACAAACAATAAATTGCACTACACCAGCTCGAACAAAAAGACAGCTACAGGCATGGGCACCAACATAAATCAACATGAATCTGTCTGACACTCCGTCAGAAAGAGCAGTGCTTACAGTTTTGACCTATCGCACGAACTGGATTATCTCAGGGCTCCAAGAGAGTGAGTAATGGTGTCTGATATTCCTCGGCATGTTGGATGTACGAGGCCCTGCTCTGGGTCATCTGAGCGATCCCTGTCTTCCAACAAATGTCAGAGCTCATAGATATAACATGGGGGCCTCTGCCTTTTGATGATAATTAAATGGTACTGCTCACAAAGTGCAAAGATAATTAGGAAGGGAGGAAGAAGAGGGAAAGGAGTGAGTGGATGGAGGGAAAGGCAGGAAGAGAAAGGACTATATGGATGATTTGTGGTATATCCCGATCAATACTAGTTTTTTTGAGGCATATACAACCTTTTGTGGTTTTGAACGTCTTGTAAATGTTAAGTCAAGAAAGTGGATAAACAGTTATTTTATTGTGCTGTGTCGTTTGACTGTGTAATCATGAACTATGAGTCTTATCATGAAATACAGCTCACAGCTTGCAGGTTTTAAATGAATGCAGGAGAGGATAAAGAAGCACAGTCAGAGGAGGGATGGATGGCTCGACACAACAAATGCTGCCAAATTGTTCAGAAAGACAGATTTAAGTGTGATTCACTAAATGAATATCCTCCCTGGAGCAGAGCATATTTGTCAGCCCGGTCAGATAACATATACAACTAAGCTTTTTCTTCCTGAAGGTGAGCTGGCTGATCAAAAATACAACTTTAAACTTGAGTGAAATGCATTCCTCAGGGGGCCATGGACTCAGAGCTAACGGGCTAACGCCACCCACCAGCATGCTACCATTCACAGGCAGCCCACCATCTGTGACGAACATTAATGTTACTCAGCCCAGTGTTGAAATGTGCTCATAAGGACGGATCGTGATGGAGGCTGACCCTGAAGGAGCGACGCTGAGGCAGAACACCAGGCGGCCATCAGCTCGCCACTCAACTGAGAGACAGCTGTTGATCGCATCAGGGGGTCCTCAATCGATGAGGACGAAGAACAACTGAGCTGCAGACAGGGTCCGACTTCAGTCCACATTAAAGTGTGGAGGAAATTGTTGTGTTTTATCTTAATGTGTGCATATGTGTAAATGTGTCTGTTGATTGTATATATAGAGGATATACATATTTATTAGGGCCGGGACTTTAACGCGTTAATTAAGATTAATTAATTACACAAAAATTAACGCATTTTAATCGCACTTATTTTTGCACCGCGGAACGTTTCTCACTGGATGAGTTTCAGGCGTACCGATTATACTGGAGCACCAACTAACGTTCATGACTTCAGACAACAACAAACCACAGTGAACAATTCAAACATGAACGAAGAAGCTGATGAGACCGCGTTGGTTGGCCCCGTGGATGGGACATTTTGTTTTAAGAAACGGACGGATGGAAGCGTCGATAAGAGCACGGTTGTGTGCAAATTATGCAAAAAGGAATTTGCATATCACCGCAGCACGTCAAGCCTCAAGTATCACCTCAATGCTAAACATATAGCAGCTAGGGTGGAAGCTAGCGTGGAAGCTAGCGTGGACGTTAGCCCGACTCCGAGTACAAGGAGGACCCACACTCAACCAGATGACTGGTTTCAGGGCCAGGATAACTAAGTCCACGTCTGAACAAATAACCAACTCCCTGGCTCACTGGATTGCACTCGACTGTAGACCACTTGGAGTGGTAGAAGATAAGGGGCTGCAAACTGTTGGTAAATCAACAAAGTCTGTTATGGCCTCTGAAGCAACAGAGAGATGTTTTCTAATAGTCAGGGTTTCCAATGTTCTGAATGTACTTGAAAGTATTGTGTTTTACTTAAAAACAAAGTGTTATAGTTTACAGAAGGTCTACCTACCTATAGGCTACCTGAATCTCTGAAATGTACTATATTCCTAAATATGCTATTGCTACACTTTATGGCAAAAATTGCACTTTTCTGTTGGTCTTGGTTAAGTACCACCTTGAAAAAAAAATAAACAATGTTTTGTTGCTTAAGCTTATGTATTCAGTCATTATTCAATGGTATACTAAAATTCATGTGAAAAAAATTGCTTCTCACTGTTCTCAGGTCAAATATTTATATGCGATTAAAAATGCGATTAATTTCGATTAATTAATTACAAAGCCTCTAATTAATTAGATACATTTTTTTAATCGAGTCCCGGCCCTAATATTTATACATATTTGTATTATTGTATTTTGTATTCGGGATTGTTGGAAACGTTATTTCAATCTCTCTGTCTGTACAAACACACAGAAAAATTGGCATTAAAGTTGACTTTGAAATAAGTATTTGATCCCTTCCAGTAAGTTTTCCGAATTACAAAGAAATTAACAGTTTATAATTTGATTTTGATAGGTTTATTTTAACAGTGAGAGTAAGAATATCAAAAAGAAAATCCAGAAATTGACATTATATAAAAGATACAAATGTATTTGCATTTAACCGTGGGAAATAAGTATTTGATCCCCTTGCGACAAACAAGGATTCTGGCCCCTACATTCCACTGTATGTGTGTGTTGTGGCTGGATCTGTCACATCATAGTGCCAGTGCTCTTATGAGAAACCTTGGTCGTCCCTGCGTTGGGAGTCAAATGTTTAAAGTTATTTATTGATGCGTAAAATGCAATCAGCTTAACGCAGCGCTACACTACCAATGATTTGCCTTTCTGTTACAACAGAGCAAATCCCCAATGTGTGTTTGTGACGCTGCACTTTAAAGTGTCAGAGTAATACATGTAAAGCATTAGTTCATGGATAAACTAAAGCTTTCTGAAAGTCACCTTGGCGGTTACTTCACCAAGCCAAAGTCTGTTGCGATCAAGAGAGCGGCATGCTGAGTGGCGTTGGTTAATCTCCAGGTCCAGTCAGGACACCTGGGCTTGGTTGGGACAAGTCACCGGTTCTGTCACCCCGAATAAGCCTGCCGTCCCCACCGACGCTGTGAGAGCAGGCTGCCGGTCAGCTTGTATTAATTTCAGAGAGCTGCAGGGACTCGCTGTGTCCACAGTCGTGACAATAGCAGAGCCAAGGTGTCTCCTGGGAAGCCACGCTGTCACTCTTGCCACACTAATGTCCACACAGAAGGCTTAACATTTCTCTCTTTCCTTTCTTTTACTCGCATTAGGCACTGCTCCGGCTTGTCTCAAACAGCAGTGGCTTTTGAAAAGAGCTCACCTGTCTTTTTCAGAGAAGTGAAAGCAGGAGTGTTAGTTGGCAGCTCCTCGGGGGACCCAGTTTGAGGTTGCAGATGTGTCACATTATGGCCAGCGACCTGCTTGGCTGCAAACCGTCTCACCACCTTCTCTTTCTCTCTTTGTTCCTTCCTCTCAGTGCCAATTCTCTGACCGCTGATCCACTCATTTGCCGTCGACTCAAACATCCCAATTAGCAGACAGAGAAAGAAACAACTTAATTGCTCATTCACAGTTAAAATATCTGAGTATAAAAACATTGGAGAGGCCATTAGACGTTTGGATTCAGACGTGAGTGCGGAGAGAAGAAGCTGTTTGCACTTGTGGAAGCCAATTAAAATTAAAATGGCCGAAGTGTCTGACACTGACTGTACCTGAGTGCTTCACAATTAAAGCTTAGTTATATAAAAATTAAGCTTTTCCACCGTATTTTATCTCACGCTCTCTCTTGAAAATGACATACACTCTGACATTTCTCCACATATTATTAATAGATGCTTATGACCAATTAATTCCATTTTCCATTATTTTCTACTGCTACTCAATGTGTCAGTTCTCACAACAGGATAAGGTTATATTAACTAATCCCTGAGAAACATTACAGCTGTTTTAAATTGAGTAAGTTATCAAACAGTATAGATAATCAAACCTGCCAACAGGAAGGGTGAAGTACATTTTCTAAAATACTGCGTTCAAATGTTGAGGTACTAAGATCGTTCTCAATTATTTCCATTATATAATACATGTTGATTTTACCATACACTACATATACATTACAGCACATAACATCTATGTATTCTACAGATTAAGATGTAACATTCTGTAAACACTGTAGATCTCCATTGTATCAATACATTGTCTTGATTAATCTTAAAAAGTATTCTTTATTACATGTTTCCGAAGAAATATTGCAGTGGTATTAATCTGTTTTGTTAAGTCTTTTGTAAAAAAACTAAACAATTGCTTGACAAGTTGATCTTAATCTTAAACTACTGAAGCTTTCACTCACATCTCCCAGTCCTAATCAATGAATGGAGATATCCCAGCTATAGTACATTGTGAAGTACGGTAGTTCAAATGGGCTCGACCTTCTCACGCTCAAACATCCAAAGGCCTACATGTTGGTGCAAAGATATTATTAAACCAAAAGTATAAAATAATACCACGTCCTGCAAGAGGCCATGCGCATGAGTAGCGCATTGCTTCAGTAGATGTTGGTAATAATACTTCTGTTTTTTGTATTTGTATGTCTTGTCACTCATTTACTCCAGAAAATGATGTGAAAACGTACTCCACCACAACTGAGAAAGCTACAGAAGTACTGACTGGGTCATGAGAGAGTGAGAGATTTTCTTTTCTCTTCAGTATACAATACCTTTAGTGAGAGCCAGACTTTGTGTCTATGCTCCGTGGGCTGAATGTGAGGATACGGACAGGGCCAAAACACAGCTTGGCACACAAAAGGAAGCACTTCCCAGCCCCATTACGCTGGCACCCTGCCCGCTCGCAGCCAGTTTCAGCCAGCTTCGCCCCTTTAAAGCTACCATGGCATTTTCTCCCTATAAATCCCTGACAGGCAAATCAAAACATGTCCCCCCTCCCCCCAACGCAGGTTAACTTGATCCATGCAATCAAAGAGCTGGCGACAAAATCACACTGAGATGGGGTTCATTAAGGCCCAAATTAGCCTGCAACTTCAAAGGGAAGCACCCACTGATTGGCTCTGATTGATATCATTATGAGAGCGCTGATTGTGCAGCCAAAGCTCTCTTAGATAGTTGGCTGTAAAAATAAGTCCAAAATGTTTTTCTGAGGAAGAGAGAACAAGCCTTGACCGGAGGGGCTGAGTGGAGGTCACCATGTGTTCATCTCTTGGCTGTAATGAAATGTCCTGCTAGAAGGAATTGGCCCAATCTCTGCCTTCGAAAACAGTTTGGATGATAGCAGAGGAATTGGTGGGAAATGGGCTCAAGGGGAGCAGAAACAGTGGTGGAATTGGACATGGAGGATTGACATGCTCTGGATTCACTGAGGAAATGATGCGGAGGAAGCAGGTGGAGTCGGGCAGAACGGAGCGGATGTTTCCTGTTCCTGGTCCTGGGATGCAATTACAGGGTAATGAAAAGATCATTTCTGAGGTGATGCTCATATATTTCACTTTTAATTTGAACAGACATGGTATGACTGTTTAACATCCTGGGCATGAGGACACCTTAGGGGGTCTGAGATAGATCTGAGAGGATGCATAATTAACTGAAGGGATGAAAAGAAAAAGAAATTCCTGATGATGGTTGTTTTATCTTCTTTTGTAACCATTTAAAAAAAAAAAACATAATAATAGTTGTATTAACAGATCCGAGTGGTTTTGTGTTCTGGCACATTGTGATGGGCATGATTATGATGGCGTGATGATTTTTTATAGACCAAATGCTAAATCAAAAAAATAAATCTGGTTGATTATAGTATAAATAATATGAGATAATCATCCCGACTAACTGAATCTCATGTTTGAACCAATTGTGATGAACGGCGTGCAGGATTGTTGGGTTCAGGGTGTCTTTTCTTGTGAAATAATGGATACTTTAACCTCTTCAGGACTTATTATTCAACATAAAAATGTTCTTTGGTTGAAAGTCTCTCAGCTGAACACGTTGCACCTTTGTAGATGCAATACAACTGACCTTTGCTTCAATTTTAAACCATTGTTCTCGAGCAGAGATTCACAACCTCTTTGCAAAATGAAGCAAAGTCTGCTTATAACACATTGCGCCCATTCTGTAAGTTCAACAAAAGAGGAGTCATTTGAATATTTTCTTCAGTCCTGTCATTCACAAGTAAAGAACAAAATAGATACGGAAAACTTTATCAAGAAATGTATTTGGTCTGTGTTTTTATTATGTTTTATCATCAAACACCTTATCACATTTGAAGGGGCCCTTTCCTATTGTGTGTTACAGTATATAGGTTTTTGTGAATAGAGGTGATGCAGCACAGGCATTATGAGAACACTACAGCATATAATGGTTCAGTCTGTAGGGGGATGATTGGACTTTGGACCGAAGGGTTGCCGGTTCACGTCCCGATCGGACCAAAACATACGGAGTGTGGACTGGTACTGGAGAGGGGCCAGTTCACCTCCTGGACCACTGCCGAAGTGCCCTTGAGCAAGGCACCTAACCCCCAACTGCTCACTGGCGCCGGCTAGACTGGCTGCCTCCGCTCTGACCTCTAAACTGCATGTGCATGTGTGTGTATTTGTATATGTATGTGCATGTTGTAAAAAGTGTGTACTGTGTGTACTGTATGACCTGTATAAAAAAACGCATGTGTGTGTACGACAGAGTGGAAACTGAATTTCCCCCTCGGGGGATTAATAAAGATCCATCTTCTTCTTCTTCTTAATCATGGCACAGAAGAGGCACACGTTACAAATATAAAAACGAAAGTTAGCATTATACGGCTTCTTGAAACGTGTGACCCCTCGTGGCGGTCCATACATGGAGGATGTCTTTTATTAAGTGTTATGAAAAAGACTCATACTTTCTTTCTTTCCCTGAAGCCCTTAAACCATGCAGAATTTGAAAAGAGAAAAGTCGTGATTCGAAAACAAAGTCCTGGTTCTTGTAGCAGAACATTTATTTCTTTATTTCCCATCAATGTAAGGGAATAGGAAACTATTGTCAAAGACCATTTTTGTTCAAATCACAGTGAAATCCCGACAGGATCTAACTGTAACTGTCGCAGTGAACTAAGGTCACACTCATCTTTAAAAGGAACTGGCACGTTTCATATTTCAAGGGAATAAAGAGAAAACAAAACAAGGCATGACATCAAAGGGCTGGAAGAATCTGATCTGGAATAAAAGGATGTGAGAGATGAAGCGGATACATTCTCATTTGGGGATATTTTTTTAACGCTTTTTGGAAAAGTGTCACAATGCGGTAGAGAGAAGGGAAAGTGAAATGGCCCCGGAGCATCATGGGTAGACGCACTCAACGGCTGCCACTTTCTTGTATGCAACGTGAAGACATCAAAACAAATATGCCCCGTCTCTCGGCCTACAGTTCCCTTAATCTTGTGTAATGCTCTGCTCAGGTTGCCATGGATACAGGTAGACCATAGCCTATACCAAGCAAGGAAGAAAGAGATGAGGACGAGGAGGGCTCGACTCTGAACTCACTTTCACTTTGATCATCAGGTGATTTGCATTTCTAAAACTGGAACAGTTCGTTTTAACAATAGCAGCGACCATTATGATAATTGTCGGCAGGAGTCTTTTGCTGCATTCATTATGATACATGTAGATTATAAGTAGCTGCAATTATTTATGTTTAACTGCAGCTGCACAAAGTATATAGTCCAATTACGGCTCCAGATGAACTGTAATTGTTCCGTCCTACTGCACCGTACTACAGTACTGAGTACTGAAAGATGAATGAGGTGTTTGCTCTGGGACGATGCGGGATGTTTACCGGAGGAAAATGTCAGCGCTGAGCTCTCAGCTTCGGCCCTGTCAAACACTGCTCCCTGTTAAGTGAATTCATCATTTCCATCTTAATGGGAACATCTGACTGACAGCTGCCATCTCCCATTGCAGGCTCATGTCAGAATGCACCGCAGTGAGTGTGTGTGTGTGTGTGTGTGTGTGTGTGTGTGTGTGTGTGTGTGCGTGTGTGTGTGCGTGCAGAGGTCTGACAGAGGCAGAGAAAATACTTCTTTTTTTTTTTTTTAAACTTTGTGTCGGGCTAAACTGTGTGTATGTGGGTCAATTACCTAAATAGTTGATACACAGAAAATGCAATTAATATAATGATTCATTATTATAGTCATTATCTCGATTCATTACATATGAGTATTTGCTGTCTCTCGCTTCCATGCGGACGGAAATAGGAAGGAAAATGTTTGTGTTTTCTGCTTCAGCTAGTAGAGATAGACTACAACATTAAATGAAATGCTAACTTCATTGAAAAATGTAAAAGTAAATAAATGACCATCACAAATTACAAGCTGGAGTTGGAAAATCGTATAACTGCTTATCAACATAGCTGCTCTTTTGTATTATTCTTTAATCTGTTTCTTGATTTTGTATTCTCTGCCATTTGCTACATCTTTACAGGTTTTAGATTATCAGATGTGAGTATTTAAAGCTCTTCTCAGTTGTGATGGGCATGTTTTACCATGTGTAACTTCATATAGCGTAAAGAATAACTAGAACTAGAACTGTAGCTGGGTTCACGTGTGCTTTCGTAAATGGAGAAAAGGAGAGGGAATGCAGGATGGTCGAAGCTTCAGCTGGCCAATCAACTGCATTGCTACAATAGAAGGCACAGGGTGGAGGGGTGATGGAGAAAATGGCAAAATGTGAGTAATGGCTGAGCGGCCACAATCAGCCGCCCCTCTGTCCCTCCTCTGTCCCCCCCGATGGAGCGATACGTCGGCCATGTCTCGTGTTAATCAGACCTGGAGCAGCTGGAAACCAGAGCCGCTGCTCCACAACAAAAGGGAAGAAGAGACTGATAAGAGTTATTGTTCACATTTTATCGATTCCTATTCTGCGGCTTATCGATTTTCATTCATTCCTGGTTCCAATATAATACAAACCATTGGGGGAAGAAAAGAAGAAGATTTATATAGAAAGGCAAAAACTAACTTTAATTTCTGTCAGAAACAGCATTTCCTATGATTTCACATTTCACCTTGCCTATTCCGGCCAGCATAACATGATATATTTATAGTATGCAATACATTCTGCTGTTGAGTTATCATATTGTCATATGAAACCCCTTTGTGTTGCAGTGTGGACAAACAGAATAGGAAGCAAACGTCCGCTTTGCATCTATTCCTAACCTTAGATTAACCCGTTTTACACCGTCTTTCGTTCACATTTTTTTTATTGGCTTTGTATGAACCAAAAAAACAACAGCTCTTAAATTCACTTTACATTCTGACCACTTTAAACACACTTTATGGTTTAATTTGTGAAGCAGATATCGGTTCCTCCAGGATTTGCCACCAACATTAACAACCTTACGTCCTTGGTGAGTAAAATATACAGCTACATCCAATGACATGTTTTTAGTGCTTTGTTTAGCACCAGATCAATTTGAAATATGCAGGAGGAGTGATACAATAAAAAAAGGAAAAGGTGCACAAAGCTGAAACTCATTTTAATGTTGTGTGAACATAAACAGGCAACACAAGTAACCAAGAAAAGCAATGGAAAAGCAATCCCATTATAAAAGTGTTGGCCACCATTCCCAGCACTCTGGTCGGCTATATTGTAAACACTTTTGACAAATGTTGTCTTCACTTGCAAAAACCAGCACAAGAAACAATCTAGAGTTGTGTTGTGAATCAGTCGTTTCTTTTAAGAATCAATTAATGGTACTGCAAAACATATTTATTAACAACATCTTGGCTTTCAGAAATGTGGAATTGTAGAACAATAAATAGAGAGAATGCTCAGCGCCGTGAAGCAGCTTGAAAATACAGGTGGCAAAAATAATAGATTTTTCACTTTCCACATGTAGTCTTTTTATGTGCTTGGGGTGTGTGTGGATGCTTTGCGTATCTCTGCCAGTGTGTATTTAGTTTCTATATAGTCACTGTGCACACCTGCCTATATTTGAGCCCTCGCACATTGAGGCTCAATTTGTTAGCATCATATTCGTACCACCTAGGCGCTGTCACCTGGTGATAAAAGACCTTCCCTGCAAAGATGGCAGTTGTCCTACTTTCCAGCAAAGCCCAGTTGTGGGCTTTCAGCAGAGCTAATACCTGATCTCCACACCTCTCCACCTGGGAGCGGGCCCATAGCGGTTGGCTTAAGCCTGCATGCATATTAACCAATACATCAAACTCTTTCTCACCCCCGACTGTCAGACCGCGCTTTAATCCTATTTCTAACCTACTCAGAGTGATGGGTTCACTTTGCCGGAGCCAGCGGAAAGTGAGAATACAAAATCCTTTTTGTAAAGTCAGCATTCATCTTCACCTGTACATTACCGCGCACAGTAGGAAGCAGAATGTAGCGTGAGAAAGAATGTCATTCACACATACAGCAGAACTTTTCCTTATAGGTCATAAAAGGGAGGTTTGTGAGCCTGGCTTCAAAAAGTCTAAGCATGCTCGGCTTCACCTGAGCAACCACTAGTCAAATGTTCACGTGGAAGGTTTATTAATCCAATTCAGAAAAAGCAGGTTACACTAGGAAGCCTCCCATGAGTAAAAGATCATACACATGACCCACATGGAGAAATTAAGACAGCGGCAAGGCAAATTATAAAAGGACTCTACAAAGGAAAACAAGAAAAGGACAAATGAGGGCTGTACAAACATTAAACAAGCAATTTACACAGGAGAGCGCACTAAGTACTGCCGACATCTAAGGGTTGAGTGTGATAAATGTTTGAATTAGAGCATCAAAAGGGTATGCACATAGCAGCAGTAGAACTCACAGAAAAGGCATGTTAAGCAGGAGGATTCATATTAAGAGAAACAGAAAATATGAACGGTGGGTAAATGGACACATTAACAGCAACACTTGCTCAATGTGATGCAACCCATGACAACGCTGCAATGAACCATGGCTGATTAAGAGTTGCTGTGAGCGATTTTGGTTGAGATTGTGTTGATTTGAAATATTTCAATGTTGTAAGACACCCCTCCTTCTCAAAACCAAAACATATTCAGTTTTCTTTGGTACATAATTCAAGAAAAGTGGCCCATTGTTACGATTAACTGAAACATGAGTAATTAACATTTCTGCAGTGGTGTAAAGTTACTAAGTACATTTAATCACTTAAGTTAAGGATCCGAGTACTTCTCCAATGTCTCAAATAATTGCAGATTAAACTTAATTCAAAAATGTTATCAATTGTGATAGCTCAAACCAATATTTGAACACAGCATTAGAAAACCAGGGCTTCAGAAAGTTGCATCAACCCCTCTCTGACATTATAAGCTTAACAGTTACAGAACAGTACGGCTAATATGTATTTATATTAAACTGATTAAAACCTTGCACGAGCTGCAGCGTGTGTGAGCATGTGTAAGTGAAGCTGCAAATGGCTCTGGAGGAACACTACTGGATTTATAAAGCACAGCATGGCTACACAGATATTGTATTTCCTGCATGACTAGGCAGGCAGACTGTACGCCCAGACCGTGGGTTGTGACTGATAGAGAACCACTTCCACAGCACTGGCTGCTACAAGACATGGTTGTAAAACAGTCAGGATTGATTTGTTCTTGCGTTTGTTTTTTCCTAGGGAGAGCATTTCTTTTCAACCATTAAAGTGTGATCTTCGCCTGATATAAGCATATGTTTTCTGGATTCAATCAGAGCACCGACAGTGACGTTACTGACTTGAGAGAGGTTAAACAGGCCCTGTGACACAAGCCTCAGCATCACAGAAACAAGTGCATCATGGGATTGTGAGTATGAAAAGCATTTCATGCAGAGAATGAAATCGAGTAGATGAACTCTCAGTATCATAATTCCCACTGCCAAGCAATCAATCGTGGGACATGGCAGCAGAGAAGTCTATTCTTTCATCTCATCCCGATGGACTGCAGCACTGCAGCAGATTACCGAGGTGAAAGACAAATACCAATGAGATTCAGAACAGCAGATAAAGCGAGAGCTGCAGGAGAGCAATATTTCATTAACATACTGGAAACAGGATTGTAATTTATGGTCAGGGGGAAAATGGGAGCTTTCTTTGAAAAAGCCCTCGAGAGTTTTCTGTGTTCTCATGCAGCTACAAGGCACCATGAGCTAAGACTTAATGGCAGTTTGTGATTTTGAGGCTATTTCAGTGAAACAAGCCCGTTTTCAACATTTGACAGATTTATGCTTAATTCTCTCTGAAAGTTACTGAAAGATTTATTTCTGTGTATAAAAGATGAAAACTAGAAAATGAAGTACTTTGTGTTAGTAGATTTTCGTTAAGAATGCGACTCTTACGGCCCGTCCACACAGCCGCGTTAAAAAAAACTTCCAACGCTTCTGCCCATTGACTTTGAATGGGGTGACGTCACTTTGCCTCACTTTTCGCCGAACTGCATTGTGGGGAAGCAAAGCGGAGATTTCCAGGATTTTCAGGATTCAAAAGTTGAGCAATGTTCAACTTTTGAAGCTGAGGTGGAAGCGTCAGCCAATCAAATCCCGTTTATGCAAATCTGACAGTACAAGCGCTAGCCAATCAAACCACGTGCAAGCTGGGAGTGACATACCGCAGTTCATTTTCTATATTCCTGAAAATGGAGGAGAAATTAGTTATTGCGGTAGCAAATCACACGGTTCTCTATGAACACAAACCGGAGGAACCAGGCATGGAGGGAGGTGGCAGAGACAGTGGGTGAAACTGGTAGGTTTTCGCCTGTTTGGGGATTTTATATCCAGTTTACTTCGTTTTTAACATTGCTATTGCTTTGTGTGTCGGGGGCGGGACATTCATGTGATTGGTTGTTGGTCGCGTTGCTCGCAAAAAATCCCCAAGCTTCAGACACGCCCACCTCCAATTATTGTGTGGACGTACCGTTAATGGCAGTTTGTGATTTTGACGCTATTTCAGTGAAACAAGGCCGTTTTCAACATTTGACAGATTTATGCTTAATTCTCTCAAAAAGTTACTGAAAGATACATTTTTGTTTTTAAAAGCTGACCAGTCGATAATGAAGTACTTTGTTTTAGTAGATGTCGTTAAGAATGTGACTCTTAAGAGATTCAAATGGTCATTGTAAAGACTGGAAGCAAGGAAAAAGCTAAACAAATGAAAATATTGCGGTGCCTGTTCAGTCACACAGTGCTCTGATTAGTTGTGAACTGAATGTGATCCTCAGTTGCCTGCAGAGACTGAGAAAAGAGAGGGAGAGATTGAGGGAAGGAACTCTGTCACCCTAAGATATATGAACTCCTGCTGTGAACACAGACTCTCCCACAGGCCGCAGGGAACACTGTGTTCGCTCCCTCTTCCCTCAGACGCACGGCGAAGCATTGCTACCTCAGGTGGAGTTTGTGATCTGATTCCTTTATCCCAGGGCCACCTCGCTTTGTGTGAAGCTAAAAGTAGCACCAGGGCAGGACAACCACAAATGGAGGGGCGGAGAGAGAAGCCATGCATTCAGCTGGGAGGGAGGGACATGGTGTTAAAGTGCCAAAACAAACAACACCAAGAAGATGAAGCTGAGGAGAGAAAAAAGGGCAGAAATGAAAATAAGGGGGTGGACATAGAGTTCGAGGGAAGATAACTTAATGTGCCGAGTCATGACCGCAACTTTGGAGCAAACTCATTTCTGACACAAGACAGTGTATCATCATTGCATCTCGCAGGTCGTGTGGACACGTTCTTTTGATTGACGGCTGAAGGACATGTCAGCGGCAGTGAGAAGGGGCTCCATTATCTGCAGAGCGAGCGAAAGGACATGCACTGCAGCCGTAATGATACATTTCAGTCAGGGAAGGGGCTATTTGTTGTTGAAGAAGAGCAAGGACCAGTCAGCCTGACCCTGACAGCCGTTCATCCTCCACGATCACCATTTCCGAGGGGAGTGCTTTAAATTCGCTGCTCGCATCAGTGCAAAGAGGCCCAGGCCATTAGCTAGATACCGTTTCACAAAATATGAACAAACAGATTCATCAATTACCTTCTTGCTCCTAGATAATGTTTTAATGTGTGTGTGCATTGGGTGTTTCTGTGTGTGTGTGTGTACATTGTTGTTTGCCGCTTCACACCCAGTCCGCAGCCATCTGTGGGGAAGATGTTAAGCCAATCATTTACCTGAGCTGTTACACAGGATCCTCCAGGGAACAAATAAGGATGATAAATAATTGAATTTCCCCTGGCCGCGGATGGGAAGATTTTTTCATTATTTATCGTCTAATTGATTACAGCAATAGGCTTTCTAACCTGTCCCACTATTAATGTTCTCCTTTTATGTGCTTAATTAATGGCCACTGCAGCTTCATGAAAAACACACACTCAATTACATCTAGAATTGAAAAGCTGCGGCAGTCTGTGCTGTATCGTTGCGACTGTAGGGAGACATTAATCAGCCGAAATGGAATTCAATAAGACGGACTAAGTCTTCTAGGCAAAATTGGACGATTTTTCATATTGTCATGCCGCATCTGTGGCAGCGATGCAGCTGAAGGTTTCCTGTTGACCGGAGATCCACTTTGAATCAACTTAGCTGTCAACAATCTTAGCTGTTTAGCTCAGGCTCGCTTGTTCAGACTCTTTAAAGCAGGGGTGTCAAACTCAAGGCCCGGGGGCCAAATCCGGCCCGCGACTTCATTTTATGTGGCCCGCAAGAGCTTGCAAAGAATATATTACGTGTATTATACGGTTACATGCTACTTTACAGTATATCTATATATGTTCATTTTAATTATTTTCTTATTTTATAGTTATTTATCTTTTTTTTTTTTTATCCTTAATTGTATTAATCTGTGTGAATCTGTGCTGTCCTGTTTTTCAATCTTACCCTGTTGCTATTAAACTACTGAATTTCCCCACAGGGATTAATAAAGGTCCATCTTATCTTATCTTATCTTACAGAAGCAGGTTGCCCATAAACTACATGTCCCACAATGCATCTCATTTTGTGACATGCGCACTGAAGAGACTTGCAATGATTTGCCCTAGACTTCTGCTTTCAGACGTAGTTAATTATAATAATAATAATAATAATAATACATTACATTTATAAAGCGCTTTTCCTGGTGTTCAAAGCGCATACAAGCAAGTAAAACAAAAATAACAACAAAAGTAGAAAGTGCTAAGCTAGGAGGAATAAGGGCAAGGGGTTAGTTGATTAGGAGTTGAAGGCAAGAGTGAAAAGGTGAGTTTTGAGGGATTGTTTGAACGACGTGAGAGTGTTGGCGGATCTGACGTGGCTGGGGAGGGAGTTCCAGAGTGTGGGGGAGGCTGCTGCGAAGGCGAAGTTATTACCCTATCCAATAAAAATCCAATGCAGAGGCAATAATGTAATATTATACATTATTTCATATATATTATGTATTTATATATGTATATAGTTACAACCGGCCCTTTGAGTGCAACCATAATGCTAATGTGGCCCACGATGAAATTGAGTTTGACACCCCTGCTTTAAAGTCTGTGGATGTTTCAGGAGTGTAGGACATCGTATTGAACGCACTGCTCTTTTCTTGTTTTTTGTTTTGTATACTAACAATACACACACACACACACGCACACAAAGATGTTAAAACTCTCACTGGCACAGAGGTTTATCGCTCTAGCTCATGTTTAGAGAGGCCGCCACCCAAACCAATTCCACGGGGGCTTGTTTTGAATGAAAAGTGGTTAAGGCCAACAGTGTTTGAATTCAAAATACCCTCTTGGCTGTTTGAGCCATGTGTGTGTTTAGGCTTGCAAATCAAATGCCTTCAATTCAAATGTCCATGTTCCTCTATTTTCCTTCAGCTTCCACAAAACATTAAGCGAGACTCCCGGCAAAACTTGAATTCACGGTTTCCTGTCGGCCCTTAAAATGTCTAACTATAAACTTGATATTATACTAGCTCCCAGGGTTGGGTGATTGGACGAATACATCGTCTATGCAGTTGTTTTTTTGGCGGGATAACTATTTTTATTTTGTTAATCTAGTTTATGTCGTTTTTATTTTAAACAGGAAAAGCAAACAGTTGAAATATCGCCCAATCCTTTTGCTACGAAACCCATTAACTCACTCTGAATTATTAATAATATGAACAGGAGTGGCTCAGTCAGTAGGGGCTTGGACTGGGAGCCGTAGGGTCGCCAGTTCAAGTCCCCGACCAGTCCTAAATATGGAGTGTGGACTTCTACTTGGAGAGGTCCCAGTTCACCTCCTGCCCTGCCGTGTTGCCCTTGAGCAAGGCACCGGACACCCCCCTTCCCCCCTCACTCCCATTGCTCCCCGGGCGCTGTACACTAGCTGCCCACTGCTCCTAGTACTAGACTCCTGGTGCTAGGATGGGTTAAACGCAGAGAACACATGTCACTGTGTGTGCCGTGTGCTCTGCATGTGTGACCATTAAACAGGGTTTCATCCCTCCCCAATTCTATTCTTCTATAGGGATTTAGGAAAATACAAAAGAATACAAAGGGCCGGGTTCAACAGATTAAAATACTGCAGCTTTTCAAGTCTGCTATTGCTATGTTCCCTCTAACTGCGAACAAAGGAGATTGTTTTGCCATTTTCTTTCTTTATTTTACAGTAAGCTGTCAACCCCTACAGCGACCAATCAGCCACCAGTCCCACCACACACAGGCTCTCCATTCCCAGAAAGGCATTGATTACAACCAAAGCCTTCGGGGTCGATACTTCCACCGTTAAAAAGCAGCTCATTCACCACTTAAACAATGCTGTAAAGTGTACTGAGGCAAGAATGTTCCCTCTTCTGCTAAAATCTAATTAAAGCAGATATGTGAATCACTACATTTATTTGCATCTGCTGTCATTCTAAAATATACTATACTGAATACTTGAATGTTTTTCAAATGTGTTCAGTTTATCTTTAGAGGCACGAAAAAGCTCTTTTCTCTGCCTTAATTGCAGAGGGAGCAATGAAGCCTATAAATAAGACCCCGAGACTGTGGGCTATGCAAAGTCTGAATGAAAAGGCCTGGATGCCACAAGGCTGACATCATTAAGAACAGCCTAATGATTCCCTGGCTTGATTTGTTTGGTCAGGTTCGTACTGACTGGCGTGACTTGTGAAAAGAAGAGAAAAAGCTCTGACAATTCATCAGCTTCACTACAGGGCTTCTTTTCTTTTGGGCTCATTTGGATTGGTGCCAAACCTCCTCCAGGCTGAGAACAATTACTCCAGCAGTAATGTCACCGCTAAAAAAAGGACTAATTGAAGAGTTTATACAGGAAGTAAACCAATAGACTGATTCAGAGAAAAGGGATACACGTCAATACACAGAAAAGGTCCTGTGTTTTTTTCTCACGCCTTAAAAATACTATTTGCGTTCTTCTTAATCACGTAGACATCCAAGCACTTCAAAGCTGGCAAACAAGCTGCTGGCTTCTGAGTGACTCATTCATTCAGCGAGCGACTTAATATTACACTACTGTACAAGACACAAACACATATTAAATAAGCAGCACGCTCTAATGCATGTAACATTTCAACAAGCTATAGTGCAAGATGTTGATGCTGGGTATGACATGTTGTTCTCACCCACCTCTTAATTCCATAATAAAACCGGAAGGTGTAAGAGAGCAGCGGAGCACGGTTATTCTACCTCTGCACAAATGGGATTAGCAGTTTGTACACAGCGCAGGATGAGGGTTTGGGATGGGGGAGCTTTCCTTTCATGGTTAAGCCTGCAGCGGGGACTACAGAGCGTGGTAGGTTACCCTGTGATTATGATGATCCAGTTTGATCTGAGGAAATGAAAATTCTTCCAAGACGACTTATCAGCTCTTCAGCAAGGAGGACAACAAAGAGATAAGATGCAAAGGTAGCCACTGCTCACACACCGGAAGCAGAACAAACACATATATGACCGTGATACAGGAGCGCAGGTGTCAGTTTGGGCTTATTTACACTTACTGTACTTATTTACTTACCCAGGCTCGAGGGTAAAAGCTATTTTAATGCCACAATTAAAGTATGAACTACCAGGCTCTGTTGAAATGGATTACAGCAGTGCTTCTCAAACTTTTTCACTTAACCAATAAAAAAACACTCGCGGACCACCTAACTCCACAAATATCCAAAATCTTATCGTTTTTCTAGAACAGATTACAAATCGCCTGAAAATGGTACAAACAAGTGGCAAGATGTGTGATGAAGGGGTTGCGCTGGGCTATCACATGCATTTGAAAGTGAAACTTAAGCCTGCTCCATTGCGGAGATATTCCCGCGAGAGTACGGAAAACGTACATTTATTTATTTATTTCAAATGTGAAATGTTTCCAATATACTCACGGACCACTAGGGGGCGCTCACGGACCACACTTTGAGAAGCACTGGATTACAGTTTTCACTTGGCAAGTCAGAAAGGATGGTTAACTGTAGAAACAATAACAGCCCTGTTTTGATCATATTTAAATGAAAGATTATATATTTCAGAGGGTAGGAAGATATCTCATTAAATTCCGTTATTCCAGACATTCCTTTAAATCACAGAAGCATTACTCTTCTTCTACATTATAGCCATACAGATAGACTCAGCCTCAGTCTTCCCAATGTATCATCTCCATCCACAATTTTCTCCAAATGCACCGGCTAAATCATGTATCCCCCGTTTCAAACAGACTTCATTTTATCATTTTTCTTTGCCTCCCATCCCGTGATGGGGGGCGGACCATCAGAAAGTAACTGTACACTACATCTGGCAGGAGAATAAATCCCTGTCTCCCCCCAAAGGATGGCACAAAAAATCCTTTTCTTGCACATGAATATCAACACCAGCACTGAGGCTCAGATCTATTCAACTGGCGTCCATATTACAGTAACACACTGTGCTGTGGAGAAAAATAAACCATCTGGCATAAATGTATCTCCACTGCAACCTTCCTTGGACACACAAACCCAGCAGGGAGGATGATATAATGTCTCTGTTGCTGTCTGCTGCAGTGGGTAAAGGCAGGGAGATGAGTAGAAACAGACGGAAACTAAAGTTATTGTGCTTAAAGGTGGGGTAGGTAAGTTTGAGAAACCGGCTCGAGATACACTTTTTGTTATATTCCATGGAATGCTCTTAACATCCCGATAGCAATGAATATCTTAAGTGCTTTGACAAAAAATCCATACAAAAATGTCATCTGTGGAAGCCGTAGTACTGTAAAAAGCACGACCAATCATTTTAGCCGGCCCGGCTAAAGTAACTGGATGGCCTACCTGCCTGTCAGCCTTCCATCTGTGCACAAACTTATCTCGTGCCCTCATTGGTCATGTGCGCGTTCGTGTGTGTTGGAGGAGGGGCTCTGTAAGGAAGTAGCAGATTTCTTCCGGCTGTGTATTTTCTCCAAAATTACCTACCCCACCTTTAAGCTCAAACACACAGATACCTAACCACAATCACTTGAGCAAAATGAAAGCTGAACTGGATTGTTGTGCCACAGCAAGAACTACTTTTTTAATTATTCAAATCTAAGGTTGCAAAATTCCGGGAATTTTCAAAGATGGAAACTTTCCATGGGAATAAACTGGGAATTTTCTAAATTGAAGGTTGGCTCTTCATAGGGAACTTAAATATAGTTGGGGAAAGTAATAATCTTGACTAAAACAAACAGATGCCATTCAAGTACACTTGAGTATCCATGCCATTCCTCAATCACATGCACATAGCACACTGCTTACTGCATGGCTATTGAGACCACACCCCCTACAGGCACTGTGCATTCCTCTATCACATGCACAGAGGATTTCTAGAAGTCATATTTAACTCAACATTCATGTTTTTGTTCTTCAATGAAACAAATGATTGTGACGACCCCTCCCCCCATCTGTCTGTCTGTGCTCCCTGCCTTGCTGTCCTCTGGCAGGTACTGGGAGTGTCATCCTGTTTGTGCCCGCCCATCTAGAGGCGGAGCCTCAAGAAGGTATAAAGGCTTGCCCAGCTGGAATGTTCACTCTCTGATTCTGATCCTGTTCAATCAAATAATTAAAACATGTTCTGTTCTACTTACAAATAAATCTGTTGAAATGTCATGTTTTTTTAATTGTATAATTTTGCATGGATGTTTTCTTATGACGAAACAAAATGTTTATATTTATGCTTGGATATGATACAATTCGATTACATTCCCCTCAATTCCCAGTTAGTTCCCATAAATTCCCATGGAAAATGTCCAATATGGAATATTTCCAAAATTCCCCAGCTTAACTTCCCATGGAAATGTACCGGAAATGTTCCGCCCCTTTGCAACCCTATTCAAAACAATAGGCTTGTTTGAGACGCGTTGCGGCTCGCCTCGAAAGTAGACGAGAGTAGCCGATCGCAGCCGGGGGAGGTCTCAAAAAGCTCGCCTGAAGTCGGACAGCTCGGAGTCTGCTTCGTCTTCTTCTTCTTCTTCGCCTTCTTCTTCTTCTTCTCTCGGTTTTTTGGCGGATTGCAAACAACTTTAAGGTGCATACCGCCACCTCCGGAGTCGGCTTGACTCGGTTTGCATTTATAAAGAATGCACACATGTGTTTAATCGTTAATGTCAGATATGTACTAAGTAAATATATTTGTTCCTGCTCAAGATTAGATTCAACTTTATTGTTATTGCACATATTACAGGTACTGAGACAACGAAACGCAGTTTAGCTTCTAACCAGGAGTGCAACAAGCAGTAAAGTGAAAAGTAATGTACACAATCTACAGAATAAAATATAGAATGAATTGAATGATGAATAAACCGTGAGGGGTATGAATACACTAGATATACACAGCAGCCTGTGAGCAGTATGAACAGTGTGTATGAATATGCTAAGATATATAAAGTATGAAAACGGTAAGCAGTGCAAGTATAGTATAACATATATAGATATTAATTTCATGATGATAAACATTGTGGAACAATGATGAAAAATGTTAATGGAAGGGGCGACGTAAAACTGACACAAAACAACAACAAACTTTTGCCGAGCCAAATGGAGAGTTTCATCACCAGCACGTGGTAAAAACCACCAATGAGCGCTCAGCTCGAGATACCAGCGAGACGTTTCCCATCAAGCATTTTGCTTCCGCAGCCCGTGGAGAGAAACTGAGGCGCCTCGCCTCGCCTCGCCTCGCCTCGCCTCGCCTCGCCTCGCCTCGCCTCGCCTCGCCTCGCCTCGCCTCGCTCTCAAGTCTGCGGGCGTCTTTGTCCCGCGAGATTTCAACGTCTCATGTAGGCGAGCCTCCAGAGCAAGTCGGACAAAATGACTAACCATCATGGAACGCACTAGCAAGACGTTGATCGCAACTGCGCAGGTCTCGCTTGTCTCAAACAAGCCTACTGTTTTTAGAGTAAGCCCAAGAAATGCTGTGGAGATAATTGTGGAGAATCATGAGAAACTTCCTAAAATCAACCATCATCCCAGTCCTTCACCTTAGACCAAGCTAGAAATCGACAAAGAAAACATGCAGAAATCTGAAAATACAGCCTTGCTGATACATGTAATTATGCACAGGTGCTTCTGCAAATAATCTATTCAGATCACATTCTGTTTGTGAATCAGTGGCACACAGTACCAAGTGCACAGCTAATGCTGCATGGTGCAGGTGCAGGTGCATATGGCCAGGCAGCTGACATTTGGGTTATAATGTGGCCGGGGGTGAAGTGTGTCACTGCAGCACAGTTGGTAATAAGGTCAAACTACGATGATAGGTGTGGTAGGGCCCAGCATCCGGCGTGACTAAGCAAAAATACCATTTGAAGTGCTTTGAGCCACAGCACTCTGATGTTCCTGATGGGAGGTGCAGAGTCACAATTTAGCACCGTTAGTTAAATTAGGAGATGTTTACGTCGTTTAAGGATTCTAAAATAATTGTTCAGGGGGCCAGTTAAGTTTAGTATGTGCTGATATCCATCTTAAAACATCCATTAAAGACGTAGCAACATGAATTTATAAAGAGATCTTGATTCCCATGAGTTTCCTATCGAAGTTGCTCAGTGGCGAATGAAGCCTGAATAAATGGCCTGACTTCTGATCAGAATTTGTACCAAATCTTTGAAAATTTTATTCAAAATGTAACTTTATCAATTTCATCAAATGTAAAGAAATGCAAGGGATGTATAAACATGTAAGTTACAAAAACTAAATCAGAGTAATCCATTATAAATGCAGCTGCATCACTTGAGGAAGTGTCAGGGGAGACTGATCTTTTTCTAGAGGCACTGTAGCAAGCAATGGCAGACGCAGATAATAAGAAATAATAAGAGACAAAAAGAGACGTGCAGGCTCATGTACAGAGACCATTTTCATATTATTACGGCGTATCAGGTTGTGATTGAGTCTCACGACATACTGATCGACATTAGCTGCGTTATGAATATCAATTTGCTCCGCTCGGTTTTGTCAAGCAGGCAAGTAAAGGTCAAATCACTCATAGGAACAAACTTTGTTCCTCTGATAATAATGCATGCAGCACACACGGCAAGCTAACAAGACAACTGAGTTTTCCTTGGCAATTAATGATGAGATTTAAGGATGCTGTGACAGCGAAAACATCCAAATAAAGAAACTCGTCTGAGACCAATTTACATTTTTCTCAATGTGGGATATCCATGATGTCTGTGTGTGAGCGCTCTCCTGTGATACGACCCAACGTTAAACCATATTTGGAGACAGAAGTAGGTCACCCAAATTAGAGAGAAAACAACATTGACTGGTGCACAACACGATACCTCTCTCTCACCACATTCCCTCCCACAGAACCCTCCAACGTTATGGTATTTGCATGATCCAATTAGGTTCTTAAAAAGAGACCGAGGCAATAAACAAAGATTCAAGTTCATGAACTTTAGTGGAGAAAAAAAACCACCTGGAATGTCACAGTAATTTAGTGTTTAGCTCCGACGCTCCCAAACAGAAAAGGTTATATTCATAAACCTGGAGCTTTCCTTCCGATATTCAAAAACAGTTCGGCCCTCCTTTCAGAGGCGTGAAGCAGAGGTGGATTGAACCTCATGGACCGGTAATAGGCACAAATGGGATTGACCCAGAATATAAATAAGCAGGTAACAAGATGAGAAAAAGTGGTTATTTCCTCCCAAGGAGAACCAGAGCAGCTTTTAAATTCTCTCAAAAAACACCAGTGTATTTCTAGAATAAGTGCTTTGACCTTTATTTGTTGACATGACAAGATTTCAGAGTAAAATGAGGGTCATCATAACGAGGCTGCTGCCAATGATATACAAATATACGCCTCTCTCTCCATAGTATCTGCTTCTCTTGCTCCTCGTTTTGTTCCACTCATCTCTTTTCCTTTATGCTATTCCCTTAATCCCCCACCGACTCTCTATATGGCTTTGCTTTTCTTCTCCTTCATTTGTCTTAGCGTGCATTCCCTCTCTACCTATTTGCCTCTCCACTCTCTTCTCCTGACTCTCCTCCCCATCTGTCTTTCTTTCTTCTTTTTGCCTCTGTTCATGGGTAGGAACAGTCCGTCACACATGGGAGAGGACCAATTACATGGGAAGTCTAAGGGCCCTTCCCCAAGGAAAAAAAAAAATGTGTCTCTAACATATTCTTCCAACTCATCGCATTAACCACAAAAACATTTAAATATGTAAATGAACAGTTCATCTAGCTCAGATGAACATCTAAACACAATGCATGCATAACACTGGAATAGTAACGGTTTATACTTATTTTTTGTGGAGCTTTTTTGTTAGGGTTAGGGTAACTCCAAATCAGACCAACCATTGCTACATTGTGTATACATTTCGTGTTGGAGTGATTCTCAAGCTGTTCGAATGTATGAATAAAACATATGCACCCACATGTCTGCTATATACAGAGTGAGTTACTGCTGTCTATCCTTATAACATACACAATGCTTCTTCTCAAAACAACAGGAGAACTGCTGTTGGAACCTACAGAATGTATAAGTAGAGGAAATATATTCAAAATAGTCCTTGCTTATGGATAGGCACCGGCCAAACAACCAACAGTCAGCACCTGGATAAGAAAAATCCCCATCTTTGACAAAGTATGCTACAAATCGAGGGTTTTTCCCCCCCGGTATTTTTGGTGTCGCCTTGCCCTTCCGCAGCAATTTGAGGTTTTAGAGTCTCGCCCAAGGACAAGTTGACATGTGGACACGAGGAGCCGGGGATCAAACCGTCAATCCTGTGATTAATGGACAGCTCGTTCTACCTGCTGAGCCACAGCTGCCCTGTATTATTCAAGTTGTTGGCAAAATAACCATTTGACTGCCATGCTGGTTGATGACAGATTTGTAGTATACGATGAACACAGAGGTGACAGAAGGTTATCTCAAATGAACAAGTAGACTGGAGTTTGGAGGTGGTGCGGCAAGAGCAGGCAGACTAGCATGTCTACAGTATACAGATAATGGCGCAATAATATTATACAAAATAACATGGTGATTAAGTCAAAGTACTTTTATACATCGTCATATTTATATCTACGTATTCACTTCTCTGAAAGTTTAATATTACACTTTCATTAATTCACCCATGCACCCCAGCAGCTAACAAAAGCATTATCAAGAAACATGCCACAGGAGATGACTCATATTAAACATTGTTAATAAGGCTTGAAAGGCAAAGCAATACTAAAAGAACCATGATGCTTTGGGGTAAATACAGAGAAAGCTGATCCAAAACACACAACGTCAACATCTGCAGGTTGTATCGCATAATAAAAGCAACTTTTTAAAAAAAGACTACGAAGCTGTTAAGTGCATTGCATGAATATGAACCGAACAAAAGGTATCAACTAACACAGTAGTAATATAGTTGTTAATATAGTTTGTTCAACTTTTTTTACTTTTTATTGGGTTTAAATGTCTGTATTTGAAAGTTAAAACTAAAGTCAATTTAATGGAAATACAGTTGTGTTAACTGTCCATATGTTTGTATCTCTCTAAGAGATACGTCCTAAACATTTAGCCTTCAAACTTTCCTCCTCTGTATTTCCCAAACGGGGACTTTCACACTCATTATATTGTACGAGTGAATATCACAGTATTAAAAGGAAATACATTTGTTTTCTGTGAACGCTTTCTGTGAACGCTTTCCCCCTATATTTTCTTCAAACTCTCTCTCTAGTCCTCACTTCTCTGCCTCCGTGTATCACCTTCTCCTGCACTTTGATATTTTCTGATGAGCTTATGAACACACTGCTTCGCTGTTTCTTGATCCTCCTCTCCTCTCTTTTCATCTCCTCTCTCCTCTTGCTGATGAGCATATGAACACACGTCTTTCTTCTCCTCTGCCCCGCTGCTTCCCTGCTGCTACAGCTCAGCCCACGGGCAATTTTCACACAAGGCTGATTGAATTCACCCCCACTTCCATTTTTCCCTCCACTGTTCTCTGTTCTTGCTAAGGGAAGGGGATGACACAACAAGGTCTCACCACCACACACACATTTATATGCATATAAATGGACACTAACAAATGAAACGCGCACGCATGGGACCGCACCAAGGCATGCATTTGAGATATTGAGGTTGAGTTGATAAACTGTTCTAACAAACATGTTCCTATAGAGGTGAAGAGGGGGGCCCCCCCCCCCCCCCCTGCCTGAAACGTTTTAATCATAGCGCTTTGCTTTCTTTCTAAACATAGCGGCATCACCATTTATCACTTGTGTTTCTATTGGCTAGAGCTCCAATGTATTGTACGTGATAGGCTAAGGACATCTCTAACGGCCCGTCCACACGGCGGCGTGTGTTGACGCTTCACCATTCACTTTGAATGGGGTGACGTCACTTTTCGCCGAACCGCATTCAACTTTTGACGCCTCGGCAGAAGCGTCAGCCAATCGAATTAATTTTATTTATTCATTTATTTAACAAGGACATTAATGAACATTTCTGTAAATGTGCCAGAGTTAGCCAAGAGGCTATTTTTCATCTGTAGTCCCTGGAATCATATGCCAGTACAAGCTCTAGCCAATCAAACCGCTGCTTGTGTGTCAGGGGCGGGAGATTCATGTGATAGGTTGTTGGTCGAGTTTCAGACACGCCCGCCGGCAAGAGACAACGCACGCTGCTGTGTGGACGGGCCGTAAGTGGTTGACCAATCACAACAGAGCCGGCCAGCTAACCAATCAGAGCAGACTAGTCTCTGGTTCGGAAAGAGTGTGAGAAGAGGTAACGCAGTACAGGCAGTACAAGAAAAATAACGACCTTACTTAGCAAAACTAAAAAAACATCATAAAAATGGGATGAAGTTGATAAAAAGATAATAATATGTTAAATGCTTTCAAGGACATTTTGATACGTTACAACATTGGTCAATTAATAAAAAAACGATCAAAACGGTAATGCAGCCCTCAGGTTTTGACAAATGACCAAACAGGTGGGCTCCTCACAGAAGGTCGCACACATCGAACACCTGCAGCTCTGTAATGGCCCCTTCTTGTGGGGGCCATTTGGCCTGGCCATGAGTGTGTGACGGTGAATGATGAAATAGCGGCAAAAGCAGCAGCTGACAGACCCAATTGAACACGACGTTTCATCCGGGGACCGCTTCCATAAAGACTGACAATGATCGTACTGGGGCCCCAAGAAAACACATATAAACAGGACGCACACAAACAACAGGAGGTTATTAATGGTCAGGTGCTGCTCTGTTTCTGCTCCAAGCACTTCACCGGCACACTGCAACCCGCGAGGAGCCATAATCGCCCCCACCCCCCCGGTAATCATTTACAGCGGCACCAGCTGCCCAGTGTCCTCCGGTCAGACCGGACCCACAATCTGGTAATAGTCCTCCAAACTGTATCGCGGTTGATTAAAGTCTCTGCAGCAGGGACAGACCTTCAATCTGTCCCTTTTATCATTCGGATGAACAGACTCCGAGGAAGAAGATCCTAATAGCGGAGTCGGGGGTTGGGGGATCAGGTGGCTATAAATCTAGCTCAGGGACCCTTCACAGAAAGCACACAAGTGAGCCTCGTGATGGATAACCACGTCGGGGTAAAGGGTATTGATATGTCCGTCAGGAAACTGCGACGGTGTGCTCCATCTCATGAGAAAGATGATGCACTTTAAAAAGGTAAGAAAGTCCAAATGCAAAGAAAAAGGACTGCAGTCATCTGAGGGAAGGTTAGCGAGCAAAAGAGATGGATGGAAACATTGATAATAAAAACAGAAATGTATTTAGTGTGGCAAGAGGAAACAAATATGTCAAAAAACGGATTAATATTGGAGCTTTCATCTGTTTGATTAGATTCAAACTGACTCTCTGTTTGCATGTTTTGGTCTGTTTGGGCTCTGGCTCAATCAAACCCTGGTATGAAATCAAAAGCTTTATTATTAATGACGCATCTTGTGAAAGTGATATGTCACGAAATAGGTCTCTGTAATAAGTGAGGTGCGTGGTGAGTTAGTTTCCTACTCTGTTTATTTAAGCTGCTTACCAATACAACAATATAGTAAAATATAGCAACTATACAAATATCCCTGTAATATTGCAGTCTTTTTATCCTGTTTTAACCAGTTTGTCACTATTTATGACACAAAAAGTCCAGCTCCAGTCACAACTAATCCTCTTAAGTCATTTATTTAAGCCCCCTGTGAACATTAAATCAGATTAAACAAATACACACAAGGTTCAGTAGGAACTTAATGCGTCTGGAATTGTATTTCATGTCGATTACCTGTCTTGGTTTGTTTGCAATAATTCAGTGTGAACACAATCTGAACCAGATCTAAAAAGGAAGCATTGTTTTACTTCTTCTCCACTCTACCAAATGAATCAAACACCGGGTATGAATACATGTAATGGATATGAAAGGTGTTAAAGGTAGCTGCTCTTTTTTTCACCAAGACGATGTGTACTGTAAGTCCTTGTCCGAGGGGAGACATAAGTGCAAACTTTATGGACAATACAGTCTCTTGCTCTCTCGCAGAAACACACATTCATATTCAAAAATGTCATTACCCTTGCAATATATATAGAAATGTCCACGGACCAGTGAATAAAATAGAAGAACATTTCCTGCATGGCATTAATGGAACACAAATGTGGAATAATGGATTCAACGATATATTCTGCTCCAGCAATGTGTTCATATTTCACTCATCTAGCAGCGGAGGACAATTTAATGCTGCTCTTCCCTCAACTCGCTCGGCCTGCAAATCAATGTCCATTAAACCGACTTGAGTGTTCATATGTCACTGGATCCTCTCTCCATTAATTCGGCTTCTGCACAGATGTAAGTCTCTTCCATAGAGTACCTTTCCAACATCACCACTGCAGTGTATGTTGGCGGAGGCTCATTACGATGATATGTTGACCTCCAGTGACTTCACAATGCACTGATAATTAACTGGACCATTTGTGCTATGGGGTTGTCACAGGCCATGTCTAAACCTGTATTTATGCAGCCAGGTTGTATTCATACTTCTCTTCTGGCAAGGCCGCGCTTCACACTCATAAAGTTTCTCAGCTTCACTGTTAGCTGTCCGTTGTTACCACAGGCCTTGACACAAAGTGGCACATCATGCCTCACCCGAACGACTGCGGCTTTATTGAAGGACACAACGGGCGATAGTTCTTCAAACAGAGAAAAGTGATTCTCATTCACTCTGCCTTTCAAAAGATAGGAGCAAATTACCTTCCGTTTTCTATTGTAGCCTGAGATTTAGTCCTAGCAGATTTGAAGCTGTTCAAACTAAATTATTTGTATGTATTTTGAGTTAACATAAAAAAAATAATATTTGAACTATTATGAGATGCTGCAAATAAAACCCAAATAAGGCTGAAACGCCCAAATCTATAACAACGTGGTTTCAGGTTTTTGTAACAATTTGATCTGGTTAGTTTTTTGTTGCACATGTCAATTTTTCGGCTACACTGAAAAACAAAACACGATACATTTGTTTCAATCATCTGCATATTTGAGTATTTTATCGAGCTTTGTTGTTGCAGTTAGGAGCACATCGTGGCTTAAAACAAACCCAGAATCAAACAGTGAATAGATTTAAGCAGCTGAGTGTATTCCCCCTTTTAACATTTGCATAAAACTAGAAATGTTATGGCAACTGAAAACTGGCCAAAACAAATCTGTTAAAATGTGAAATGTTATTTAAGTGTGTGGCACTGCATAAGATAATGGCATCAGAAATATGATATCTTACATACTCAACCTATAGGCTTGTCAAAACAGGCTTTATCGTTTCCTGCAGCAAACAAAACAACCTCTGAACGCATGAGCACATTACAACACTAATTTCCCAGTGAAAATAATGAAAGTGCCAAACAATGAACTGTATGTAATTTGATAGTCAAAATATATTGTTACGGTTGGATAAACCTGCAACGTGAACTTTTGTAAGAGCTCATTTTATGCACTGAGGTGACGCTACTCTGCACGCACAGGAAGTCACTCAGCCTGTTCATCTTTCAAACTACAAGGCTGGGTGGGGATGAATGGAGCAGCAGATCTCAGCAGAGAAGAGGGAGAACAGACGTCTATTAATCTTACCTCCTCTCCTGTCAGGTAGTAGGCCGACAGCAAGCCGCCAACGTAACGGATGTTCACCTCAAAGAGTGATGCCTCGCCGTTCTGCAGAACCAAGAGAGAGAGAGATCATATTGTCAAAAGTCGTAACATACCAAGGACTCAGAGGGTGGTGAAGAAGCACAGTGGGGTTAACAGAAAATAATAATACACTGTAATCATCATAAACAGCTGTGATTACTCTTTTTCTGGGAGAAAATGTATTTAATAGCCGGGATACTCGGTCCTTTGAGACCCGTTGGGCAGCCCAGTTAATTGAATAAATACCATACTACTCAATGTGAGCTGTGAAGTTCAAAAAATGTTTCCAGAGAAATGTTTTGTATTTGTACCACAGAAATAGATCCTGTGACATGTACTGTACAGGAACAATAAACATCAAATCTTTCAGACTTATATCCACAAGAATCAGAGGGGGCAAGTGATGGATGACACCTGTGAAGAAAACTGGAGAAAAAAAACCATCCCTCTTAGAATAAATGTGTGTGCATGGTGTTGTTCTGATTAATAAGCTGTTATATTTCAGGCAGTGAGTTTACAGGAGGCTTAATGGCTGCTTGGAAAAAGTCTGGAAAAGATTAGCAACCTTTAAAGTGCTGATTGGAAGAAAAAACATTCACACAGCAACACCAGACTTATATTTAGGAACATCTTTGAGAGGTGGCTGGGGACTCAGAGGTGTGTACAGTAGCTGGCCCTTGAGCTTTAAAGGCGGTAAACAACTGAATACGTTTTGGGCATTTGGGCGCGTTGTCTGAATCCAATTATTACCGTGCTGTTTTACTGGGAGCTCAACCTGTCACAGCTTTTGTACTTGCATGTGTATTGTAAAAATGCGTCCATTATTCGTAGTAATGCCACACAATACCAAACACATACTGTGTACTTTACTGAGACCACAACCACAATCATATTTTATAAAGATAGGAATTTTCTTATCATCTTATTAGCTGCAGCCATTGTCATTCACTCATTTTATGTAAAGGATACATTTGGTGCATCTCTCAACACCTTATGACTTCCAGAAACTGTGTACTGTATGTGTGATTGACCCAAAGTACAGAACTATTTTATCGAAATAAACAAATGTGTCATCAGAAAAACCTACAGACACTATTAAAGAAAGTGTTTAAAATATATATTGGTATTATTTTACAAAGGCAATTCTGCAGCTAGATGATGGGACACAACTTACTACAAAACAGACTGATTAACTTCATTATCCTTCATTAGGAACGTGTTGTTTCTTCATAGGTCTGTGACAGTATAATACAATAATGATGACTCCAAAATTATGAAACAATCTCCCCATTGACAGACTGAAAACCCACCTGTTTCCCATATATATATATATTGTTTTAATATTGTCTGCTTATCTGTATTATTGTGTTGCATTGTTGGAGAAGCCTGTGACCTAAGATTTTCAACGACATAATTACTCTGTAGCTATGTTAGTGTGACAATAAAGAACCTTGAACCTATAACCTGGCCAGTCAATCAAGACCAACCAAACCTAATCAAAAAAGTGTTGTACTTAAAGGGTTCAGCTCATTTGAAAATAATGCATCAGCACTATCAAAAGTTAATATGACTCGAGTTTGTGGTTTATTGCACTTATTGTAAATGCTTTGGATAAAAGCATCAGCTAAATGTAATTGAATAAAAAGATGCCAAACCAAGTAGTGCAAGTTCAGCATTAGCATTTATTACCAACATCACAGCGTCAAAGTGAATGCATTAGCACTATCGATGCTATCCCAAATTCCAGTATATTTCAGAGGGATGGCCAGAAATATAGATCTATACTGTATAATCAAAGTTATTCCTCACTCACAATCGCTCCAGTTTGATTCGCTTTTGTTTAATATGAACCAAGGTTTTACTTCAATTGGAGGAGTTAGAGAGGAGAGGAGTCTGTGAGATGTTGTGTGGCTTTGAAGCGACTGGAGGAATAAGTTGCTCTCTCTATAGCTCCCATGCTCCCTATCTTCTCTTTGTTCACCCGTTGAAATGGAGATTCCCTCTCGAAAGACACCACTAGAGACAGGCCAGTATCCAAAAGTCAGGTCAGAGAGTCAAAGCCCTGTAATCATGTTTCCCAAAGTTTAGTTTCCTCAAAACCTTTTTTTTGTCTGAGGTGTCTCTTACAACTGCAGGGCAGTATCGATTGAAGGAGAGTCAGTACACTGGCTCAAGAGAAACTTATTCTAACGCCTCTGAAACTGTTTCAAATGTCCAACTCACAAATTCACATACAGTAGTGGATGGTAACAGGAAGCAGATTTTAATCATACTATAAAATGCCCTCATGTTTTTCCCAATGGAGTAGATACAGATATATATACTGAGAATAATCTATTGAGCGCACTTAAATTCACCTCTGACTTTCCAAAACATTGGCAGAAATATCTCATGTTGTAACTATGGCTTATGACTGCATGTGTCTAAATATGTCAGCATAATGATTGCCTCTTATGCTAGGTGAAGTTGGAAGCAGTCTGGTACTCCTTGACTTGGAGACCTATTGCGAGGGAAATTGCTATCTCAAGTGTGGATGATAAGAAACCATTTTAATTGGTTGCCAGAGAGGGCAATTAGCTCAACTCTGAGGAATAGGTGAGGTATCCTGTGGGGAGTCACAGGCATCCATGCAAAGGTAGCATTTAACTCCAAATAATATGTGTTTATACTTATTGTATCGTTATCATATTTACATTAATTTATTCTTGGCTCAATATTCATAAGATGTTGTCAACACAATGTTACTAGATTTCTTCACAACCCACCCTCTTGGCAAAAATACATGTTGACAAATTGTATACTTTTAAGGAATATGGGATGAAATATGTTAATGTGTCTGTTAGCTTGGCATAGCTTGTACACGTTTCTGATGGATTAAACAAAAGAGAAACTCATGCTAAGCTAAGCTAACAAGGAGCTAGCACAGCTTAGCATGACTTTAAGACCGTCGCTTTTTACATATGTTTTTTACTAAACAAAACAGATGAGAATTAAGTGTTAAATAGTGGGTTTTAGAGATGACGGTAGATGGATTTGTTTCCCCTTGCGTGTAGCCTTATGCTAAGCTAAGCTAACAAGGCGCTAGCTCCAGCTTCATATTTAATGTACAAGCATGAAAGTGATATTAATCTTCTCATATAAATCTTGGCGTAATTATGAATAAGAATAGATTCTCCACCAAAAAGGAAAAGTATTACTTTACGTGCGTCCACTTTGTCATGTTTTATGTAACTCTATAAATCCAGTAATAAAAGCAGCGCTGTTGTACAACCAAGGTGCTGGCTCCATCCCTCAAGTCAGCACACTGGTGACATTTCTGGAGACAAAGCACTGATGCCTCTGGCAGGACGGCGAGCTGAGCTGTCTTGCCAACCCTGAAATGACTGGCCCATTCAGTAATGGCAATACGATGGCAGTGATTAGGAGCGGAGGGTCTATTTATCACCAGGGATAGTGGCACTCAGCAAGACAGGCGGCAGGTACAGTGAGGCAGGACAAGTAATGCTGACAAAGGTTTTCCCAATCAGGCTTTGACTCCCCAGTACAGGCCCAATAAAATCACTCGGAAGGCTTTGAATAAGACTTCCATTCATTCCAATGCAGTGAACATCTAAAACAATGTGTTTAGATATACAACAAGCCTACAGGCACACTTTCTGGGTTTTGTTGATTTTTGAATTTTATGTATTTTTCAGGAACAGCTAATACATTGTTTCCCTGCAAATGGGGCAACTGTTCACTTAGATATGCATCTCCATTAACTCAACCACAAAAAAGCAAGCCCCGGGGCGCAGAATAAGCACAAAAACAATACAACTTCACCTTAAACGGATATAAATTGATTCAATCCCCGCATCATAAGCAAGGTATCAAGACAGAAGATTAAAAACGATGTCAAATCCCTCTAAGAGGCGGTTTTCATATGAATAAATATAAATTCATTTTAACTGCACAGAGGGTGAATTGAACAACTGCACAGCAGATTGGATTTGCCTCTGATTTAGGCTCGCTGTATAACGGGTTGGAGTGTAATAGCTTTTTTCATCTTAAATCTTTAATTTGTCCAAAAACAAAAGTAAATTGCATTGTTTCTTTTCATTGTCCTAACCTCATTTATAACCAAAATACAACATTTGAAAGCGTATTGGCCCATTTGGGAAACTAAAATATCATATGCTGCTGCATAATTTTCATCTCATAACTCTTATAATGTAATGACAAAAAGGAAAACCGTAACTCATTAAATTAATTGCTAAATGTCATCTTGCTGAAAGCACAAAGGGATATTTATGATGAAAAGAAATCAATGTAGAAAAGATCAAAGATAATTATGATAAATGCAACATGAATTATTCAGCTTCTTTCATTGTGCTGCTCCTTGACCATTTCTCCAACTTAAGTCTGAATGTGACTGGTGGCGTCATCTCACTTTAATGCTGTTTGATGCCGTTTTTGGCTTCTCTTACAGCCTCCAACTGCAAATCCTATTACACTAATGAATGATACATTAATCAGAAGAAGTGATTCCTAAAACCACATAAAAGTGGTTAAATGCTGCAGCACAGAGTTTAATTTCAGTGTGCTGCTGCTCCTGTAGACACGTTAAAGCATGACAAAGAAATCAGGCATAGTGAATAACACCTGTTTTTACTCTCTTCACGTTGAGGTCCTAATTAGGAGAAAACACAAGGTTGTCAGAGTAAACACAGAAACTCTCGCCACCAAGATGAAACTTCTCCTCCAGTTAGTCTGTCAACCTTCATTTCTCAGCCTGCCGCAGGAGAAGGTGAACAAAACACTTTCTCGAAGATGATTCCTTTAGAGCAAGAACACATCTGCATTGCAGTGTTGCCGCTTTCCAGTCAAAACAAACTCTTACTTTCACAAACAAGGGACTGCGATGCCAAGGGAAAGGATGTCTGTTTTAAATTCAAATAGGGATCTGCCTGTATATCTTCCTCACTTCATTCGTGTGTCGGCCAGGATAGTTAAGATCCTTTGGAGCGGTGTGAAACCTGTCAATCAAACTCTGACGCAAACAGAACAACTTGACTGAGATCTGCAAGTGAGACATGGTTCCATGCATTTATCATGAGTAACACATTGGAACAACCGCAGGATTGTTTTTAAAGTAGATATTTAATGAGCTTTTCTTCATTAAATAAAAACGGAATAAATCAAACTGCTTTTAGAGCACTGTTCAAAGGCGTATCTGTAAATGCACTCTGTATATATATATGATCAGCATTTATTAACTTAATATAAGATTACCCTTGAAAAAAACCGACATTCAAAAGCAGTCTAAACTGTGGTCTGCTTTAGTTTGCTTTGGTCATTCATGTAGTTCATCGCAAAGTGTTTCATTGATCCCATAAGTAATCCCACCTATGACAGTGCTTCAAAAAGTTGAGTACTAGAACTAAAATCCAACCACGTATATTTCAAACGATCCAAAACAGGTCATTTTCAAAAAGGAGATCACTGAAACAAAACAATTCTCAAACTACACAGACAACTGGATACTGCTTTAACAATGCTTCACGTCTTTTTAAATATGCATGATACTACAAGAAAGATTTGCATATTAATTGTTCTACACATAATGTAATTGTTGTGCAGGTGGAGCCACAGCAGAACATAAATCATAATTAAAGAGTGTAATGAGTCGTTGAGTACATTGTACTGAATTCAACAGACGTGGCAAAGATAGCCGTCAGACTCGGGCCCAGATTTTCCTGGGACACACGCTTGATTGGCATGGCCGCCACGCTGCTGAGTGCCAAGGAGCTGGGTCGACTGCTGCCCAGTGGTGTGTCCTGCTCAGAAGCTAATGTCGTGATTTCCTGCTAATAAAGAGGCCTCTTTGTCACTGCGCAGACTTTTCTGCATCGCCACCATCCAGGTTTCTACTGGCTCCTACATTTTCAAAAAGGCAAATTAGACTGATGTGACGAAACAAAATTACCCGATGAGCAAAGGATAAAATTAAGCAGATGATTGCCATTCCTACCAACGCTGGTGATTCACATTTAAGGCTGTGATTTTACTTAACATCGTTAATTAACGGATGAAATGGAGAAATCATGAAAGGGACCAATTAGATCCTGCCACTCTAATCTCTGTCAGTCTCACATCGCAACACTCAAAGCTGTTGGATACCCGGACACTTTCAGGACACAAAGCTGGGGCTTTTTCTTTTTTTTCTTTTGTTCATAGTGCAGTAATTATGGTCTTGATGAGCGTCCAAGCTGTGAGAGCAGTTTATAACATTAGCATTAATGACCGCTAACCTCTGGAGCATGCCAAAGAGGCTCCTCCACTGAAAGAGGGAGCTCTTAACTTCATGCTAATAAATAATGGGGACCTCACAAATGCTAAGCCCACACAGCTCCACATTTACATGGCATAGCTTTAAAGAGTGAGGGAAAGGAACATTACAAATGGTTGGATCAGTTCAAACAAACCATACGACACAAAACATATTTGCATTTTCAACTTTAAAAGTCATACAATTGCTGTTAGAAGAAGCCTATCCAATAAGGATTTGGTTTCAATATCTTCCATTAGAGTATATTAGCATGTGCCAAGAGACCTTTTTATTGCATTACTGTTCTTTGAGCTCGCCCTAATGACAAATACAATTCAACCAATTAAGAGGAGCTAGTGTTGCCTTCAGTGAACTCCTAATTCTTAAGCAACAATCACAACATCAGTGAGTCATGTCTCTCTCGCTGAAGCCTTCATTCATGCCGGTAATTTATAATGGAAAGTGACTGTTTCTGAGTATTCAAATAGCATTTTAACTCACAGGCATTAGAGGGTAATGGTTATCATTTGCAATACATTGAATTCTTTCACTTGACTGCTCCACTCTTGTTACATTCCCATGATGCATCTTTGCCAGCTGGGGGTAGCTGCTTCAGTGAATGCCTATTCCCACTGCAGACCAATAAACCCGGATTAAATGGTGGAGGCACTGATGCATTAAGATTAAACTATCGGCTAGTGGTTCAGATCTCATCAGGTAATGATTTACATTTGATTTCTTAGATAACACTTATCTTTTCAAAATCCGGTAATTAATATACGGCTTAAGCATCACATAGACACCAG
>CALSBZ010000825.1:701705-719682 GCA_943591055.1 Gobionotothen gibberifrons | reverse complement strand
GTGTGTGTGTGTGTGTGTGTGTGTGTGTGTGTGTGTGTGTGTGTAGAAATGTCTATATACATTTATTCCATGCCTGGAGGACAGTGCAACTTTAACAGGTTTCTAACAGGCTGTATAGAAATAACTGGAGCTCCTGGCATACATACTGTATGTGGTTAACTGAAACGGTGGGCTTATTAAAAATAAGATTTTAATTAAGAAATAGACCGTGAACCATTCAAATTTTTCCATCAACCTGTAGAAAGCCCATTTAGGGACCTCTTATGTGTACACTAGAAGTAACTGCTGCTTGCTGACCTGCAATTTCACACTCAATTACAGCGTGAATGCAACTTTCTAACAATATTTCCTAGAGGAATGCAAGTTAGGAAACTTGAAAGACTTGTCCACATTACTTATCATCAATTCCTATTTCACTGCTTCGCACATTCTTCTGTTTATTTCAGTGTCAACATCCTGCTTTCCAGGATGCCAAAGGCTGTTAGCAGCATTCACAACCGCCCCCCCCCCCCACCACCTCTGAAGTGTGGCCCAGACTGTCAAGCTCAGTGGGAAAGTTCCTCCAACCCTCACAGCAGGAAACACCAACAGAAGGAATTCATTTCATCCACATTTACTTATTCATTCTGCGATTGCTCGTCTCCCTTCCCCTAACCCACCAGTTGAGAGTCACCACAGAGGCCTTACCTGGCAATGATGATTTGCTCTGGATGAGACGGGAGGAAAATAGTTTCCGCAGACACAGATTGAACGCAGGATGATACGGAGGAAGCGGGAATGCGTGCATAATATGTGAATGAGAGACACAACAGGCTACAGAGGTCAACCTTCGCTACTGTTAAATCTGTGCTACCCTCAGAAAGTCAGTCCTGATGCCTCAAGGTACGTCGCTAACCGCAGGAACGAAAAATGTTTAGCTCTGTGGGTTTCCAGTGTGTGAAGGAGCGAGACCACAGCTAGTCTGAGCGCTGCAGGAATCCAGACAGAGGATGTGCTGGAACGTTAGCACATCTGTCAGTTTTCAAGGAACATAAAAGGAAATATCGCTACGAGTGAATGATAAATGGGCATGGAGACAAAAACTAAATGTTCCTTTCCACCCGGCAGACAGGGGTCTGAGGGGAATTTCATTGAGAAGACTGGACATCTGATGAGTCACGTTGAACAGTCTCAAAGATGATGGAGGAAAAGATGGGGGGGGTGTTACAGCCCTTTGAGGGGGAGCTATTGCGAGACTCCTCAGCTTAGTGAAATATCCAGACTGAGAGAAGAGACGGCAAAAAAAAAAGTACTGTGTATTAATAGTTTCAAAAGTAAGTGAATGAAGCTAAATCTGTTCCCTTATACTGCCACCAGCTTAAGAGCTTGGCAAGAAAGGCTTGTGATTAAAACTGCCAAACATGGATTACTACACACCAAAGGGCATGTCTCCGGTTTCAGAAGCGTCATCATCAGAGAGTCTCCGGCGGTACGTCACTGCAGACTGATCAGTGATCACAGGTTACATAAGCACAGGATCCCAAAGGACACAAAACCACGAGATTAAACAACATGAAGAGGTTTGAGGCTTTATCTAGATGAAGAGTGACCCTCGACCTTGCATCCAACAGACAGCGATTGAATCGTTAGTGGAACAGAGTACAGTCCCTCGTAATCCTCCTGCTTCGTCATACATTTTGCAAACAAACTTTCATCATTTTGGATTAAATCCCACCACATGATGTGCTCAGGCCGACTGGGGGGAACTTCATCTAATCCGAGACAGGAAGAAACCATATTTGTTGATGATGATAATGAAAGATGGCGTCCCTTTGACGTCCGGTCATCCTCTGTATTGCTTTTACTTTCTTCCACAGGTCATGATAGTTTGTATCGAGGGGGCGTCAACAATTAACATATCTGGTAGTATTTTCTTTATCCGAAGCACTGGACAGAAGGCGTCATATACGAGGGAAAAGTGTGATTTTATTAGGTTATATAAATAAAATTGACTTGACTATACATGATAAGCCCCGGAGCAGATGCCAGATAATATGAGTAGTATGAATACATTCCATGCACTCTCCATCCTTGTTATCTAAACACTTTCTGTCTCTGAGCTTTTTTATTTCTCACATTTTTGCGTTCCACATTTGCAATTTGTCCTTATGAAACCCCCCCAGGATCTCAGATCAAGCCCCCGCTTTTATAACCCTGTCACCAGCGCAGCCTGCTAGCCTTTGGTACATGTGAAGCGCTGGGTGTGCTGTGATCTCCAGGCAGCGAGGACCGTCATGGACACGCAGCGGGACGAAACCTGCTCTGACATCAGCAGAGTGCATCATCAGAGGCTCGCTGTCAGGCTCTTCATCTGCCTGCACTTTAAATGTTCCAGCACGAACCACAGTTAGGGTGAAATATTCTTTACTCTCTCGTGATCTGTAGATATCACTGAGTTCTTTGTGAACTCAAACAGGAGGAGAAGAAAGTGGTCTATGGGTTCTTGAGTTTGTGTCATTGTTTTCAATCCCTTTATCTTAGATATGACTCTAGATCCGTATCCATGTTTCAGACATTATTTGAACTTCTCTGCATAGTACTTAAACTGATTTAAAATGTGTTTTCTTTTGCCACATACTGTACTGTATTGAGATTGTATGTTCCATATGGTCATCATCCACCATCACAACCCAAACGTGAAAGCTTCTCCTCTTTTCTATAATGCACGACAAACACCTGTGCGTGGCCTATAGTGGAATAACTGGTAACATTAGTACGCTAGGATAGCTAGCTCCTCTTTTGAAGTGGGAAAGGGAAAGGATGATTTGCCCGTCCAAATGTTGAATGTTGTAAAGGGACATAATAGGCGCTTTCACACCAGAGTACTTTTCCCAGGAATAGTTCCGTAGTTCCTGGGATTTTGCGTTCACACCAAAAAGATCTGGAACTAGACATTTTTTTTGCGAACCTTTTCACCCATTTTTAGAGAAAACGGTTCCAATTTCTATTGGCTGGGCGAATTGCAAACCACGGCCCGTAAAACTCTGAAACGTTTTTTTCAAGCCGCCATTTTATTTGCTTGCATTAGCATTATTAGCATTAGCCTAGCGCACCAACGGAGAGAGACTAACGTATGGCAACACAAAAGAAAACATGGGAGTGGTGGAGTGATAAAGAGGTGTCGGCGCTTCTGGCGATTTACGTTGAAGCCAGTCCCCAACTCCGGGGACTTCGGGTGGCAGTATACGCTGTGAAGTTGTTTGCGGCCTGCCAGTAAACCCAAAGCAGAAGAAGAAGAAGAAGAAGTGACGTCAGCGGCTCCCTCAGGGACTTATTCCAGTGTGAACGCGATCAGTTTTGGTCTACACATTATAAGTCTCAGCTGTGCACCAAGCCTTCCCAGAGGGCCAGAGCTCAGTAGCTAATCCAACTAATAATCAATTGTAAGCTCTTGAATAAAAAACAATGAATATTATCTGTTGCATTATTATAGTTTACAAAGTAAGTGATGAGACATGTATGAGGTCTGAGTTTCACGCAAATGAGATGCAGTGGATGTATGGGTGTTTGCTTGTGATTACTTGTACTCCTTCAATATCTGACAACTTTATAGCACAGCAGATTACAAAGAGAAAACTCACCTTGTACCATTTAAAAAACAGGATTATGTACACATTGCTTTGCTGTGCACTAGACCCTGACTTATACATATTGTCAGGCCACTATTATCAGATGATACTAGTTTATCAAAGCTATATTGTTATAGGCGTGGAGGTTGGCAGAGCAGTAAACAACAGCATGTTTCAATTGCTTAACTCTGACGTGTTTAAATCACATGTTTGTTGATGTTATGTTCATGAAAAAATGATATATTATCTGATTTGCTATTATTCTTAGGTGACATTGTCAGTATTCATTTAAGTTATGTAGCATCAGTTGAGATAACTGTGCCCATCCCTGCATATCTTAGTTAAACATTAGTATCTATAAATCATTACCCATCCCCCCCTGCTGCTGTATATTAACACGATGATAAAAAAATGTCCATCATACAATTATAATTATATACGACGTGTCCGACAGCAGTTTCAGTTTGAGGCCTTATTGGTTCCACAACTAATAGGCACAGGAAGGAGGGTCTGATGCTGATTTGTCACCTGGCTCTGGTTGCTATGGAGACAGATGATATCCACCGCATCATAATGGAGCCTATGGGATATTGAAATGGATGGAGTAGAAATGGAAAGTGTGTGGATGGTGACAACCCTTCACTCTGGATGTGAATCCAACGTGACAGGAGGTGATGGGCAACATTTGCGTAGCCATTCATTTAAGTGTAATGACAGGGGGGGGGTTGCCACTCCCCTCCCCTCTTTCTCTCTGACCTTCATAGTGCACCTCTTTCAAGACCAAGCACAAGAGGTAATTGCGAAAGGAGAGAAAAACATGTCTGCTCTGCGTACTATGAGAGAGTGGGCAATTGTTGGTGGAAGAGGTTGTCAGTTGAATGCTTTTAATGAAAATGTGCCTTTGATTACAAAAAAAAGAAGGATTTTGCAACTAAGAAAAAGAGTCCAAGGTCCTGACAGCATAATTAATGTGTTTGTATGCATGCATGTGTGTGAAGTCCCTTCTAAGCATCACTGTCAAAGCAGATGTGCTGCTTCAGCGCGTATCTTCAGAAGCTCTCACTGCTTCGATTGCTCTTCAATATTATAATAATGATTCAAGTACGTACGACAAAGACAATTGGTTGAAATCCTTCATCACTTTCAGGGGCTCCCAAGGATCCAGAGGACCCCCCATAGCTCTATAAAGTATTCACCTTTCACTTGGCCCTCCAGCCAGAGACGACTAAATAATGAATACCTGAGGCTTCATCATTCGGGCCATCGATCCAGCATCTCCTCCCTCCTCCTCTGCTCTCCATCATGTAAGAGCACCTGGCAGCGCTCGACATCATCTAAAGAGCCCTTGGGATTTTCTAATAAACGCCACTGGTTTGAAACGGTCCCCGGGCATGCATTGAGAGCAAAGGTGATGGGTTCAGCCTGTGTCGCTGGGAGAAGCTCATTTAGCATTCCAGGACAACTCTCTACAAAAAGAAAAACGGTGACCTTACGCGCTTTAATTGCACCTCTTGGGATGAGGAGGGAAAAGACCAAATGAGGGCAGAGCATTAGGACGAAAACAAATGGAAAAATAAAGAATGATGTCATCGGAAGATAAAAGCAGGAAAAAATAGAAAGCCATTTTTCACATGCGTGGAAAGAGGTCTTTCATTTGTTGTTGAGTGGCAGAGAGCTGGATAGAAATTGTGCATAGCAGCATGTGGCCAATCCCCTTAGCAGCAATAGGACATCTATCGTTGATGAAAAATCTCTGGAGTGAGGGAGGGGCAGCTGTGACACCGAATGTATTGCTCTTCTTTTTCTTTCAGCACGATCACAAGTCTTGTCCCCAGCATCTGTTGGACCGGGGTTTTGGCTTGGCATTTAATGTGCCGTGTGCTTCAGCTACTGACCCACATATGAAGGCACGAGGGTAGTGACGTCGCTCACAGAGGCATGAACATCTCTTTAATCTTCCATTCAAGCACTAGGCCTGCTCGGGATTCACTTCATAGCAAGGGGAGGAAGTGATCAAGCACATGAGAGCTCTAATAAGAATGTACAATTAGTTATTCCCGTCAATAGAGAAAAGGAAAGTCATTTTAAACAGGATATTATGGGTTCTAGATGCGTTAGAGCGATATTGCGATGAGTTTTTAAATATTTTATTAACAAACACAATCCTACAAAGCATTTGATCAACGAATGGCAATGAATACCCTAATGCTTTGATTCACATGTACTGTTTGTAAAAACCAACAGCACCAAAGGAGCAGCTGTCTTCTCTGATTTGCAGTCTTTTTAAAGGAATTGTTCTGCTTTTTGAATGTTTTCACGAGAGAGCAAACACAGAGGCAACTCTCTTATACGTCTAATAAATATATGGTAAAGCTAAAGTTAGCGACTAGGCTCAGAATGGTTAGTGGAAAATCGGCTCTGTCAACACTGACACAAACACTTTACAACGCTCTGTTTGTACACATGTGCCTTGACCTGTTGCTATCTGTCTGCTTTGTGAATATGTATTTTTGTTTTGTTTTTAATATATGTTTTTATCATAATATAAGCATCTATGTTGAATGTTGTTTTACTGATTGTATTTACCTGTCATTTGAAGTGACATTTTGTTTTTTAGGATGACTATCAACATCTGTCCAGGGACTGCAGATGAAAAATAGCCTGTTGGCTAACTCTGGTGCATTTACAGAAATGTCAATCAATGTGCACTGTCCCTGTCAAATAAATAAATAAATAAAATAAAGAAGGGGACAACTATAGCTCTGTCCAAAAACACCAAAAACATCCGAACAGCACTTGTAAATATAAGTCTCTATAATTAATCTTATTGGTTCATAAAAGTAGTCTCCGGTAAGTCTTTGAAATAGAGTATATACTCTCGTTTCTCAAAATGCTTGATTACTTTTTTAGATAACAAAGTAGACAATGTTTTAAAAGCCATCATAATGTAATCATGAAGGGGTTAAACACGCTTTAACCATCTCACAAGGGATTGCAAGTCTGCAGTGCTTTAAAATTAGAGCAATCATATATCCTAATTTAAATATGTGGTCCCAAATAAAGCAATGGGATTACAGGCAAAAATCTAAAGGATGATGAAATGTATTATGAGTTGTAAAACGTAATGGTCGGTCTGGAGAAAATAACACTCATTTCAATGTATTTTTTAATTCTGAAATTACTTTTTCATATATTTTTCCTTTGACCAAAACAGTCGATTTTTGTCTCAGAGTCTGTGACAGTTTGAGTAAAGATGTGTGATTCTGGTGCCACTAATTCTGAAAGCATCATGTCAAACCCTTTACTTTACAAAAGGTTTAGCACAGGACTCCAAAACAAACCCTCCCAGATCTTTGTTGTAGCCAAAAGGGTAATATAAAATACAGAGATCCTCGATGGAACTTGAGGGACCCATTCTCTAGCTTTTTCCCAGAAGGGAACAGAAGAATCACGCATCCCGGAGACGGTCCAAGAGCCACAGAACATCCTCCCTTACAATACAGCTCTCCTCGCTGACAGTGCTCCGGTGATAAAGGAAAAGAAAAGAAAACAATCCATCCAACTTGATTTGCTTCCAGTTACATGGTGGTGAGTGGTGAGCTTTGGAAAGGGTGCACAAACATGCAGCAAAACAAAAAGTCCTCCAAACTTGTTAAGTTGATCTTTCAGCTACAATGTGCTTTAGTTATAGAGAAGGTATGTCATCAAGCTCACCCACACATGCAATTGTCTCAATGGTGTGGAAATGATACATTAAAAAAGATATTGAAACGGCCCAAAAATGACAAAAATCATTTTCATTCTGTTGATGTCAAAATATATGGTTATTATTATCCTCCTAAGGATAACGCTCTGTCTGTGTTCATCATTTAAATTCAAGGCTGTGGGCTCCTTTTGGCCTTGCTCTGAGATAAGCTGGAAATATAGAACCATCCCTACTGACACTTTTAGTTAATGCTCTCCACCATGAAAGTAGGTCATGAGAGGTCTGGGAGCCAAACATTGAAAATAATTCACTCTACTGAAGCCTTTGGCACAGCTAACAAATGTCCCAGAATTACTTCACATCACTCTCCAATACAAGATCATATCGACACATGGGAGATAAGGTCCTGTGTCCACATAGCGTCTTTTTTCGGTCAGAAAAGCGCTGGGGAGAACCTCCTCCGAGCGTTTCATAAACCCTGAACTAGGATATCTTGACAATGTATCGGGGCAGTTGTATGACAGACTAGCATAGCCCCTTTGCTTTGTATTAACTTGCTGCGCTTCTATCCATGTGTTTGACATTTCTTTCACCATAAGCATCAGAATCCGGCTCGCCACTGCTCAAAAGTCACGGGCACGAATATTTATTATTCGCCCGGCCAATCTGTTCGCGAACAAATTGTCTATTTGGTCTTTGTTATGAGAGTTTCTGTCTACATATAAACATCAGGGAAGCCAAAACAAGCAACTCCTTGTCACCAGTGACACCAGTGATGTCACCAGTGTTTTTCTGGAGGGTTAGGATATGTTCTAATATATTCATCGTAGTGTTGCATTTGTAATCAAGTAGCTGTTTACCAACTAGTTTGCCAAACATCATCTTTAAAGCTAATGATATTTCGATGTTATGTGCACACCTTCTTTCCACTTCCCCCAAGCAGCCCATCAGTACATCAGGTTTAACAAATGTCAACTTAAACCTTCCCCAGCTTCATTTTGACTCCTTAAAGTCAATAGCAGTACACAAGGCATCTGGCAGATCATCCTATTGACCTTCTTCAGTGATTTATGCCTGTCACGATGGGAACTGCTGATAATATCAGACCCGAATATTACAGCTAATCCTTAAAGTTATTCCTACATGCAAACAGGAAATACTGAACCGTGAAAAGACAATGTCCAACAGGGACACCGTTTATTATACAGATGAATACTGCATGAACAAACAGTTACAAATAATTCTCTATGTATTTTTCAAAAGAAGATTAACTTTTCGAACAGAGAGGTCATTAAATTATACAATAAAAGAGTTTTACTCCCTAAAATAAGAATGTTACTCCAAAAAAAACAGTATTAAACCTCTTTCACATCATGCTGTACACATGTTGATTTAAAGCATTATGTATTTTCATCATATTTTACCAAATCTAATGACGATTCCCGGAGCTGTCACACCGCACTCGAATGTGACCTTTGGTGTCCTTAATTTCGTAATGCTCCAGGAGATTTTATATTTTTAATAATTACCCTGAGATGAAGTAATCTAATGAAATCAAAGGGCAACAGGAACATGGTGGAGCTACCAGATGACCCATGACATTTAATCAATCAGCGACCCAATACTAATCTGTGAAACATATATTAAAGTTTTCCAGTGTAGTATTTAAATGTTAAAATAGTTTTAACATAATGCTTACCAATTAGGGCTGTCCCAAATACCATTTCTCGGGCTCCGGATATTCGGTAGTAATCAGCAGCGAATATTCGGCCCGCTTCAACGCATGTATTTCGGTGTATTCACGGCATTCATTTTGTTATTCAACAGTGTTGTTGTTTTATACCCAACCCAATTTGTGCTCTTTGAAATTGAAAAGGATATCGCATTGTGTTTGTTACTTTCGTTGCAGTTGTATATGTCTTAAGTGTAATTTGGCTTGGCTTCCTATTTATGGACATGCTTTTATTTTGAAGGAGAGTTAGCGCTGTTGACAGGAAGTTGTTGTTGCTATGGAAACAACGTGACGGAGATTAACGGAGAAAAGTAATATCTACATATAAAGACGGAGAAAGTAAACGATAACGTTTATGGTTAAGTGTTAGCACCCCCCGAAGAGGCACAAGCTCTTATGTTGATATTGGAGATTTCAATAAATTCAATTTGAAAAAAAAACGGGGAAAAAACGAAAATCCGAATAACGAAATCTAAACCCGAATAGTACTCCAACAAACGAATATTCGGATATAGCCCTATTACCAATCTTAAAGTACGTTTTTTTCTTGAGGAAAAAAGAGCATGAGTGAGATTATTTTTGCCTTTCAGTTTGAAAACTCCCACACAATCTTACAAAGAGGCAGATTTACTGAAAGTGCTGTACTGTTTTCTTTTTGTAATTGCCCTGAGCTAAAAAAAAACTTTTAATGAGCACTAAAGACATAACGTATTTCAAATGACAAAAGGGAAATGAGAGAGAAAGTCCATTAGAACAACTTTGGTTACAAGGAACGAATAAAGACAGAGCTGCTTTCAGCATGGAGGGTCATGACAAAGGGAAGAAGAAAGAGTTTGGTGTAACCATTGAAAAAGAACGGGAGAGTGAGAGAAGATTTTAGGGAAGTGAAGGAGTGTTTGGGTTGCAGCAGAGGAGCTCTCTGCCTTTCTGTGTTTCGTGTCGTGCTTCTCCGAGTGCACAGCAGAAGGGATGTTCTGGTGACTCGCAGCATATTGACAAGATCCTGAAGCAAATGCTAACTGAAGACCCGATCTCCCCGCATTTCTGTTTACTCTGGGGATTAAATTAAAGAACACAGCATCCAATTTCATACCTGGCTTCCCGCACCAACCATCCCAATGTGACATTTACACGTAGCAGGCTGCCCTTTCTCTCTTCCTGACTCAAAGATGATACACAGTGTAGCAAACAAGCATGGTTGAGGGAGGGAAATGATGCTAGCTTTAGACAGAATGGAAATATATTTGCTTACGGGACTAACCCTGACGTTTTCCCTTTCCCCCACACTTGGAGACTGGACTATAACTCTTATTAAATGCCAGCTTATTCCGTCTCTGCTTTCCGTTGCATTATCGCTGAATCTGCATTGAAGGTACTGCTTAGCTGCTCTGCACAGATAAAGATGGCAATTAGCTGCCAGAAGTTGAGGATTGCACAATCCATTATGAGGAAACCTCTGGCCCCAGCAGCAGAGTTACTTCAAAATTGTGGCTTCATCTGTTGTGGAAGAATACGACTGTTTCTGTTTCAAACTCATTCATCACACACATGCATGCGCACACAAAATATCTTTCTGGGGCTGTTAAAAAATGTGAGGTATCCTTTTCATCTTGGTTATTATGTTAGAGATCTATACTACTCCATCAAGCAACATGTGTTATATCTATATTGGGTCAAATGATTTCCTCTTATGTGAACGCACCAACTTGTATCTTTCTGTACATTTCAGCTGCTTTAACCACATCTTTAAATTGTTGGGCCACATGGTTAAGTCACTTTAACTCTCATACACATTGCCTCATATATAAAAAAAGGTATGAGTGCACAAGTGTGTGTTGATATACAGTACGTAACAATAAAAAACATTGGTATCGGCTTCACCAATTGGCTAAATTGTTATTTTAATAATCAGTATCGACCCAGAATTTCACAACCGGTCTGTCGCATAAAACAAAAAATGCTGCATAATCTTCGCCTTTTCTGAACCACACATCAGTGAAAGCCTTCCAAACATACAACAAGTTAATTCGATTATGTGGAGATGGTTGTGCCACCTTCTGCGTCGCGCATCGCTAACAATTGTAATCAATTGCTGCGCTAAAAGTTCAAATTATTTCAACTTTGACCTTTATTACCGCTGACATTTCGATGTGCAACCAATCAGATGACAGCTGAATGAAGCACCGCAAGCTATGCAGGGGAGGTAACCGTGGTAATGAAACTTAATTAGCTGTTTTCACTGCAAGGCTAATTGTGTATCATGTTAATGCAGCCATACTGAAGCATGATACGGCCTGACCACGTGCAATACAGCCATAAAGTGTGGCATTGATGATATCTAATGGGTCAAATCAGACATGGAGCGATGAATAAACTGCTGAGGTAGCTGCGTCAGGACCCTCTACATCTTCTGTAAATCCAGCTTTAATGGAGCGAACCAGATAAAACTCGAGCTGGGAACCTTCTGGGGACAGGCACCGATGCAATGCTGATATTACTTTGTTTGTATCGGATCTGTAAGAAATATATAGTGATTGTTTGCTAATGTGCTTGCCTTTGTAATTGAATAAGCTGATACTGAGGCTGATCGATGTGAGTCTGTGTGGAGTTTACTTGGTGCCCTCCAGCAGTCTGATAATGCAGCTTCATCGTCCCTCTCGTTCCTCAAGTTTTAGTATTGACAACAGTACAGTCCAATAGTTTACAATGTCCGTGCGGTTATTACTTTCTAATGATGTGTTACTTTACGAGTAGCGCAAGCCTAGATAACTTACCTAAAGGAACAAGAGAAGTTTCTACTTTACAGCATGACCTTCAACGAAGCACGTTTTCTGGAATCAGCTTTAATTAAAGAGAAAAAAGTAAACAAAAAGGATTCAAAAGAAAACCAGCGAGTGGGAATTTGGCTATTTTTGGCATTTGTTATTCATTTTGTTCTTAAATTATTTAGTTGTATGCATTTATGAATACTGCAGGTGATGAATAGTGTTTGTTACTAAAAGCACTGGATAATTATATGTTGATTCAAATGCAATACTGTAAGAAAAAGTGTTTTGTTGATTCTTCTGAAATACATGTGACAATAGTGGTTGACTTAACTGGGAAAGATGATTCTTTTATTAAAACAAGGCTATGAGGTCTAGTTTATGTTAACACAAACCATCTACCACTATGGTTAACATGTGTTTCATACTTTATTTCTTCTTTCTATGGGAACTCTTGGGCCTCATATTTAATGAATGCTTCAAAGACACTTCGGCACTGCTCTTATTCCTTTAACAGCTTACTTTAAAACATCATTCACCTATATTAGCATAGGAACTAGGTTTTTATCACCTTATTCTTTGCACATCTACCTGAATCAGTGATGTGTTAAAGGTCCCATGTCATGCTTTTCCAGTTCTTACCCGTCCCCTTGTGTGTTGTGTAGCTTTATATGCATGTAAACGGTCTGTAGTCACAAACCCTCAAAGTACACCCTGTAGCGAGTAAAACTCACACAGAAAATACCTGTCTGTGCTGCCCCAGAACGCCTCGTTGGAGATTTCTCTTTTTCCATTTTTTTCTTCCTGGTCATAGTGACGTAACGCCGACCAAATGGACCAATCCGCGGAGCTCCGCACACACACACACTCAGCCTTATCTTTTCTCAGCCATGGCTCCGCGGATCTCTGCACACACTCATAGCCAGCCTGGCTGTGAGTGTGAGTGTGAGTGTGTGTGTGTGTTCAGGCTGAGTTCCGCTGTGTCTCGCTGAGTTCCGCGGTGTCTCGCAGATCCCACGCAGCAACCAGGAAACGACACCAGTAACCCACCTCACACTGTCCGCTCCTCGAGCCTCAAAGAGCTGAGCAGCGAGCCCCGCAACGTCCCGCCAACACGGCTCCTAGACCCCACGCAGTATTCTCATCTCGTTTGTCATTACTGGTGTCATTTTCTGGTTGCTAACAAACGCCATTGTAACACATAATCACTGATGTTCCGCTGTAACGGTGGTGGACTCATCAGAACAGAGTGGGCGAGCTGACCAATCAGAGCACACTGCGCTCATAGGGAGGGAGGGGGCAGGAGCTCCAACAAGGCGTGTAGGACAGAGAGTGAATACACATACTATACAGAGATGCTGTATGAGAAACCAATGTGATTTTGGAACATTGAACAATGTAAATCTATTCTAGTAGACCTCAACAATGGAATTATGATCAGTAGAAACGGATTCACTAACAAATGACTTTTACACAAAAATGCACTTGGCTTTTCTGACTTAACGCAGCCTACTTATTAAATTAAGCAGTGTCTTAGACAGATGAAGTTATACAAAAAATCTTTACTTTTGGCATAATCAGCATGTGTGAACTTTTTTTTGGATTTCATCAGAAAATAAATGTGGACTGGTTGCAGGAGAATATAACACCTATAACATGATTAAAGGACTTCAAGGTGCTTCAAAGGGTTCCCTCCTAACTGAGAACCTCAAGGCAATGAAAACAGCAAGGAGATCACAAACTGTGTTCTCAAAAGAGCTTGCATCATCGCCTCGATAACCCAAAGTCCTCAGGTATGGAAGACAATACCCGTCCAAGTTTTATTAAGAGCTGATCCTCCTTTTATTAAAGGCTTCTTTACGGGGATTTCTCTGTGGCTCAGCAGTGTGAACTGACTGATACGCTCCGCTGCAGACGACCTGCAGACCCCTCCGGATCTGGCTCCAATTAGAGGCTGGGGGGAGACTGAGACACCCTGCAGGTTGTGAGCTTTTCCCTGCTGAGTGAAAGGTAAGGAGGATGTGGTGACAAGAGCTCGCTGAGGCGCAAAGAGAAAAGGTGCCACGTTATCTTTCTTTTTGACAGCTTAAAATGTTTAAAGAATACATTTCGTTTTTTCTTGAAATGTAATTCTTTATCATTTGCTTTGAGAAACGCTGTAATGATACCATAAAAATCCTTGTTTGCTGTACAGTAGCTTTCAGGATTTTAACTGTGAGTTTAACCATTGTTACCAGAAGGAAATGTCTCAAAAGACAATGACAATAAGTTGATCAGGGACCAAGACACCAAACATGGAGCTACAACCAAAGAATTTCCAATGGGGCTCAAATAACAGCATAAAGAGGAATACAATAAATAGATAAGATAAATAATATAGACATATAAATAAACTGGCTGCAGATTAAACAAAACAAATCATCTTAGTTTCCACCACAATGGATTGCTCTTCTTTGGATGTTAACGACGTCAAATGTCTACTCATTTGTAAAATATTATCCACAGCAGTCAAAACAATCAGAAACAAAGGATAACATCTGCTTCACTGATTCCTTTACTTTTCAGAGAGTTGGCTGGCTGTTATGGTTTCATCGATCTTGAAGGGCAAACTGCTCTTGTACAACAAATCCAGAAAACCAAAGCAAATATTTGTGAGTTTATGAGAATTTCTTAACAAAAGCTGCTAATTATTCTCATCCTCCATTTTCGATAGACTGGTAATAATACTGTTAGAGTATATAGTGTAAAAAGATCATTACATTACATTACATTTAGCTGACGCTTTTATCCAAAGCGACTTACAATAAGTGCGTTCGACCAACAAAATACAAACTAGAAGAAAACAGAATCATATAAGTACATCAGGTTTCATAGAGCTAAAACATTTCAAGTGCTACTCAACTGGCTTTAGATAAGCCAGTCCTTTATTAGTATATAAGTGCTCTGTTAGTAATTCTTAGTTAGTAATTCTTAGTTAGTAATTCTATCGCTCGAAGTGGAGTCGAAAGAGATGCGTTTTCAGTCTGGGCCGGAAGATGTGTAAGCTTTCTGCTGTCCTGATTTCAATGGGGAGCTCATTCCACCATTTTGGAGCCAGGATAGCAAACCCACATGTTTTTGCTGATGGGAACTTGGGTCCCCCTCGCAGTGGGGGTGCAGCGAGTTGTTACCATAAGACAATTAAAATCAGCTTTTTCCAATGATTCCACATAACATGAAGACACTATTTCCCTGTTTAGTTTCACCCAGTCTTGTGAACAAATCCTTCTCAGATTGGTCAAAAGTAGAAAACCTCATGAATGTTTAGCCTTTTGAGCCTAGAGGCCTTGAGACACTCACCAAACATGTTGCCAATGTGCCCGTTTTTGGTCAAAGGCCGCAGCTCATTCTTCCCCCAGGCGTAGCGCTTGTAGTTGTCCCAGGCAAACTTCATCATCTGCAACATAAACAGAGCAGACAAACTGGTCAGAGGACTGAAAGCAAAACCACACAGCTCCAAAACCCAGACATAATGCAATTGTTGTACTGTAGCTCAGAGCCAGACAGAACGATAGCTTGATGATCAGACAGGATTAAGGGCATTCATGCAATAAACACACACAATGCGCACTGCTATACAATATGATTGACTTTTCCCTGCAGCTACTTCTCCTAAATTAAAGATTGAATGATGTCAGTAGATGAAAAGCCAGACATTGATGCCCTTTAACTCCACTGAAAGATATATGTGGATTTGGTGAGATGTGAAAAAGAGAACAGAGCCAGCAAGACAGGGAGTTGAATGATGAAGAGACAGGAAGCGTAATCTTTTCAGCTGGAATCACAAAGTTGAGTCGTGATGCTTCTCTGCCTTTAGCGACAGCGTAAACAATTAGTTAAGAAGCTTGTGACGGAAAGTTGCTTTGTAATAATCTAATACATTCAAAGATATTTAAAAACAAATATAAGAGCATAATAATACTGACAATGCCAGTGTAGAGCTCACACAGGTTCAGAAAACAAACTCTACTGATAGCTCCCGGGTTATTAAAGTATATCTGACAAAGCAACAATTCGTTTAAACAGATATCTGTGAGGCATTGCCAAGGAGATATCACAAATCAGAATAAAGCAATACAGACAATTAGGCCAGCTACCCACCCGTGTTTCGCAGGTGTAATGACTGCTATGCTCATTTAGCATATTGGCATGCTAACATTTGCTAATTAGTACTTATTCCCTGCAGTGGGGCATAACGTGATGTACCAATAGTCATGGACGTTCATTTAGAATGGGAAATTCTTAGGAAAAGTTGGAGGTTTATCAAAGTTAGCAGGTCCAGCAATATGTGTACTAGTTGTTGAGATGTTTGGAGTGGTCGACTCATTGATATTAATAGAAAATAAGGTATGGATTAGTGTGATACCTAGAACATATTTGTATTAGATTATAAAGGACATCAAACAACACCATCACCTTCTTGTTGATATTGACACACTTTTAAGTTCTTTGTGAATCTTGTTTGCATTGATATCTCACATGTAAGACAATAAAACAGTTGCTACTGTATGTTAGGCTGTTTCCTCATGATTCAGCTTCTATTATGAATTTGCCAGCAAAAAAGATGGGTTTTCTTTCAAGGAAATGAGAGAACATTTTCTCCAAAGACATTTTGCATGTGCATACGAACAAAGAATATATAGCATGGAATACATTGAAAGCTATTACCAGCTGCAAGTATGCAAGTGTGCTTGACTCAAGTGCTTTCAACTGTTATGACATGTTCATGAAACTCAATTGTCTTCTTGCATGATCAAACGAACTTGAAGAGAAAATCCCTTCAAGCAATCTGTCGCAAGATGTTGAGAGAGGTGTTTGATTTGGATTCTCACAGCACGACAACATCATCTCTAATATCGAACACAATACGGGACACCTGGCTCTCCAGAGGTGAGCTTGTACAGGCCTGTGAGAAATAGACAACATGAATCCGATGACCTCTGACAAACCCACCAGCTGAACATCCTGTCACCCAAAAAAGCTCATTAGAGACACCTCAGAGAACACAGCGATCAAGCCGTTTCTCAAACTTAAACAACCACAGTGTCCAGGAACCCAAAACAGTGACTACTGGTCAGGGAGCTGGGATTTGATTATAGGTTAATGATATACCATTCAACTTCTTTGGAGGCAAGTGTACCAGTTAAGTTTGGGATTTGTGCCACACATTAAAGCACAACTTTCATAGATCAGAAGGAATAACACATCAGGGTCATCTTTGTTGTTTTCTTGTTGTTTTCGTCTATGGCATTAAATCTGAGAAAGCAGTATTTTAAAGAGTACTTATTTCTCCATCTACAAAAACAAATACTAATAATGCATGCAGGAGCGATATTATACAATGGAGCAAAAACAAGCAGACTGTATGATTAAAGCAAATAGCACCAAGGAATCTTATGTTCCCAAAAAGGTAATCATTTTCTTCAAAGTGATGGAAGAGCAGAAATACCCGGCGCTAGTAAGATTGTGCCCCGACATAATGTTCTGCCTCCGATTATGTAATACAGCAAAATGTCTCAAGTTTTATTTCCAAGCGACTCCATCTTTTGTAATGTCAGATTGCCTCGTTCCTCTGGAAGCTTTACAAGTAAAGAAACTAAAGTAAACGGAGAAAGGTGTTTGAACAAAATGCTGGCCTTGGTAAATGTTAGAACTCCGTGTCCCTAAATGTTTATTTGAGGGAAGTTCAGACTGTACGTTTTAGAGTTTTCAGATGATCAAAAGGCATGATGGAGTGTGTGAGAGAAGCAGGACTTTACGACCACTATCAACTGTTGGGGAAAGTATAAAACAGGCAGATGGGATGCTCAAACTGCATGACTGAAGGCATAGACAATGTAAGATGGCAGCATTAATCATCAATGACGGGACTCTAAAAGGAGCTAAAAGAAAGCAGCTGGCATTGAGAGGATTTGATGGAAATTCTCACAGTCTTATAGATGATTGATCAAAAACAATAAGCAACAGATCAATCAGTAGTGAGAAAAGAAACCCTGGATTGCCTCATAACTTGTCACAAAGTATATTCTGATGGAGGGATCACAAGATATTGCATTAAGAAGTTTTATTCATTCAAAAAATTCAACACAGAATGCAATTGAATACATTTTCATGAGCAAACCGGACA
>CALSBZ010000825.1:671941-691705 GCA_943591055.1 Gobionotothen gibberifrons | reverse complement strand
AACATAAAGTACCCTTTACAACTCAAAAGTATTAACATTCAAAATATGATATTTTGAATGTTAATACTTTTACTTTTTGAATGCAGGACATTTACTTGTGATCTGGTAGTACAAAAACCTCAAATGTTCCAAAATATAAGTAGAACATTTTTAGTAAATGTACTTATTCCACCACTGGTGTCTTCTGCAGAACAGGCAGAAGTGACAGCTAGCCTGTTAGCTTTAGCTTAGCTTCCCTGCATTGACTGCTGTAGCCGTTAGCGATAAATCCAGCGATCTGATAGTGAGGTCAACAGTTAACGGTAACCAAAGACACACAACCCCGCATTAAACAATCGATGACAGGGCTGAGGAGGCTGTGAATATAATATTGCGAAATCTCTCGGAGTCTCGAGGAAGTAAATCCTTTCGTTTCAAGCTGTCCCGCAGTGTTTGTTGATGGAGTCCATCGGTCGCAGACGCTGTCGCTTTACAGTAGGCGGCGTGTTCGTCGGGGTGGTGCTTTAAGATGTTAGCACCCCCTTGTGAGACTTCCACACCACAGATGTTGCATGTCGCAGTCGGCGACTCACTTCTAGTTATTTTTAAAATGATGCCAAACTGCAGACATTTTAACTAGCTAACGATATGTGTCCGTTCCACTTTTACAACTCGATAATGGCGGCTGATGCAATAGAACAACAACAACAAACAACGTAACAATGGAATCATGGGAAATATTAAATATGGATCGGCCATGACATTTAATTGGATCTGCCGATCCCGATCCACCTTAAAACCCAGTATCGGGGGCCGATCCGATCCGGGGATCGGGATCGGGACATCTCTACTCACAAGCGCTTACAATGGTTTGGCTTATTTGAAGCACATATATCATCACATGTTTTTGTTGTTCGAAATGTACGGTTTACTGCACTTATTTTAAGTTGCTACAGCTGTATCAGATGTAATGTAGAATTGAGCCAAGTTGGAAAGTGGAGAACATGTGTTTTTCTTTGGTTATTGGAGTGGAGGGACTCACTTTTCAACACAGTCTGCAGACTCTACATTTACAGCACAAATTGAAAACATAAATGTCTGTGTCAGGGTGGATCTCTATTACCGATTGTTCTCACAACAATCACAAAAGGTTTAAGTGGCCTTCCTTTCCATTAGGTTGGGCTTAACTACTTAATAGGGTGAGTTGGCAGTTTTCTCTAATAGATACCACGACCCCACCTCATTTAGAAGTGCCATTAAATCGAACAAATTGCTATCAGAAACCACACTCAGTTAAAATATATCAGAATCAGAATCGGTTTTAGTACCAAGTAAGTTTACACATTTGATAGGAATTTGCTTTGGTATATGTGGTGCATATGAAGACATATGTTGTTGGAGGTAAGATAAGTATTTAAACAGTTCAAGATACTGCCTTCAGAAAACAGTCCTGTCCAGACAACTAAAAGGTTCAAAAAGAAAAGTTTGAACTTTTGAAACAGACAACACCTTAAGAAAAGGAAAGAGGCTTTTTAATTGTCCAGGGAGAAAGAGGCAATCCTTTCCTGTCATGGCAGGACGTTTTTGATAAGTTTAAGAAACTCTGCTGGCTTCCAAAACCTCTTTCTTAAGTTTTTAATCTTTATCTAGACTCAGACTTTTATCTGTCAAGTCAATATATGGGCTACTAAAATAAAATAAAAATTCTTAAATGGTCACAAAAAGTGTGTAGAAGTGAATCTGTCGTTTTTGACTGTTATTATCATCATGGTAAACGGCATCCTTGATGATTTTCTGTATTTAAATTCAGCAGTTTCCTTTTCCATTAAAGCTTATGAGTCAATCAGAAATGTGCTCTTTCATAAGCTTGGAAAGCGTCTGCTGTGTTACTTGATGTACTACTCAGACACTAAAGGTCACAGTGACTTCTATTATTCCCAGCTTATAAATAGAATTCCCTTTGCCGTTTGCAGGTTAATAACTTATGGTGCCATAATGAGGCAGAAAAGATTCATACATATTGGATATGAAAAGTCTTTCTGTGTATAAAGTAGATCCATTACCACTAAAGCAACCCAGATGGCAAATGTATGCTGTTTGGGATTAAAGCTTGCCGAACAAAGCCAATGCTACTGCGTGAACAAGAAATGATACACTTATTGTGTTTTAAATGATTGCACAAAGTTCCACCCAAGAATCACAACTGAAATCAGCTGCGAGGTGGTCGGTCCCTTGTGTTCTTTAACCGGCAGCGAGCAAGAACATGGGGTTAAAGCAGTTCTGTGCCACGGAAAAAGCTTTTTCTGCTCGAGTTTCAATCCATTTGACTCCCTTAAATGTGTCCTGGGAGCAGGAGAAAATGAGTTGCAGTCCATGCAATGCCTTGCTTTTCTGAGAATGGCCATAACAGAAGATCCACAGAGATAAGAGCGAGAAACGCGTACAAACCAAGAGGTCCGTCTTGGCTGTTTGGCGAGAGATTATAGTTTCACCCCTTGATCTTTCCGTTTTTATTGCTTTCCGCTATTTTTCTTGTTTTCCCTTGCCTTGTTTTTGCTTACCTTTGCCAAGCTCTCTTATCTTTTTTTCTCTCCTTTGATTTTTTCCATCTACTTTCCCATTTTCTGATATTTTCCTCTCATCTCATCTCATCTCAAATCTCCTGCTTCTATTTTTGGTTTATCTGATGAGCGAGTGAAGTGGTACAGTGTACAGAACATTGATAATGTTTTTTTCATTTGGTAGGCTTTGTTTGTCTACATAACAACCACAGCAGAGGCCTGTGACCCGCCATCTGTCGGCTGCACGATAGACTTACCAGAGATGGGCAACAGTTCTGATTTAGGCAGAGAAAAGCTCAAGGTGGATGTATAAACAATGTCGATCTATAAAACACTTATGGCCCATCTTTGGTTTAAACCTTGAGAGTAGATTAGTGCACACTAGGGCTGTCCCGAATACCATTTTTCGGCATTCATTTTGTTATTCTACAGTATTGTTGTTTTATAGTTATTTGTTAATGTAACCCAATTTGTGTTCTTTGAAATTGAAAAGGATATCGCATTGTGTTTGTTACTTTCGTTGCAGTTGTATATGTCTTAAGTGTAATTTGGCTTGGCTTCCTATTTATGGACATGCTTTTATTTTGAAGGAGTTAGCGCAGTTGACAGGAAGTTGTTGTGACGGAGATTAACGGAGAAAAGTAATATCTACATATAAAGACGGAGAAAGTAAACGATAACGTTTATGGTTAAGTGTTAGCACCCCCCGAAGAGGCACAAGCTCTTACGTTGATATTGGAGATTTCAATAAATTCAATTTGAAAAAAGAAAATGGGGAAAAAACTAACAAAACTAATAACGAAATTGAAATCCGAATAGTACTCCAACGAACGAATATTCGGATATTCGGATACAGCCCTAGTGCACACTCAATGATTTTCCATCTACAGTAAAGGTAGCTTCTTTCGTCAACAGATACTATTGATTATGATATTAGTAAATGCAGTCCTATCTGTTGTGCTAGGATTCAAATGCTTTTGCCTCCTCTGTATCTGCAAAATGCTGATAAGTCCCAGAGAGAGTCCCATTACATACTTCTTTCTCTTTCACCCCATTGTGAACATATCCTGGGGCATTTAGTTATTACTATAGTGAGTGTCTGTATGTGAGGACGCCTGTGTGTTTGAAGAGAAGCAGAGAGAAAACATAAAACGGATAGAAAGTCTGATTGCAAATGTGGGAAAAAGCACTAAAGCAAATGGAAGAGAGGAGGTTGTTAGTGTGCTCGGCGGTGGTTCGAGGCAGGTGTCTGTGTGCCCGCTCGCATTATTTACTCGGCAGGCTGAGCGAGGCGGGGAAACCTGCAGGTAGCTGACTTGAAAAGCAACGCAGTTTATAAAAGATTGTGAATAAGAGGTGATAAATATGTACTCTGTCTTGTCCCTTGTCTCATTCTGACTCTGAGAATGTGTGTGACGGCAATGATAAACTGCAATCTGCATTAGCTGCTGTGTGCGAGCAGCAGCGGGGAGGTGTGAAATATCATAAACGTCTGAGAGTCGAGTCCTAAAATGGGTTTGAAAATGATGATCGCAGGATGGTGTGAGGAAAAAACCTAGTCGTATACAAACACAGCAACACACACACATTTTCAATTTCACTTGTCAGCTGAATTCACACACATTCCTCCTCTGTGATTTAACTTCCTGCAGCAGGCCTGCCCAGTGTTGATCAATGGCCATCAGCATCGCATCCAAACCAACCAAACATTGTTCCAGACAGATGTTTTTCACTGACCAGACATTGATCAGAGGTGAAAATCCAGGCCTGAACCAGACGTGGTCAATATGCGGTTTGAGCCTGAGGGCCACAATGTAGCCGTGTTATTTTAAATTCATTAGAAACCTTTAACCCTGTGTCCCCTTCTTTGCAGCAGCATAAAAAAGGAAAATAACAATCTCCCTCGCATTCACTTCTTGAATTTAAAAAGCATGGCAAGATAAACTAACTATGGGGCCTCTGGGTGTAAATGAGTTCTGGGACCCAATTTAGATTACCGGTAAAAACAATTCTTTGAAGAATATACACATTATTAGCACCATATCAACAACAACATCAACAAAGCAGGGCCTCAAAGGAATGGCTCAACTATTTGGGAAATACACTTATTGGCTTTCTGGAGAGTGAGATGATAAAATGTTACCGCTCTTGCCTCGGTTCATACGGCTACATTCAGCAGCCGGCTAGCTTAGCTTAGCATAAAGACTGGAAACGTTGGGAAACAGCTAGCTTTCTCTGTGCTAATGAAATAAAACCATCCTACCAGCAACTTGAAAGCTAACTAATTAAAAATGGGTTCATCCGTACAAAAATAGAAGGGTACAAAAGACAATTTGTTGTTTTACTCAACGATACACGCTGAACTATTTCTCTGTTTTGAACAGTTGCTAGGCAACCAGGGGAAAATACAATCTGGCATATTAAAACCGCGGAATTAACTTGTTTGCTATCCTGCCGTATCATGCTTTAATTAAATGTCTCTGTAATTCCTCCGCTATAGAGGCTACTAGCATAGGCTCCACATCTACACTAAGACCCTTGAGAACAACAAACAATAATAGCAGTAGTTTCCAGGTGGGTTAGATATTGAAAAATGGGTTCATACTGCGGACATCTGAAGCCCATTTTAACTCCTGGCTGCTGCTGCTGCTGCTTTTCTCCTCCCCTCCCTTCACTGTGAAGACTCCCACCAGGCCCTCTTTGACAGAGAGTGCAGATGAAGTTAGCATTGATTTCACTCCTGTGAAAAACATGTTGACAAAGACCTGAGACAGGCCCATCCTGGTCCCCTGTCCCGGGAACAAAGTCACCCCCCGTCCAAGTGTGTCCGTGAGGAGGAAAACCGAGCAGCACAATTATTCAAGTAACACACTAATCTAAGATTGTCTTTTCCCCATTGAGCAAAGGGATCGCCTTGACTCTGGGACAAAAGACAGGGGAAGAAAGAAGAAAGGGAGGATAGGGATAGGGAGAGGGAGAGCAGGAGATGAACTCAAAGGAAGGCATCGATATCAAGGGAAACCAAAGGAGAGCGCAGAGGCAGGGGGAGAGTAATGGAAAGAGGACAAAAGAGGCAATAAGAGAGGCAGAGCACAGAGAGAGAGGAACAGAAAGCCAGTGGGGTTGCTTTGAATCTGATGGGGTGTCACTCCCCAGTAGCTCCTAGCATTGAGAACTAAGAGGTAGTTCTTCCCTTGTTGCTTTGAACCTACTTTTTATCTTTGCATATACTGTAAAGGGTATTCCTATGAGCCCACACGAGGGCTGTGCGATTATGGCAAAAATCATAATTACGATTATTTTGGTCAATAATTGATATCGCGATTATTAAATACGATTATTCATTGACTTTGAAAACATCCATTTATTGAACTTTAAAACAAATACAAATAATAATTTGAAAAGTATCTTTTTAACTGTTGATTACCCTGAACGTGTAATTCAACTGAAAAACCAATACAAAAATTAATTAAATAAATGATACATTTAAATAAATAATATCAAAATAATAAATACCAATAAACAAGATCAACACATATTTTGGAGCGCACTTCAACAAGCTACTAAACATATATAAATATGATAAATAATACAATTAGATCAAATATGTTGCAGTGCACTGTCACAACCTAGCAAAGCAAAATAATAGTTTTTTTCGATTATGTTGTTTTCGTAATTGTGACAGGCCAAAATCGTAATTGCGATTCAAATACGATTAATTGCACAGCCCTAGCCCACACTTTGTTTTTCTGTATCACTGTTCCTTATTCGAATGTCCATACTGTATAAGTAGCAGCAAAAAGAGGAGAGAGAAGACTGCAAAGGCAACATGGTGATACTTGGGAAACTTGCACACATGCTTTTGTTTTAAGAGGTCCTTGATTACAGATACCCTTCTTTTGTATTTCACTTACTCTTAGCATCCATGCAGAGAACTGAAAAATGTGCTTTAATAAAATCCCATTAAAAGTAGATCAACTTTTAGAAAAAAACCGACCCTAGAACCACCACTAGCTACAAATAGCTCATTATTCAAGAAAAACTGTGAGCAATAGAAAGCACCCAGGAAAAAACTGCATGGTTAAAGCTGATTTATTACATGGCTTAGTTGAATACTCGATTCTGATTGGTCAATTCACAACACGTGACACGTTGTTAATCCAGAACAGACAGACCGCTGTCAAGGACTTATTGACCGTTGTTAAGGACGCTTACATCTGCACAAACAAGTCCGTTCGATTTAACTGTATACAGTTTGGGCGAAAAGCAAACTGCATGCCGATCTAGATCCCTCCGCTTCGCGTCGGGCTCCTGATCACCCTGTCGGTGTTCTTTTCCCCATAATGACCGCGTCGCTGCACATTATCCCTTACATAGAAATGCGTGATGAAGTATGGACATTAGAAGAAGCGTGCTGAGGAATAGAAAATACATTTCTTTCAAACTGAATCATTTTAGCTCAATTAGCATGCAGTAAGGCTCCGTTAGAGATGTTCACACATGCATACATTATAAACATAATACACACACACACACACACACGCAAACTCATCCTAGATCACACTATCACATGAGAGCTCGAATCCATTTCATGACTACAGAGCTAATTTCACTAATGCATGTGCAAGTGCTCGAGTAAGCTGGCAGATATAAAATCCAATCGAATTACAAACACCTGGAAGGAGAGAGATGAAATATATATTGTTTAAAATTCTAAGTGCCATCAGAGGAGAAGCTGCCGTGTAAACAGTGCCAGGTGTAAAACCAATAAACCACTTACTGTATAAAAACAAACCGCTTGAACAATCTGAGAGAGCCAGTGTTGTAACTTCTCTTGAAAATAAAAAGATGGCCCTTTAAGATGACAGAGTTTGATTTAGCAGCAATTTAATGGCGCAGCGATAAAGAAGTCGGGAAGAGTTATACGACCACATACTGTTTATGGGGGTACGCTTCGCAACGTAGGGGAGGACGTCTCACCTGTCCGCTTCCTGGGCACTCTGGGTAATTTAAGGGAGGGAGGAGTGAAACAGTGGGGGAGGCAAAATGTAGAATGTGCTAGAATGGACCTCTGTCTCGGTAAAGTGTAGAGAAAGTCAGTGAAAGGCATATTTAATAGACTGAAGGCATATTTAATACGCTGCGGTGTATAGACACGAATCTGGCAATACAAGGGAATATATTATGCAAGAAGGCAGGACTGGGCTTCTTAAACTCTTTATTTTTATTTTATTGTCACTGGAAGAAAATCCATAACAGACATTTATATATTTCAATATTCCTGCATACACGTCAGGCCTGTTTTCAGGGGGGTCAAAGGAAACAAATGAACCTAGCAAAAACGGCAATGCAAAGGTCAGCGATTGAACATTACATGTGATAAATTATGACGTTTTACTTATATCACTCATAATAAAAGAGGTATGTATTTATTTGAAAAAATGCAGTTAAATCAGTCTATTACCTCATTCACACCAACGCAACTTCGGTTCAAGCTCCGTGCTAGAGCTTTTCAGGTTCAGAACCGGTTCTTCGGTTTAGCTCCGGCTCTTTTCAGACCGCCCAGAGTCCGACTGGTGCTGCGTCATTGCGTCATTGCGTCATCGTTTGCATAATGACGTAACCGTTTGCGTGCCTGCTTCATTAAGCCAAACCGCGCGGAAACCCCTCACAGCTCACACCGACAACAACAACAATGGCCGATTGCGCTCCGGCATCCTCTGTACCTCTTCGGAAGACCAGATTCCCAGTAGGTAGCTGGTCTCTTCAGTGGACCACTGCTGCTTGTTAAGTTTCTCCATCGTTGTGTACAAACTGGATAAAACATGGGCTTTTTGTTGTTGTTCAGGAGTTGATCCCGCCCCTGCCCCCGCCTCGACGTAAGCGTGACGTATGCGGTGCTTTTAATCTAGCCGGACAATTTTTTGGTGGTTGAAACGAACCGGATTCTGGAGCTAAGAGGCTGCTCCGCTGCGGTGTGAACAGGAAAACCCGGTGCTTTTCAAGCTCCAGCTCCGAACCGGCCCTGAAACACCGTTGGTGTGAATGAGGTATATGTGCTGGAATAGTGGCATTACAATGTGCCACCACATTTTGGCTTTTACCTTTAAACATTTTCCCCCATAAGGCATTCTCTGAACCCCCCAGGCTGGCTATTTGTTGCTATTACAGGCTGCTTCTTATCCTTGTGGAAAGTCCTGATCAGAGGCCCACAAAAACAAAAGCCAGGAAACACAGAAAAAATTAGAAAATGAAAGTAGCAGAGCGGAAACAGCCACATATTTGGCCAAAAGAAAGTTTGAAAAAGCACCAGGTATGACAGGCCAAGGTTAAAGGTGAGGAGATAAGCAGAGAGGCAAAAATAAAAACTGCTGCATTGGGCTTAGTTTTAAAGTTAGAGAGAAGACACCAGAGTCATAACTATGCAACCTGGATTGTTTTCCTGTACATAGCTCCCTAATGGCTGGCCTGATACAAGAGACAAATCAATAATACAAATTGGTTATTTGAATTTAGCATTTTCAATAGTGCACCACAGTAGTTGAGCAGTGTGTTTGAACAAACCTGCATGACACAAAGCTAAACAATGCCTACTTGTTGTGGGGCTTGTGGGTAAATGTGTTTGTATGACCAATGTAAAGGATTGTTAAGGCCCATAAATACACCAATATACCTTGAATTTCATCCTGAGGCTGATTAACAAACGCCCCGAGGCAAACACCAGCACTCCCTACAGCCCCGTAAAAAGCAGCAGAATAAGTACCTGCATCCACAGCACAATTCATCTTTACTGCTTAAGGTGGTCACAGCTCCGGCCTCCTGCACCCGTCCACACAATAGTGACCTCAGCGCCATAACTTACAGCCCTATGACTGAAGAGTGTGTACGTGTGTGTGTACTTTATGGCTGCTTGGGAGGCGACATGCAGAGGGTTTCTTACGGCATTAAAATACCTATATCACAGTGGGGTCACCTAAGCCACTTTACATGGCCTGGAGGGGCAACATAAACTGACAAGCAGTGAAGAAGCCTGAGTGGATTTACTGGTTGTTAAAGACAAGAGGATAAAAACAATCCTCCAAGGGCAAACGAAGGAAGGGGAGAAAAAATATCAGCAGCAGAGAGTGGCTCTGTGAGAGTGTACATCACAAACACACAAGATAAGAATCGATGTCCATATGCAAAATAATGTTGATTTTTCTTGTTGACGGCATGAATATAAGATGTCTGGTCATTATATATTTGAAATGCTAATGTCATTGATTGTTTAAACGTAAGGCTGCTACTAGTAAAGAGCATTGATTCAGGCACTAGCTATCACTAGCATAGATATTAGCTTCATGGGAGGATAATCGTTTGTGTTGTTGTTGACATTTAAACCCGTTTGTTGATCTCGTAACTAGTCTTAAAAAATGAGAATAAAGGACGCTAATGAGAGAAAGTCAGTAAAAATGTTTTAACTATACTAAAGTAGTTCTGCTCAATTAATCGTATTTTAATCGCGATTACGATTATGTCTTGCAACGATTACGAAAACAACGTAATCGAAACAAAACAATTTTTTTTTTGGTTTTTCAGTTTAATTATACTTCAAGTTCAGCGTAATCAACTGTTAAAAACATACTGTTTAAAAAAAAATTCTCCAATAAATGGATGTTTTCAAAGTCAATGAATAATCGCAATTATTGACCCAAATAATCGAGATTATGATTTTTGCCATAATCGAGCAGCCCTAAACTAAAGCAGAAAACAATCAGAAACCCTCCTGGCATCAAAGAAGTGATTATCTGTTGAGGTTTTGCTTTCTGATGTGTATGTCTCATCCCAAAATGGATTATAACTTCACAGTTGGACCATAAACCCATGTTGATGTCTCACTGCTTGTGGATTGTATCTAAAACAAAGATGTTGGTTTGTAACCACGTATTGGTCCAATGTACTTACAGTAAATGCTCATGGTTCTTCAGACAGACACGGAGGAACACGAGCTGGAAGAATACAAATAATATGTTGGTGTTGAATTTAGTAACTTGGATTTTTGGGAAATATATTTTCTTTCTACCGTACTGTGAACGGATCAGACCCTTCCTACATCCAGGACATGGTTAAAGAATACACTCCAGCATGTGCACTTAACTCTGCATTAGATCCTCTGCTAGCTACTCCATCACTGCGAGTGGGACCCCCAAAAACACCCTTTTTGCTATTCTGGCTCCAAAGTGGTACAAACTGCCCCCAAATGAAATCATGACAGCTGAAATCATGATCTTAGAAAGCATACTGAAAACCTCCCTGCTTCAACTGCACTTAAGCCAATACAAAAAAAAGTTGCAGTACATAACAGATACAGGTGAATTGACACTAATGCATCTATAAGATGTGGCCTATTTGAAGCAATGTACTTGCAGGTTTGTTGTTGAGCTGAGTTTGTATCTTCAACGTTTTTTACTTAATGTGAGTATTTTTGGATAAAAGCATCTGCTAAATGAAATGTAATGTAATGCCCAATGTCACATTTACAGTCTATGAACTCTGCAGGAGGACTTTGGCCCTTCCCACATCAGCTTCAAGTGACCCCAACTGTTGAATTCAATGGCGGGAACATCAGAGAACATCCCGCCTGTCCGAGCAATAAGCCGACACACGCATGACGCTGCTGTCCTTCACAGATCTGGTAGGACATGCAATGACTGACATGTATGACATATGACACATTTGCAGTATTCATGATCAGACATGTAACATACGCTCACAGTATGACAATATCAGTAATTCAATCAATAGCAAACAGAACATGATATTTCTTCTGCACTGCTTCGAGCACAGTCGTTTTTGGATAGAGCTACTTTTTTGTGCACAAAGTGAAAGGGCTGCGGATCCTATTGATTCTTCTCCATCTCTCCAAGTGAAATGCATTAGCCTCATCCATTATTCCACTCAGGCCTATTTGTGACATTGGTCTATGAATAAATATGCAGTAATGTAATGGAAATGGAAATGTGAGGGCTGTAGGTTTAGTAGCAGCCGTGCAACACAATCAGATTGTCCTCTGATTATCAGAGAGACTCCAACCTAATTCAAAGTCAAGAGGAACACGAGGGTCCGCTCTCCTGACGAGGACCGGCCATCTTTAAAGACACGGCCGGAAATCAAGGAGTCATCAACAAGAGAGGGTGAGAAGAGAGGATCATATTGTGGCACTTACATGAAGGATATGACCTTAAAAAAGGTGACCCTTTAGTAAGGATAGGATTTGTTATAAACCTAGATTTGAACAGGCTGATAGCAAAAGTAGATACTTTATGTAAAACCATTCAAGACAGGTTTTAATTAAATTATTTATAATTCTATTAATCTTGTTTTTTTTTCTAATGCTGTTGGTTGAACTTGTACAACCCTTCTGCAGAAGGCATATCCCTAACTCCGCTCCCTAACTCATGCCTAGCTGGACAGTAAACAAACATGTCGTCGGTAGTATGGGACTATTTCAACGTTTCAGAGTTAGATAGTTCGCTTGCTATTTGTATTAACAAATGCAATGCACACTCCTTCATACTCTGATCGATAACGATATACGGACATATGGACCAGTGATGTTAGCCCCGTTAGCATGCTAGGTCTGACGGCGCAGTGGCTGGACAAAGACTACAAACATTGACTGATTGACTCAATTATGTTTATTTGGGAAAATAAATATGGTCACTTTGAAGAGTCAAAACTGTTCTTGGCTTTGTTTTGTTCATAGTAGTAATGCTCATGTCATTTGCTCACTACTAGTCTTTTTTTTACCACCAGGTGTGCAAAAACTACAGGTACATTTAATATATATATATAATATTATTATCGGTTATCGGTATCGGTATCGGTCTTGAGAAGCAGGAAGTTATCGGTATCGGTTTCAAAAAACCAATATCGTGCATCCCTAACTTCATATTGTTGTGCTTTATAAAGTGTGTCTCCTTGTTTCGATGTGTTTCCCCTCGATCACCTTTACGCTCCCTTCCCCACTTTCATCTTTTGAAAACAGCTTTGAACTTTGTTTTCAGATGTTGCTTCTTCGCTTGCTTTTCAAGGTCATTTTTTAATAGTAAGCCATCATTTTCTCAAAGTTACTCTGGAGCATTTTGAAACATTATCATGTTTGTTGTCAAAAAAATACAGAATAATGATGAACTCAAGGATATAGTGAGTATAAAAAGTATATTTCACTCCGGTGTTAAAAACATAACATCATAGTGTATCATTTTATAAATAATTTCATTCCTGATGCGTTTTCCCTTCTCTGGTGTCCAATAATCACGTCTTCAGTGATAGTGAGTGGTTCTGAAGTTTCTGTTTCTGTAGTGTTTGCAGGTGAGCTCAGTTTGTATCTTGGATCTCAGTATTTTGAAGAAGTTCTTTGATGTGCCCTGCTGTGTGCCTTCACACTCCAGCAGAAAAATCAATGGCAAACAAGACAGGAAGCCGAACAGAAGTGCAAGTTACTGTATAGTAATGCTCACACACACACACACACACACACACACACACACACACACACACACATAACACTGAATGTATTGTGCAGAACTAGATTGAAAACTTATATGAATGTATATGCAAAAACACACACAAAAACACACACATACTCACATGTATATGTAAACTGCACATGTGGGAGGGAAGTCAAAATGTCCACATGTAGCAAGTCAGCTGAAATTAAGCACCCGTGTTGTCTTTGTAACCACACTGAGCTCGGAGGCAAACTGTGACACCTCTCCCAGCTGCTGCATACTGATCATAGTCAAGAGGACACAGAGGAGAGGGAGAGAGCAGCATGTACTGTACAGAGGGTGAGGAGAGTGTGTGTGTGAGGATACAGTGCAGAGGCTTAGCTGCCCTCGCATATACTGTATGTAGCCAGTCACAAAGAGAGCACACACTGGGCGTTTCTCAATCGCGAGGATGCTTGCTTGGTAGCACATGTCTTCCGAGCATCTTGCTTCAGAAGCGAGGCAAGAATACTTCCTGGAATTCGGAAAACAAAGAGTGGAACAGGCTAGCAAGTGTGCAGGTGTGCGTCATATGAGAGGCCCCGCCTTACATTTTCCGCCACAGATTTGGGGAAATTGGTCCGTGCGCAAAGCATTGTGGGGATTTTAAGGACGAGAAGTCTACCCATGTGCAGCCACGAAATTTCCCCCAAACCAAGGACGCGGCCTCGGTGGAATTCCAAGTATGCTGGAGATTGGAACAGTCCTTCGGCGGCACTCGATGACGTAGAATCCTTGAAATATTGGCTTGGAAGCCAGAATCCTCGAGATTGAGAAACGGCCACAGATTTAAAAGCATCTGGACCAAAAAGCAGGGGCAGGATTCTTCAAGGACCTTCTGACACAATATACAGTCGATGATCAAATAGTGAGAAGTACACTTTAAACAAAAACCCCATCTCTAACGTTCAAGTGCAGTCAAATCAAAGACGTGAGAACAAATCCAAATTCCTCCCTGGTTTACTTCCCACTTATACAGTAGTTCATGTTTGTGTGACTTCTTCCCTAATTCTTTATGTATGAGAGCGCTGGGGGGGGGGGTCGGTTGTGGAAGGTGCACACCTGTATTCACTTCAAACGCTGCATATTTGAAAACGCAAACAAACAACTACAGCGAGGCGGACTCGTGTAAAAGGTGTTTTATCACAGCAATAATCAAGGATGTTGTTCGAAAGAGAACTGCCGGGGACTAGAATGAAACTTTTCCAGTTCGTATCTGTCAAACTTTTGTCCCAGGTGTTAATGCAAAAACGTGAAGCAGTGTGATATTTCACATTCATTTCCTCACAGTTCAGGGGAGCTTGGCAGCACGCTCAACAGCTTCAATAATTATCTGTATTTGGCTGCGGTGACATTTTTCTCATTTGTCACTCACTTATTTGCATTGACACTATGATATGAAATATGGATTAAAAATAATCACCAAAGTAATCTTGTAAACACGACAGAGCAATAAGGTGTGAACTGAGAAATCGAATAAGAGTTATACGAGGTAAGATCAGCGTGTAGCTCTAATTAAATTGCACGCATTTAAACTGATTCTGGCTGCTTGCAACTAATGCATCAGGAGCGCTTAAGAGCACGCTGTATCAGAACGCATTGAAAGGAATATAAAAAGTTAGAAAATAATTATAATTTCACGGGAAGACAAGGGGTAGAAGAATGTGAGAATTTGGCTTGGGATATTGTCAAATATCTGGAAAAAACTACTATTAACCTGCAGGTCCGCTGCAACTCTCACTACTTTTAAATCCAGGCTGAAGACTTTCTTTTTGCCGCTACTTTTAGTTGAACTATTCACATCTTACACTGCATTGTAACTTTTTATTCATGTATTCATTGTAAGGGAAACTTCTGCAGCAATGGAGAGTCAGGACTCAGAGAGACATGAGGAGAGTTGGAGCTTTGATGTCAAACACTGATAGTTTATTCAGCTGGCCTATCAGCAGCCAGGGCCGACCATAAAGGAGGCACCCAGGAAGTCTTCTCTCTCTCTCTCACTCTGGGCCTGTTGCTGATGGAGGAGCCTGCAGTATTTAGCAACTAATCCTTTGTATTGTCTGACCTTTTTGAAAGTGTGTGTGTTGAGAGGTGGAGGAGTTAGGTAAGTCTGGGGTACCCTGTACATTTCTCACCACGTAGCTAACTAATGTTTAGACACACTAGGTTAGCGGATTGTTGCCACCCCTGTATATTGTTTTGTCAAATTCTTAGTAGTTTAGTTAGTGAGGGTTTTTGTTTGAGTTTTGGTTTCAAAGGATATACGTAGAGATAGGCCTGGTTTTGTTATGCTTGTTTCTTTAGTTTGGCACAATCTCATTTGACTCCTCCTACTCCTCACAAATAGAGTGTGTTCTGTTATATGTCTGTTCGGTTCTGGGTTTACACAAAATAAACCTTTTGTCAATCGTTACGCTGACTCCCTCATTTTTATTGGTTGTTGTCTCCAGGTCCCCTAGACCTTATTGGGGACGTAAGTATCGGCCGGAGAAATTCACATCACAAGTCACAGCAGCCAGAGGTTCTGACTGCACGGGTGGGTTGCCATGTCAAATCTGCCCAGCCTCTCTCTGGATAGACCTTTTAACTAGTTTACAGAGTTAATCAACATATTGGGGGGAGATAATCTAAACAGCTGGGCCCACTGAATCACTTGCGTCTGACCCTTAATGGCCTCGAAGCCAGCGTTCTCACCCATAAACCATTTGTGACCCAGAGTTGACCGGTCATAGACTGAGAAATATCAACATATGACTGCATTAGCACATTCCTTACGGGAGATAACAGAGCCAGGGTTGGTCATAAACGTCAAAGGGCAAAAAGTTAAATATCTAGGAGTAAAGACAGAATTAATCCCCAACATTCATGTTTTATTATCTTTGCTTTTTTAATGTTTCTAATGTGTTTTATGCTCTTAATGTCTTTCATTTTTGTAAAGCACTTTGAATTGCCTTGTATTGAAAAGCGCTATATAAATAAACTTGCCTTGCATTATTATTGCATGATACAACCAGACCGATACCTAACTCTATCAATCAAACATGAATCGTAAACATAAGGCTGAAATACTGTAGATGGCGATGTAATTTAAACTTGAAGTTGGGTCTGATCTGCAGCTCCGCCTCAGCAGATTTGCTCCACTGCTCCACCATGTCTCTGGGCAGCAAGATTGGGATTTATGACCCGTAGAAACATCGCTATTCCACCTTAGTAATTCCCCCTGAGCAGGGAGAGGGGGAGATGACAGTCAGTCCTTCAATCACTGCATGGATTCCCCCTCAGCAAACCTCAGAGTGGACGCCACAGCCTTCCCTCCATCATCTTTCATAATGACACACACACACACACACGCACACAGACACCACGTCACTCCGTCTATCACCTTTTGAGACATGTGTGCCACACACAGCTCACCCAGCACACCCAATCCTATTAACGACAGGAGCTCATCGGTTCTTAACCCCCTTTAACCCCGCTGTAGCCTTCACTCTGCGCGTCATCTCCTGCTCCATCACTCAGGACAAGTGTTGCTCTCCATGACTGAAACCCAGTCACTCTTATTCACCGTTCAACACCAGGGCTTACTGTGTCTGCGTTAAGATGTTGTGTTAATACTTCCTGTAGACAGTAATGACTTCCTGCTAGAGGCAACACCCAATGACGATGTGTGACTGTATATAAATAGTCTTGGGGAGAATGTGTAACTTTAATATTAAAGCCACATATTTGACTTTTACAAACAACATGATTTTTGTGTAAATGTATACATACAATGCACATGAATTATATGCATATTATCATTGGATGTGAGGTTACTTGTAAATAGATCATGTGGTTCCTTATTGGATTTACCTAAATGTTACATGTCAATGTGTTATATAAAAAAAGTGAAATGTGCATAAGATAAATATGACATAAATCCTGAAATGAAGCTTAAAGGTGGGGTAGGTAATTTTGGAGAAACCAGCTCGAGTGCGCTAGAATTTGAAAATACACAGCCGGAAGAAATCTGCCACTTCCTTCCAGAGCCCCTCCTCCAACACACACGAACGTGCACATGACCAATGAGGGCACGAGATGAGTTTGTGCACAGATGGAAGGCTGACAGGCAGGTAGGCCATCCAGTTATTTTAGCCGGGCCGGCTCAGATGATTGGTCGTGCTTTTTACAGTACTACGGCTTCCACAGATGAATTTATTTTATTAATTTTTTGTCAAAGCACTTAAGATATTCATTGCTATCGGGATGTTAAGAGCATTCCATGGAAAATAACAAAAAGTGTATCTCGTGCCGGTTTCTCAAACTTACCTACCCCTCCTTTAAGAGATAAGTCTATTAATCGATTAACTAGTTGACAGAAAGTTAACGGGAAACTTTATTTGTTATTGATCATAGTTTGAGTGATTTTTCAAGATATTAGATATAGATATTTCTGTGTTCCTAGCTTCTTAAATGTGAATATTGGCTGCTGTTCTTTGTTTTATATCATTGGATTGGATTTGGATTGTTGGTCAAACAATAGAGTCACTTACAGAGGTGAACTTGGATTTAGATAACAAATCCATTCTATGTATTTGTCTATTCTATTTGTGGACAATTTATAGAGAATTGATAAGCAATTAATCCAAAAAAGGTATTGGCAGATTAGTCAGTGAACATAACCAGTAGTTAGAGCCCTGGTTTAGAGTAGAATGGACTCTAAACAACCCACAATAGATCCAGAAATAAAGGATAATATATGGTAGAAGAGCCACGCAGCATGATTTCTGCTCAGGTGGGGTTATCCACAGCAGTAGTGCACTTTCTATTCCTCGCCCCTGCTGAGAGAGAGAGAAACTATCCACAGGGGATTCCACCCACATCTCTCTGATAAGGAACACACACTCCGATAACACCTTCACTTCATTAAATATGACACAAAAATCTCCCTTCTCCTAATCAACCGTGGTCCAGGACAGCCGCGCTGCTCAAAGTTTCCAACCCCCTCCAGGTAGAAATTCCCAAAAGACGAAAATCTCCTTTTTGAGGATCTGAGGCGACGGAGGAGCGCTGTGAAGTGAAGGTCTGCTCATTTCTTTGAGAGAGGCTAGCCGTCGAGATAAGACTGTTATCAGATTGATGAGGAGCAGGGCGAAGGCGGAGGGGCACGATCCTCCAAAATACCTCCATTGATGCTGCCAACGATTTCAAGACTCATTTAGGGAGAGGAATTATTTGAAAGTTGTCACATCGAAGGAAAGACACGTAGAGTAATTAGAAGAGGGGAAACTTCAGAAGGGATTAGTGGAGAACTTAATCCCATATTTCTATAGAAAAGCATTTGGAGAAGAGCTGCTCATTTTAAGGAAAGTATAGGGTTAACTAAGGGTTAAGTCCTGGATGGATATCCTCGTGGATTCATCTTCCTATTATACACAAATGCATTTCCAAACATTTGGACTACCTATGTTGTAAATGTATTATCTTTTCAATTTACACACGGCATCTATTGCACGTCTGTCCGTCCGGGGAGAGGGATCCCTCCTCTGTTGCTCTCCCTGAGGTTTCTCATGTTCCCCTTTAAACTGTGGGTTTTCTCTGGAAGTTTTTCCTTGTACGATGTGAGGGTCTAAGGATAGAGGGTGTCGTATTGTCATACTGATATTCTGTACAAACTGTGAAGTCCACTGAGACAAATGTAACATTTGTGATATTGGGCTATATAAATAAACATTGATTGATTGAAGGGCAGTTGAAAATCGCTTTCTAAGAAGTCTATTCTTACTTTTGTTGCAATATCACAGAAACTAAGCTGTAAAAACACAAATAGTATCCAATTATTTTTTAAATGTAAGGTCATCTTATAGACTGAAATAATTGCAGATATGCAGATAAAGAGAGCCAGCTAACATTCATCCTTGCTGACAGAACAGGTCGCTGTGTTTGGAAAGAGAGACTCGTGGGAAATTTAGTCCGCACCTTCCTCCCCGACCAGCTGTTAGCCGTCCACAGCTCCACGGGAGAAATGCTGAGCTCTATGACTGTGTGCCACCATTTCTTCTTCCTATCTCTCTCTAACACACATACACTCTTTTTATATCATGCATGCTGGGAGTGGGACCACAGTATAAAGTGACAAAAAGGTGACATGTTCGAGACGTGCAGTAATTGGTAGACACAGCTGGATCCCTCCACACAGGAGACACCCCAAGGTGACACCGGGAGCGTTTGTTTCTTTAATAAGTGGGGGCTGTGAACAGAAATATACCTCAGTGTGCCTTAGGGGTATTCATCACCATCTATAGGTGGATGTAGTAAATATCATAAATCTCTCAATGGAGGGCCTACGAAGACACACCGTGTGGAAATCGAGGTCTCCTGGCGTGACGCGATGGATTGCTCTGAAGTCTTCGGCCCCAGGGTGGGAACGCATGGGCCAGCTGCAGAGAGCCGACATCACACACTGGAGACTTTTTAGTTTTTTACATGCACACATAATTCTGCAGGAACATAAAGAAATAAAACACCCACTCACACAGACATGTACAGATACACAGACACAAATTAAACCACCCACGGGCATCCAAAAAACACATGCAGGCATTTTAACACACACCACCCACCCACTGTTCATATTCTCTACTCCCAAGACACACACACACACACACACACACACACACACACACACACACACACACACACACACACATGTG
>CALSBZ010000825.1:658615-671541 GCA_943591055.1 Gobionotothen gibberifrons | reverse complement strand
AGTCAGGAGGACAGTGTTTTGCTTTGGTGAGAACAAAACATTTGACACATTTGCATCTTAAAAAGAGAGACCTGGTGATCTGTTTAACAACTGGCATCTTATAATATAGACCAATGCATATAAAAATGGATGTTAGAAAGTCAAATGGATCGAAAACTGTATACCTAAACATCTGGGTTAAAATTCCAGTCCAACCCGATAGGACTAGCACACAATTGAACACAAGGTATGGTGTTTTATAGAGAGTAAAAATAAATGCTTAAAAGGTTGTAATGTTCCTCTGACAAGAATTCCCCTAATGTCATTCTGCAGCGATGCACGACTTCTGTCATCACTTCTCTCTCAAGACTCAATCAACTTTTTGTTTTTGTTTACTCTTCATGGCTCTTCCCGAGTTTAAAGGTCCCCTACGATACTGTTTTTCATCAATATATTATAGGTCTCAGATATATACAAAACATGTCTCTGAAGTGTTTGGCTCCAAACACCAAACAGATCATGCATTGTAGCATCCCATAATCCCCTCTGTTTCAGACCTGTTTCAAAAGTGCTGATTCTCTGTCTGTTACTTTAGATGAAAATAAGGAGCCCCTCCCCACGCCCCTCTGAGAGATATCTGGTTACAAAGAACACAATGGTGCTCTAGGAGGAGATTCAGGTGATGAGGTGAGGGGGGGTTACCTTGGTTGGTGATTGGCTAATGGTTACACAAGCCAACAAATCGTTATGACATCATAAAGTGGCCAAAATCTGATCGGCTCATTTTCAGACAGGTTTTTATAGAAATGGATCAGGACAAAAAGAGAGAGAATGTTTTTTCCTGAAACTTTCATAGTCTCTTTACACAGAGGGGACACATGGTGATGCATAAAAGACATGAAAAAGTGGATTTTGCATAATAGATGGCCTTTAAAGTCGTACTAAACCATCTCAATCTGAAGTCACTGTCATGGCGGCCTGGAGTTTGGCCCCGCCCTCTCCGCTGCAAGGTTCCTTCAGTGTGACATCACACGACAATGTGACGGAAATCAGTGCTGATGGAAAGCGGATTGCCACCCATAGACCGCTTTATTCCCTCCATTAAGTCTGGATAATCCCAGATGCTTAGCTCACCGCCACCGCCTCTCCTTTGGCCCCCCGAAATCCTCCCCTTGCAAATTAATCAGTTCATAATCTCCGCCTTGCATCCAAACACTCGATGGAGTCAGAGACGAGCGACCGGCGCAGCGAGGAAGAGACCCCGATTCTCCTGATTTCAGGATGCTGACTCGTTTGTTCAGACAATGCTGACACACACATAAACATGGAGCACAACATCCCAGAGTGCACATATACTGTATAATGCATTAGACACCAGCACTAGATAGTCATCTTGGGTAACAGGGTCTGTCACATTATGACATTTTCGAGCGCATTAACAGCCTCCTGGGGGGGTCATCATTACGCAATGACAACAAAGACATGAGCTCAGGACAAAACATTGTGACTTTAGAGATACATGGAGAAACATACATACTCTGTGGGAAATGAAAATCAGCTGAACAAGGATCCAGTCAACAAAAACACCGTCAGTCAAGGCCGAACTGACAGGATCCACCTGAACACTCAGAGAGACTAGATACTGAAATGCAGCTGCTGGGCGGAGTCATGTCACACCCTTTAACACCATCTCACATTCCCCAAACACCACCTGACAGCAGGACACAATCTTTTTGACAATATTTTTCAATTATTTGTCACGCTACCATGGAGGCTGATGGGATGACAGGGTCAGGAGGAAAGAAAAGAGAGGAAGGAGGAGATGGGTGCAAGGAGGTGAAGAGGTTCAAGATAAACAAGTGTAAAGAAGAGGAGGGTGGCTTGCAATCACCGTGGCTTAAGACAATCAAATGGGCGGATTACAAAATGTGAAGAGGAGGAGGAGGAGGAGAGAGGCTGAGAGGGAGGGACGGGAACATAAAACAACAACACTGAGGTCGGACAGAGAGGGCAAGCGGGCGTGAAGGGTCGGCAGAGGATTTGATATATGGACAGTTGTGAAAGAGGGCAGTGAGGCGCCACACACACACACACACACACACAAACAAACACACTCACACACCAGATGGGCCTCGAGGGATTAAAGCGAGGTTATTCGTCCTCGCTGAGCTCCACACAGAGCGGGCAGATCTAAACCGAAAGCTCCTTTTTCATTCAAAGCAACCAGTCTGATTTTTTTTTTCTCGGGGGGGGGGGGTTTCTTTTTTTAGTGTCAGACAGCCGACTCCAAAAACACAATGCCTCAATAAAGCTATGGGAAGTCCTGCTACCAAGCTTATACCACTCAAGTGCCACACAGGCACGTCGTTGTTGTTGTTTCAACCCCACTCTGACCCACACACCATTACATTCAAACTGAAATATTCATCGTGAACGCTGTTTTCTTCTCTGCTTGCACCGTTAAATCAGTTTAAGTGCAGCTCTCCAGCAAGGAGATTATGTGAAATAATAAATGTATTTTCCGTGCCCTGGTGAGGTCATATCTATTAAATAACTCCTATTACCGATGTCTTTGACTCTGTTATTTGCAGGACAGAGCCTTGCAGAATAACACGGATAAGGCTGATAGAAAGAGAGAGAGAAAACCATCACATTACCTGTTGAAAAGGCGCAGCAATCATCGCAGCAGCAAATGGGGAAAAACAGAGAAAAAGAAGCACAGGTTAGCATTTTGTTGCATATTTAAAGAAAGTGGCACTTGAATACAAAATTGCACATTTCCATTTCTGCATTGTGGCACCACTGAATGGCTCAAAAAACATTCAGAAGTAATTATTATTGGATATTTCATGAGTTCAATTTATATAGAGGCATAAATTAAATATCAGAGGGGCACAGCCGATTTGTTGATATAGCATTAATCAGCGTATCATTGATCGTTCAGCCCTCGCGAGCTCTTTTGTTTAGTCATTAGCTGCTTGAGAGTTATGGTGGTGTGAAATCATATTGACATGGATTAATATAGCAGCTTTTTTATTTTCATACAGCGAAGTTGAGATGTGAAACACGCTTCATTTCTCCTTCACTGCTCTTTCTCTTTCATTAAAGGACTTTTTGTCTCCAGATTTTGCATTATTCTTCGAAATGAATATGTATTATTTCTTTTAATTCAAAGTTAATTCACCAAACACAATTGCTAAACAACAGCAATGTCATGTAGTTTCCTATTCATCTGACTGTTGTTGACCTTCATTCCCTTTCAATCTCTATCCAACACCCACATTAGCATACAAGAGCTTTTTGTGTAAATATATAATATCTCGCCTTTTAAACACATCGCTGCTTACTTTAAGGAGAAACGCAGGTGGGCGTAATTGGATACAAGCAGACGCTCAACATTAGGACAAGATGTATTTAAAAGACATGTGATTGCGCACTCAGGCATACTATGTGTATTGATTAAACAAAAACATGGGAAATAAATCGAGCTAGGCTTTCTGTGGATGTTTGTTTGTGTTGGATTTCAGAGCCTGAAGACGAGCCTGGTGGGGGGTAAACATGCATGAGTACCCTCATCTCTTCTACTCCGCTGCCCTACTTTATTACCTCAAATACAAGCGATGTCACAAAGCTCAAGCCTCTGCCATGTGAGCACCATCAAACTGAACAGAAATAAATAGCATATTGTCTTTGATTGCCACGTTTTAAATATCTCTCTCTTCTACTCTGTCATTTAACTACAAAATTCTGGTCCTCACCTACAAAGCACTCCACCATCTGGCCCCCCCCCCCTTATCTCACAAACCTTCTCACTCCTTATCAACCCCCACGGTCCCTCAGATCCACCGCAGCCGGACTCCTATCCATTCCCACATCCACACTCTGCAGCTTTGGGGACAGAGCCTTCTCAGTGGCAGCTCCTAGGCTCTGGAATTCCCTCCCCCAAGATCTTTGCGACTCTGAGTCCCTCACAGTCTTTCAGTCCCGCCTCAAAACACATCTTTTCAACTCTGTCTACCCATAAGCCCCCCCCTCTCAATCAACTTCCTCTTGACTGCCTTTTTTTGTTTATTTTATTTTACTATACTTACTTGTTTGCCTGTCCTTGTTTGTCTACCCTCCCTCACACTGTAAAGCATCTTTGAGTTGTGAAAAGCGCTATATAAATAAAATGCATTATTATTATTATTATTATTTGAGACTGATTTGACTGGAGGTAAACAGGAGTGGGATGCAAGCCTTTTGAATCATAGAAGCAGACATCTTTAAAAGTGTACTACATGTGAAGCATTAAAGCGGTATATGAAAGCAAAATGCTGCCTGCTGATAACACATCTCTTTGATTTATTGTACTTCCTCTAACAAAAGGAAGTAGCAACAATGAAGATGTCTCTGTAACCTTTCAACAGCTAATGCTCAAGGGTGCCGCTTTAAAAGAAAAAGCATAGAAAATGGGAAGATCCCAGTCGATGTTTGTTTTATGCAATGACTCAAAAAGTGTGTTAATTCCCAGCCCACTTCTTTTCCCTCGAAATAGATACATTTAAAGCCGTCACTGTGATGGGGTGCAAGGGTGGGTGTTTACACACAATAAACAAGCTCTTTTTTGAATTGGCTTAATCTCATTTGGCCTACTAATACACACGCCAACACACTAGCCTTTAAAACCAAGGGATACAGAAACGCTGAGCCTCGATTGAAAATACATCGACAGATTATTTATCTGATTCAATTGAAATAAGAAAATCCGCACTTCCTGGTGTTTCACCGACTCATGCCTCTGCCCCCGGGCCTCAGCTAAACTGTTGATTATCGAAACATCCAAATCAGTTCCAGTGACAGAAGCTATGAGTAAAGGGTCTTGTGTAAAAAAGCCTCATGCCTCTCACAAATGTTTTGTCATCTCATTGACTGTAACGGCCGCAGCAGCACTTATCGTTTTGGTGAATCTTTGACGTCGTCTGGAACATAAAAGATTCAGATGAAAGCCAGTCAGCGTGTGCAGATGTGATTGACACATGGGGCTGAGCAGCTCGTGTGGTTTCTTACTGATGCATAAACCAGACTCGGGAAAGGCTGTCCAAACACGCCTCCGACAATATCTAGGTTTTTTCTTCACAGCGAGAGCACGGAGGGTTGAAGCTGATAATAGGCCTGTCATCTCAGATCTGGCAAATTGCAGCTAGTCCTCTTTTGGTGTAGAAAGAGGAGATAAACGCAGCTCCAAAACGTGACAGGCACTGCTTCCTATACTTCTGGTGATGAAGCGTAAACCTTCTCAAGTTGTTGGAGATGCTTAGTGTCTTTCATTAGACAAAGACTTTCAACAAAGGCACTGAAAAAGCTGTGAAAATATGACTATGTTATGATATAGTATGTACAAGATATCATACTGTGCACTCACATCAAATGGTTAGGCAACAAAAGCACACAGCAGTCATTTGCTTCTCAACGAGGGCTGACATTAGGCGCTTTCACACCGGAGTACTTTTCCCAGGAATAGTTCCGATAGTTCCTGGGATTTTGTGTTCACACCAAAAAGATCTGGAACTAGAACTCTTTGCGAAACTTTTTACCCCTTTTTAGACTTTCCTGGGAGAAAAAGGTTCCAATTTCTGATTGGCTGGGCGAATTGCAAACCACGCTCGTAAAACTCTGAAAAGTTTTTGTGAAGCCGCCATTTTATTTGCTCGCATTGCATTATTAGCATTAGCATTAGCCCAGCGCACCAACGGAGAGAGACTAACTTATGGCAACACAAAAGAAAACATGGGAGCGGTGGAGATGAGGAGGTCAAGTCAAGTCAAGTTTATTTATATAGCCCTAAATCACAAATCCTATTTGTCTCAGAGGGCTTCACAAATCAACAAACACAATTGGTAATGTAAAACAATGTAAAAACAACAAACGTATCTTACAGGATCAATGTAAAAATACCAATTTAAAAAGGAACATAACACTTAATGACACAAATACAGTTAGAGTGCAATAAATAAAATTCCATAAAACGAAGGGTCCATGAGGATGTATAAAAGGGGGTTTAAAACCAGTCTTAACTGTACGCTGTACTAAAAAGGAAAGTCTTTAACTTACTCTTAAATGTGTGGACACTGTCTGCCTCGCTAATTGTCACTGGAAGTTGATTCCAGAGGAATGGGGCTTGGTAGCCGAAAGATCTAGCACCTGACCTTTTTTTGTGGACTCTGGGAACCACCAACAGACCTGCACTCTGGGATCTTAATGACTTAGAGGGGCAATAGGATATTAAAAGATCCTGTAGGTAGGATGGTCCCTGACCATTTAGCGCTTTGTATGTCAGTAAAAGTATTTTAAAATCAATCCTGGACTTAACTGGTAGCCAGTGCAATGCTGCTAAAACAGGAGTGATGTGGTCCATCTTCTTTGTTCCTGTTAAAACCCGTGCTGCAGCATTTTGTATCAATTGAAGGTTCTTTCGCGGAGGTGTCGGCGTTCTGGCGATTTACTCTGAAGCCAGACCCTAACTCCGGGGACTTCGGGTGGCAGTATATGCCGTGTTTGCGGCCTGCCAGTAAGCCCAAAGCAGAAGAAGAAGAAGAAGTGACGTCAGCGGCTCCCTCAGGGACTTATTTCGGTGTGAACGTGATTTACTAGATAGTTCCAGAAAATAAAAGTTCCGGGAAAAGTAGTACTTGGTGTGAAAGCGCCTAATGAGAGAAACCTTTGACTCAGCAGTAATGAGCAGCATGATGGGTTTCTGTTGAAATACAGGTTTGCATTAAGTCAAGAATGCTTTACTCTATAAAGTTTAATCTATGAGAAGTAGGACACACACTGACTAGTGACCTGATCTTCTCCTCACTGCACCGTACTACATTTATATGTGTTCCTTTATGTAATATATTAGTTACATATTTAATATTTGTTTGGCAAAAGAAAACAAACAGTCACTGGGATTTCTTTAACAACCAAGAGTGATCATTGTTTGCTAGGACTTCATCTATGTGATGCCGCCATTGCAAACAGTAAGCTTCAATTGATTCTTGTTTCTAAATATTGACATAATGTATTAAAATGTCCATCTGATTATGCATCTCACATTTCATTAACGGCCTATTTCAAAGCAACCAGCACCGACACGAGAGAGGAACTGAACAAAATCCTTTGCAGCAGTCTTCTATTTAATTAGAAATAAGGTAAATGCATTTGATATTCAATTATTTGACATCTGGACTTTAAAAAACATCACCAAAATATAAAAATTCAGAAATCATCTAAATTCCGTATTGGTGTACTTAATCCTAAGAATTGGTTTTGAAGAAGTGTGTTAATGAAAATATGGACATTTGCCTATTAAATAGAGAAGATTTAAATCACTTTCAAACTTGAACTTTGAATCTATATTCAGCAGACGGTTAACTTAACCAAGCATTACGATTTTAAACTAGTCAAAGAGAACAAAATCACTGCCATGTTTAGAGCTCAATAAGGAACATGTTTTATCTTTTTCAGTAAATCCTAACAAAACCCAAAGCATACAAACAAAAATGTATTTCGAACAGCAACAAACACAGGCTGGTTCAACAAACAATAACTGTTCCCTGTCCGTCCTCCTGGATATTTACACAAACCAAACCCTGTCATCAAAACAGCGGAAAGTAAAAGAGAGCAGAACGGAGTCCAGCATCATGTGGAAGAAGGGTACCAACAGAAAACCATTCTGCATGCTGAGGCTCAGAGGAGGATTTCTTCACGCTCTGTTTCTCGTCCGAGTGTGTGAGCGAGCGTGTGCGGCACATGTGGGTCCCAGCTTCTTTCATGTATGCTTGTGGTTCGATCGATGTGTGCAGTGTACATCTGAGCCCTCAGGAGCAGCATGCATGATGCTCCTCACAGCGAGAGGTGACTCAACAAGACTCAAACTAGAGCAACTCAGAAAAATAGCTTTGCTCAACAGATATGCAGCGCTAGTACAAAGTCTACTTTCTGTTTTGGAATAACATGGACATAATTTCATCTCACATATGAAACAGAAAGAAGTAAAGTGGCCCGATTTGTAGATATCATTGCCGACTATAATAACAGATGTTCATATTCCCATCACAAGGGAAATCTTTCCTAAACTTATCTCGACTTTAAGTGAGAGTCGATTGCACAAACCTAAAATGCCAATAGGATAAGTAGAAGAAAAGAGAATAAATGTTGCGCATAAACCCAACACCACACTTACACACACCAACTAGCCTATTAACAACCCAAATAAGCTAATGCGGGCCGGCTAAATAATGAGTTTCTGAGTGAGCACCTTTATAGAAAGGACTGTAATTGATCCTATGAGGCCATTAGGGGTTTATGCGAGAGGAGAAAAGAAAAGCTAAAGCCATTTCGCCGGCAGGCTGCAGCTACTTTAATCTGCCTCCATCAATAACCTGCGCTAAGGACACACAGCGGGATTCAAACAGATGCATGGTCAGAGCCCGATATTAGAGCAGAGCCTTAGCCTGCACCCGAGTGTTTTCACAAAGGTCCAGCGCGTGACGTTTTTAGCAAATCGAGGAGGATGACAACACCGACAGAGGAAAATAAATTAGTGAAGGATTGTATTCTGAGGCAAAAGTTCAGAGAGTAGAAGAGTTGGACACGTATTTAGTTTTGCAAGATTTACTCATGCCAATAGAATTAGGCTTGGCAGGTTATCAGCTGTATATAGATATTCTGATACATCACTACATATTAAACTTTGGGTATTGTGATATTAGCGTCTTTACTTGGTTTTAAAGGCTGAGTTATAGTAAAGTGATGCCATTTTATTTTACTCAACAGACTTTTCTAGCCGTTTTATTATATGCCTTTACCGCTTAGTCATTAAATCCACATAATTTTGATTATTTATCAAAAATCGTATTGTGTTATTTTGTGAAAGCACCAATAGTCAACCCCATAGAGTGGCGAAGTCCCTCCCCTTCCGGTGGACCTCCATGGGACCTTATTTCGAAAAAAATATGTATTGAAGTCAATGGAGAGAGAAAGATTATCTCTCGATCCTGTTTGAATTGTGCCACGAATTACACATATGATGTTTGTCAATTTAAAAGATAATTTTGCAAGTCAAAAAAAAAAAAAAGTGTAGTAACACATTTTTTTGTGTGAAACGCTCAATGAACTACATCTCCCATCTCGCACCACACACCAAGACGGCCGTCACGTTGGCACATTTCACTTCTTTCTTTCAGAATGAGGTGAAAAGTATTAAAAGAGGTGAAAATCACTCCAAGTCTGGGCATGTTGAGAGCTATACATACACACAAGGGGAGTTAGTCGGTTCCGTAAGAGCCAGCATGCGGGACCGGGATTCTGGGATTTGTAGTCTTTCTAGTTGCGTATTTTTCATAGTCTTATATTTCAACAGTTTTACGACAAACTGTGACTTTTTTGACATGGAAATTATTTTTTAAGATTGACAAACATCATATGTGTAATTCGTGGCACAATTCAAACGGGATCGAAAGATAATCTTTCTCTCTCCATTGACTTCAATACATAATTTTTCAGAAATAAGGTCCCATGGGGCGGGAGTATTTAGTGGGCAATATCCATGGCCCGGCACTAACATAATGTCTTCTGCTTTGTTCCCCATATTATTTTTCATAAAAGACAGCCGGATGTGTTGGGGTTGGAATGCGTACACAATGTAAACCCTGAAACAAGCAAATCCTCAGCCATTACAAGTTCTGAATTGTTACAATAAAAGCACCATCTCAATGGATGACCGAAGAAACACAAGGCTCTGGCTGAATTAGACTAGTCGGCCCAAAGGAGATAATTAAAGTGTAATCTCGTCGAATATCATCTCTGTGTGAATATTCAGAGATTCTGTAAAAAGTTAGAGAAGTAAAAATCAAACCAATGAGATGAGTGATTTATTTTCCAGAAGCCTAAGTCCTAAGAATCAGCTCATCGCCCTCCGCTGAGATATACAGTTTCACTGAGTGATACAGTCCAGAGTTCCTTGCCAGGTTCTCTATAACCTCAGCATCCCGTCCTCTTGCGGCCATAAAACATCCGTCCTCAGCCAAGAAGAGAGTTATCGATACTCGAGTCAATCCATCCGCCTCAGAGAACTCCCTCCAAACGCAGGAAACCAACCATGTCAGCCCATTGCAGATGGAGCAAGAGGCCATAAAGTCAATACCGTATCCATCAGCTAAATAGGCTGCCAGGATCATGATTGTTTACGGTGGGGTGGAGATAGTGTGTGAATGTGCGTTCAGTCTGCTTCAGTATAGCTGAGAAAGTCTCCAAGTTGAGAAAAAAAAACCCAAGTAGGAGTCAATTCGCTGTGCAGGGACAATAACGATAATGCTTTTCAGAGGGACAGCCTTACAACTTCACGGGTCATCACTTTGGCTCGTGGCTGGCAAAGGATGAATAGGGAAAGACCTCCACAGTATGCTCCAGCTCACTTCCATTACCAAAAATAGTTCATTCAAAGCTGTGGGAGGGAAATAAATCCTCTGAGAGTACCCTAGAAAAAAATGAAAACATCTGTGCGAAGGGTAATCATCTTCATTTTTAGATGATAACCTCTGAGTGGCCCCATCTCCTCCTCATCCCAGTTAGATCCGACACCTCTAACCCTCCACCTCAGCACCGTCTCCAGCTGACAGGCCAGCTCTCCAGAGAGGAGACCCTGAGGAAGAGATGGCAGCCGTGTGACAGAGTGAGTGGCAGAGTGGAAAGCTATATCTATCCTCTGCCAGGAGGCTGCTCAAAAAGCATGCACACTTCGTACTGAGGCAAAACTGTCAAATCGCATTTTCAATCAGAACGAGGGAGAGAAATAGATTACATTTGTTTTGTTTTTGATGCACTAATGGCCCTGCACATACTCTACTGATTTCAGAGCAGAAGATCTGCCACCGTGAAACGCCCTTGGAGCATCTTAGCATTCAATACCTCGCTCAAAGGAAGTTCAGCAGATTGTGAGTAGCACTGATGTAATAACAGACTTCCTCCAGCTATCCACCTCTTTACCTCCTGGGATACACAGACACAGAGCACAGACACAGAGCTTTTCTATTATAAAACATCTTTCTATTGTATATAATCCGTTTTTTAGTGTCTTTTACCAACGCACATTGAGATTTATTAATCTAGCTCTGTGATAATCCAACACCATAGCAACACCGTCAACCAGGGTAGGATTTTCACGGCGGCCATGACGGCCATGGCCGGCGTAGCCCCTCGGTCTGGCCGTTATGCCCCACAAATAATTGTACGTCCTACGGCCACCATGGCCTTTGGGCCCCTCACACTGTTCAAATCTCGAAGTTGCTTTAAAAGCATTATGCTGCATCCACAACGGACGCGATGCGAATATTCACATTGCTCTAACCGCTGGAGTTTCACCGTGCCGCGGCTGTCAGCTGTGTTTACTCCTGTCATTCAAACAGGACGCGCTGGAGAGGGGGCGGGGCTTATTTCCATGTAAATACTGTGGTGGAAACCAACTACGACAAAATTAACCTATTTTACAGTGATTTAATTGTAATACACGTTTCACAATGATGCTGAAGTAACTACATACTGATACCGGTTAGTAAAAAACATGAATTAATGCTTTGACAAGTCTGCAGACAAGACGGCAGGAGAAACACCTTTTAAAATGCGTGTTTTCTGAATGGATCAATCAGGCTAAACTAACCTGTAGCTGCTCCTTCCAAACTCACAACAACGTCCTAAAGACAGAATTAAAGCAGCGATTGTATTCACCATGACACAGACAGTCTGTGGTTTGTACATGTTTAACTTTTGTCCAGTTTCTGAACAGAGCTGTGAGGAGTTGATTAAAGAGACTCTCGTACGTACACACACACACACATAAACTTCACTGTGCACTGCTGAATGATGTATGTGCAGAGTTTGACCCTTGAAGGCTGTTTCTTCTGCTCTGAAATGGAATATATTTGTTACATATTAATATAATTTTAGATTTTTTTTATTTGATTTTGGATTTGTGAATGGGAGAAGTAGTAGATGGAAAACATACCAAACACTAATTATTCAAAGTAGAGTATTTTATTTTATATACGGTAATACTAAGGAGGCATAGGCCTATATGATGATAGAATGTTTGACATTATTGATATTAAAAAAGTGATTTGTTTTCCATGTCATTCGTGTGTTTTTCTTATCAAAAAGTGAAGTTATTTATTTGTAAGCTCCAAATCCAAATCTTTCCCTCAATGGCCTTTGTGCCCTGGCATGTGGCCTTTGCGCCCTGAAAAAATGTGTGACACCAAAGGCCAAATGGCCTTGCCCCTAAAATGACGAAATTCCAAGCCTGCCGTCAACACAAGGTCAACAGTCTCCAGTCTCTTGACATTGAACGAAACACAAGTGTGTGCTATTTTACTATATAAAACAGTAACTTTGAATTCTTACGACAATTACAATTAATCTACTAAAATCTGCAACATATGTATCCATTACATAATTTGAACACCAGAGGGTACTGACAAATTTGTTAGAGTTTTGGGGAGCCACACCAAGTTTGTTTGTGTAAAGAAAACAGAAAAACAAGATTAAAGAATATCAGATATTATATAACGCTCAAAAATGACAATTAGCGTGATAAGTCTAGGGTCTGTCTGGCTATAATTGAAGCACTATTTATAAACCAGCTACTGGGTATAATATAAAAGAAAACACTCAAATCTGGCCAAAAATAATGCCACTTGGTAACTAGGCTGCCTTGTGCAACGCAACCACCTTGTGTCTTAATTATCCCATGCACTGATCCAAACAGTTCTGTGTGCATTCATTCACACACAAACACCACTTTTCCAATCCAGCCCATATGCTCCCTCTGTAAACAAACAACCTGCCACCACGGACACAAAATGACCCCCGACTATCACCTCCTTTATGCTCTAAACGCTGCTGGATGAGAGGAGGGTCTGCAGCTG